>CM038671.1:45929808-46249835 GCA_021605145.1 Aegilops bicornis
CAACGTATATGCCTTTTCTCTATGCATCCCAATATTGTTGGCTGGCCCAAGCCCATAACAAATGGCATGGTTTCCCCGTGAGTGAATTGGACGCATCAATCCAATCACGCGATTCAGGCGATCGATCAAAGACCATATGTAATACAGGCATCTACACGTACAGCCGTTCGTTTCCATTCTGTGTCGTTTGACCTAATCACGCTCCAACTGATCTCTTGTCGCCGCCGCCGCCACCCACGCCAGGCTAGGGCTTAATCATGCATTGACGTCGGCCATCATCGCCATGCTAGGAAATAGGCGCACACAATCTTTCGGAAGCGCGAATCCTTCCATGCTTCGTCGAGCAACGTTGACCATTGATGGTTACCACATGCCTGTGGTCTACGGAAACAACGATCATCCGTTATGACGAGCAGATGGGACGAGCTTGGCCTGAATTCCATACTCTAGCTAGGTATACATTCTTGCGACTTGGTCACTTTTTTTTTCAAATACAACGCATATTGGTTCTAGATGCTTAAGTATGTCTGCGTTGTCGATTGATTTTCCATTCAAAACTATATGAATGCAAGCTAAATCCTGCTATTTAGTTAGACAATGATCGTTCATGTTCATAAACATACATATCATAATAATGTTCCGTACCAAGGTACTTTATGCCGTATTTCAGAATAATTTGATTACCAACTTCATCTCATGGTGCGCACGTGGAGTTGTTGAACACTATAAGCTATAGCTAGACCTGCACAGACAGCAAGTAATATCGAGATTAAAACTCTTATGTAGTTTGCGAGACAAAATATTTTTCGCCTTCATTATTGTCTCGCCCCGCTATGTCTAAATCCTGGCTCCGCCCCTGGCTACGCACCAGTATTGTTAAGGAAATCGAACACCCTGTTCAATCTATAGTTCCTTTTTGGTGTAACTAAACTAAAACCATCGCCCTATGGGATCCACAGGTCCCTCCATGCACGGATTGATACGCCATCTCCAACTCTTCATATAACTCACTTTTTCACAAGCTTTTGTCCACAGGTGATACCCTTCAAAGAGCAGAAGAATTTTCAGGGAACATGGTGTCCACAACCATTTGGGTAATACATGGCTTTTAGCAAACGGGCACATAAACTAGACGGATCATCAATTTACCCCCACGCCTGTTTGGGCACAATGCTTGGTTGATGGCTCACATATCCCTGAAGCCCATTCATCCTTTGGACTTAGGCAATGTCATCTTGTCCCATTTTAACCATGCCATTTTCTTCTTTCCTTTTGCCACTCCCCACCAATATTGTCTCATCAGTCTCACTACAAGAAATATGTCAACTTGTGACCCTCACTATTGGTCTCTGAAAGGTCATAGTTTTTCGTTCGTGACCTTTTTGTGACCAAAACCAGAAGGTCAAAAGCTGGCGGTCGTAAACTGACATTTTTGACCTTCTCTGTGAGAAGGTCGTAGACATTTATGACCAAAATAAGCCTAATGTTTTGTTTTGGTCACTAGCTGTCTGCCCAGGCCACGTCGGATCCGACATGGCAATCTGACGTGGCAATATTACGACCAATTAAAAAGGTCAAAAATTAGAATCGGCCCGGTCCAATTGGGTGTTTATATGGGCCGAGCCCATTAATTCAGCCTTTTTTATAAAAAAATTTTGTTAATTTTCACTAGCTACATGGGCCTGGCCCAGTAATTCAGCCTTTTTATTTTCTGGTCATGGCCTTTCACATGCCATTTCCTTTTTGGGCCTCGATCATTTTACAATCCAATTTTTTTTTAATTTCAGCCTTTGTTCCCACTAATATATTTTGGGCCATGGCCTTTTCAAAGCCCAAATAGACTTGGTCCAATAGACATTTCATCCACTTCTTGATTTGGGTTGTGCCTCTTCAAGTCAAATAATATTTACATCATAGATATACATTCAGCCCAGATTCAATGCCAATATATTTTCCAATCCAGAAATAAATTTCAAGTAAACATAGTGGCAAGCAAATATACACCAAACTCTCAGCAAAATCACCAGTACAGCAAAATTCCCAGAAAAATCAGCGTTACAACAAAGTCCTGCACCTCCCTAGCTAGGTTCTGAAGCAGGGATACTAGAGCATGCATGCATGCCTAGATCCAGCATGCATTGCTTCTTCCAACTTCTTCATCCTAGAGCTCACGACGAATCATAAATAGAGGCCACCATCTGCATGTTATAAAACAAAATGGTCAGGAACAAAATAAAAAGGTACCAGCAATCCTTAGTGATCTGAAGCAGCAGCACAAAATTTAAACATAGACAATGCATGCCATAGTAATAGCAGCACAAACAGAGAAATGCAAAAGGCACCTCATACTAGTATGGTGATCTTCGGTGCAAATTTTAAGCCTTGTTTCATGTAGATAATTTATTTGGTTTCTATAAACAACAGCATGCAGTATATATGAAGGGTTATTGGTTGCATAACAGCTGAACTAATCATCCATCTAGGGGGAAATTACAACAGGTTCCTACAGTACACTAGATAGACCAACATTTTAGACTACTAGCTAGTACCTAGAAATCATATGCAACTCTGTTTTTGCTCTAGCCCAGCCACAAGATCATATAAGAAATCGTAAGTATTTGGTGCATTTGATATAATAAAGCAGCTCCCGAACAAACAGAAGTTCTGCATCTTCACATCCCAATTGAGGAGATTTGTGGTATAAACTACCCTGAGGAGCTCGCCGCGGGATCTTCTCCATGGCCAGCCCCCTTCTTTCACAACACCAAATTGGCCTCTTCACGAACCTGCAAAAATAAATGCACACACACACACATCAGATTGGGGTAGACGAGAGGAGGAAGAAGGAAGAAGAGGAGGAGGGATGTGTATGCAAGTGTATAAGCATCAAGCATGAGATACTTTTCAAATTACTATGAACATTCTTAGTTTCTTTGTATGTCTATCGTGAGATATGAGCTTCTTACTTTACTTACTATGATCGTATGATGTTTTCTGAATCTGTATTGGTGATCAGCAGGTACAAATTCATCAACTGAACTAATCGTTGCCCAAGCAAATTAAGCGTGAATCCCGTGAGGCAAAACCAAGAGTAAAAACAAGACTAGTCCATCTGCAGGTCTTGCGCTAGTGGCATTGCAGTCTTCATGGCGCTGGCTGCCACAAGGACATTAAATGTGAATGAGCTTGGTAAAATGGTAAGCAAGTGCTAAAGGACACTGGGCGCTAGCACCTAGACTCGATTTGATCATATTATACTTATCATTAACTCATTCACACTGAGATATCACAACTTCTCCACCCACAGAAAAAGAGAGAGAATATTGTGCTGTAAAAAAACTCTCAAAAAGATTTAATCATTCCGTTAAAAACAGAGTAGCAAGAGCAACGCTGGACATCATTACAGAATATGAGTTGCAGGATACAACTTGTGGAAACGAGCCAATAACAACAGCATCAAGAAAATTAGAGTTCTTGATTCTTGAAGCACCGACAAATTGGAAACCCAGATAACAGACGCATATATGTGTTGTGGGATACATCTTCCTGTAGTTGTGGAAACTTGAGTCAATAACAGTAGCATCAAGTTGACATTGACATCAAGATAGCAAAATGAGAATGACATCTTCCTAGTAGTTGTGGAAACATAAAAACAACATGAAACTGACATTGGTAGCAACATAGCAAAATAGGAATGACAGTCCATGCATGGTACATGAATGATTCACAGCAACTACATGACCCTTGGCATTGGGGAAGGAGCTGCTTACTTCATGGTGGTGCGGGAGTCCTTGACCTCCTGGTGGACCTTCACGTTCTCTTCCAGCACCCTGCGGGACTCTGCAACGAGGTCCTTGCCACTGATCAGCTCCCTCCTGGCAGTGGCACCCACCCACAGTAATCAGTATTTCCACGGTTAGAACATGCAACTGGCTGAATCCAAGCAAGGGAAGAGAAAATATGAATCGAATGTACCTCATGTCCTTGACCTCTTGGAGGAGCCTGGAGTTGTAGTCCAGCAGCCTCCGTTGCTCAGCCATGAAATCATTCCTCAGTTGGCTGATCATGTAGATGATGTAGTTCTCTTGGCCAGGCAGGAAGCCCGATGCGGCAGCACCCATGGCTGGCACATCGACCCTATTCATTCATTTAACAAAGGGAACATGCAGAGTATTGTTTAATCAGCGATGGCATGGCAGGATCTCGGACCAGCACACATGCACGTATGCCCAAGACATGTGGCCTACGATGTACTTCTACTACATGCGTGTTTAAGACATGAAAAATCCAAATCTATCTCATAGGAAAACAACCGACTTGTTACAGCGCGCTCAAGTTTGAGAGTGCTAACAACGCTGGACATCGATCAATTCAACCTGTGCATCGGCAGGGCGGCATGGAGGTGGCCATGGCACACATCGGCTTGGACAAGCTGCTGCTCAACCAGAGGTCGCCGAAGGCCGCGAAGACGTCCGTGCACACCATCACGAAGGTCTTGAGAACGGTGCTGCGCGGGTTCTTCACCGTCTTCAAGATCCCCAGCACCACCTTCTCCCTGCCAATCAGCACCGGCGGAAGGTCAAAGAAGGAGCCCAGTAGAGCAACAATCGAATGAAGCAGAAGAATATGAAGTGGATGTAGTGATGCGAGAGCTCACACTTTTCGAACATCACCGAGACAAGGGCCTCCTGTGGAGCCTATGTCGGCCATGGCGCAAAGCTCTGCGGGGATGGCTGTCGCCGTGAGCAAGGAGGCGAGGCGCATCGCGCGGAGGCGGTGGCACTACTAGGGAAAACCTTACACACAGAATTTTAGCAGCAGCGCGGTTTAAAAACGGGCGCTACTGCTAACTAGCAGTAGCGAGCTTAACGGAACCGCGCTACTAATAACTAGGTAGCAGTAGCGCTCTACGTGAAACAAGCGCTACTACTATAATTGCCACGGATTTGCCTCCAGGCTAGATATAGTAGTAGCGCCCTTCCCTGGACGCGCTGCTGCTAAAGTACTTAGTAGCAGCGTTTTTCTGCAAAACTTGCTGCTGCTAAGTGTTGCACCTATTTAAGTTTAGTCCCATACTGCTAAGCGAACAAGGTGTTTACCACCTTAAATATGTTACTTCTCAAACTACCTCGAGCACTTGGTCTTCATTGAACTATATGTGTAGGATTTGTGGCTGCAATATGAATCTTCACCAGTGCCTATGCAGGTACTGTGAGGATTCATGTTGACTATTTAGATTCTACGCAAAAAGATCAATGATGACCAATGTATATTTTTGATGCGTGCTTAGACTTAGCAGTAGCGTTTTTCTGTAAAACGCGCTATAGCTACTTCGACTTAACCACCAGCCCGCTCAAAATTTCACTAAGTCCTCCTCCCCCCTGTTCCCCTACTCCTCTATCACCGCCGCCCGAGCCCGAGCCTGCCCTCACCGCCGCCGCCCGAGGCCGCCCTCAACCTCACTGCTGCCGCCCGCCACCGCTCTCAACCTCACCATCGCCGCCGCCTCCCCCACCCCCGCTACTCTCGACCTCACCACCGCCGCCGTCCTCCATCCGCCACCGAGCTACTCCCTCCTTCCGTGCCTCCTCCTCCCACAGCGCCCTCCTCCCTCCTCCTCCCACCGTGCCCTCCTCCCTCCGCCTGCGGCCGCCCCCTCCTCCCTCCTCCTCCGGCCGCCCCCCCCCCCCCCTCCTCCTCCGGCCGCCCACTCCCCCTCCTCTCTCCTCCCTCCCTCCCTTATATCTTTTCTTGCAAATCGTAGGTGTTTTGAATAAAATAGAAGTAAGAAAATTTAGGGTAGAACTAGGGTAGTAGAATTTTTAGCAAGTGTTTAATAGAAAATAGTTTATTTAGTAAGTGATTAATATAACTAGTTTACTTATATTAGGTACTTAATAGAACTAGTTTATTTGGTAAGTGCTTAATAGAACTAGTTTATTTATAGTAAGTGCTTAATAGCACTAGTTTATTTAGTAAGTAGTTAATAGAACTAGTTTATTTAGTGTTAGGATTATATATAAGATATTTTCAAATGTTTTTTTCATATTTTGAACCATTGAAATGCAATGACCATCGCTAAATGGCCTATGTTTTGCCGGAGTGTTGATTAATTTCCGCTCCTGCAAATTTCAGGCGCCGATATGTCTTTTTAGCAAAGCTCATGCCGGATTTTTGGGTTTTGCCGTCGAGTTATAATCTTTGAATTTTGAACACAGGAGATGTCTGATGACGATGGGATCCCAGAGTGCGGGTACTGCTACGATGACCGTGGTGTGTGCGACAGGTTTCCTCACCTGCAAAATGATAGGTTTTTCATCGTGAAGCTGGAAGAGACTTTCGATGTTTGAATGGTACGCAATGACAAGCATTTCATCATAATAAATATCATCACTTGTGCTTCTTTTGTTCAACGTGTAATTTATGGATTTTTTTCAATACGACTAGTACATCCCGTGCCATGCTAGACCATATGTATTGGAGAAGCTTGGTTTTGGTTTAGATGACTTTGAGAATGTGGAGACGAGGAGGGCTCACTTAAGAACTAAACATGGCGATGAGTTTCTGGTTAAGTTCTACAATGCCACCGATCGCTCCCATTTCGGTTGCTCTAATTGGGAAGCTCTCTGCAAGGCATATGGATTTGAGGAGGGAATGCGAATAAGATTTGATATTCGCCCCGAAGATTATGATGACGATGATAATATCGACATCTGGGTGGATGTAGATATGCCTCCAGTTTTACCTAGATGTGAGTTTGTCAAACTAATTTGTTAAGTTCAGTAATTTATGTTGTTAATTTAAAAATATTTGGTGTTCGTCCGTACTAACATTATTTATTTATAATTGTCAGCTTATTTCTTATCTTCAAGAAATACTCGGAAGGTAGTAGACAACACATACTACAGCTATGATTCCAAGCTTAATTGTGAGGAGTAAGGTTATCTTGTCTCATTCATAGAAGATGTTGAGGCCTTCAAAACCAGTCACTCTATCAGCCCAAATTATACTAGATACTGCCACTAGTCCATAAATTGCTTGATGGTAACTTCATTGCCAAAAACTTGGTAATATTTTGTTAATGATGGTAACTTCATTGCATACATTATTCTTAAGTAAACTACATTGCTAACTATATATGTTACTATTTCGGTTTTGAACAGAGGCTCCCAAGCAGGTTGTGCCCGACATGCTATGTATCAAGGTGATATGCATATGGTTAGCTTATCGACCAACTCCTTCGGAGGCTTACCATACTGCATACTCGATTTCCTCAAATGATGGAAGGCTCAAAATCAAAGAATGGAGCAAAGTGATGAATGCGCACACGCAAATAATTGGAAACAAAATGAATGTGCGCCAGCCACAAGTTGGAGATAGGTTTATGTCCATTCTCCATTATGGTGAAGGACCGGTTTATCTGTTTTATGGTATTTTAGCTAGGAGAGAGGAGTAGGTCCTAAGTATTAAGAACAATTAATTAGTGTTGATTATATATGACTACAATGTCTTAGACTTGATGGTGATGCTGAGTAGGAGTAGTGATTATGAGTACTATGATGATGATGAGGAGGAGTTGTTATTATAACTAGTGACGAAATTGTTATATGATGACTCATCATGAACGAAAATGATGATTATGAGGAGTTATATGACAATGATATATTATGATGATAAGTTGTTAATGATATTGTGATGATGATGATAAGTTATTATGTAATTGGGTGAAATAACCGCGGATTAGTTTCAAATGGATGGATCCAAAGTGTTGGGTAACGTAGTAATTTCAAAATTTTCCTACGCACACACAGGACCATGGTGATGGCATAGCAACGAGAAGGGAGAGTGTTGTCTACGTACCCTCGTAGACCAAAGCGGAAGCGATCACAACGTAGAGGAAGTAGTCGACGTTCTCCTCGCGATCCTGCCGATCCCAAAGGTTGCACTCCGGCACCTCCGAGTCGATGATGACGTAGAGGAAGTAGTCGACGTTCTCCTCGCGATCCAGCCGATCCTGTGGCCGTTACTCTGCGCCCGAGTTCTTGGCACACGCTCAGCTCGATGACGCCTCCTCGGGCTCCGATCCAAGAAAGCTCCGGGAGAGGGAGTTCCACAAGACGACGGGCGTGGTGACGATCTTGATGTTTCACCGACGCAGGCTTCGCCTAAGCACCGCTACGATATGACCGAGGTGGAATATGGTGGAGGGGGCACCGCACACGGCTAAGGAACGATCTCAAGGATCAACTTGTGTGTTCTAGGGTGCCCCTTCCCCAGATATAAAGGAGGGAGGGAGGAGGTGGCCGGCCACAAGGGGGGCGCGCCATAGGGAGGGGGAAACCTACTCCAAGTAGGTTTCCCTCTCCTTTCCTTATCTTATTTGGAGGGGAAGGAAGGAGTACTAGTATTAGGAAGTAGTACTAGTAGTAGGAATAGGAAGAGGGGGAAGGAGAAAGGAAAGGGGCCGCCCCTCCCCAATTCGGATTGGGCTTGGGGGGCGCGACCCCCTCCCATGTTCATTCTCCCTTCCTACTACATGGGCCCAATAAGGCCCAAATACCTCCCGGCGCTCCAAACTTCTACGGAACCTTTCCGGTGTGCAAATATATCCGTCCAATATAGTCATCTTTATGTCTCGACTATTTCGAGACTCCTCGTCATGTCCGTGATCATATCCGGACTCGAACAACCTTCGGTACATCAAAATACACAAACTCATAATATAACCGTCATCGAAACCTTAAGCGTGCGGACCCTACGGTTCGAGAACAATGTAGACATGACCAAGACACATCTCCGGTCAATAACCAATAGCGGGACCTGGATGCCCATATTGGTTCCTACATTTTCTACGAAGATCTTTATCGGTCAGACCGCATAACAACATACGTTGTTCCTTTTTGTCATCGGTATGTTACTTGCCCGAGATTCGATCGTCGGTATCCAATACCTAGTTCAATCTAGATTCTTGGCAAGTCTCTTTACTCGTTCCGTAATACATCATCTCCCAACTAAATCATTAGTTGCAATGCTTGCAAGGCTTATGTGATGTGTATTACCGAGAAGGCCCAGAGATACCTCTCCGACAATCGGAGTGACAAATCCTAATCTCGAAATACGCCAACCCAACATCTGCCTTTGGAGACACTTGTAATACTCCTTTATAATCACCCGATTCGTTGTGACGTTTGGTAGTACCCAAAGTGTTCCTCGTGTAAACGGAGTTGCATAATCTCATAGTCATAGGAACATGTACAAGTCATGGATAAAAGCAATAGCAACATACTAAACGATCGGGTGCTAAGCTAATGGAATGGGTCATGTCAATCAGATCATTCAACCAATGATGTGACCTTGTTAATCAAATGACAACTCCTTTGTCTATGGTCAGGAAACTTAACCATCTTTGATTAACAAGCTAGTCTAGTAGAGGCATACTAGTGACACTCTGTTTGTCTATGTATTCACACATGTATTATGTTTCCGGTTAATACATTTCTAGCATGAACAATAAACATTTATCATGATATAAGGAAATAAATAATAACTTTATTATTGCCTCTAGGGCATATTTCCTTCAGCCTCCCACTTGCACTAGAGTCAATAATCTAGATTACACAAGAATGATTCTAACACCCATGGAGTCTTGGTGCTGATCATGTTTTGCTCGTGGAAGAGGCTTAGTTAACGGGTCTGCTACATTCAGATCCGTATGTATCTTGCAAATCTCAATGTCTCCCACCTGGACTAAGTCCCGGATGGAATTGAAGCGTCTCTTGATGTGTTTTGTTCTCTTGTGAAATCTGGATTCCTTCGCCAAGGCAATTGCTCCAGTATTGTCACAAAAGATCTTCATTGGTCCCGATGCACTAGGTATAACACCTAGATCGGAAATGAACTCTTTCATCCGCACTCCTTCATTTGCTGCTTCCAAGCAGCTATGTACTCCGCTTCACATGTAGATCCCGCCACGACGCTTTGTTTAGAACTGCACCAACCGACAGCTCCACCGTTTAACAAAAACACGTATCCGGGTTTGCGATTTAGAATCGTCTGATCAGTCTCAAAAGCTTGCATCGACGTAACCATTTACGACTAGCTCTTTGTCACCTCCATATATGAGAAACATATCCTCAATCCTTTTCGTGTATTTCAGGATGTTCTTGATCACTGTCGATGATCCACTCTCGATCACTCTGGTACCTCCTGCTAAGCTTATAGCAAGGCACACATCAGGTCCGGTACACACATTGCATACATGATAGAGCCTATGGCTGAGGCATAGGGAACATCTTTCATTTTCTCTCTATCTTCTGCGGTGGTCGGGCATTGAGTCTTACTCAACTTCATACCTTGCAATACAGGCAAGAACCCTTTCTTTGCTTGATCCATTTTGAACTTCTTCAAAATCTTGTCAAGGTATGTGCATTGTGAAAGTCCAATTAAGCGTCTTGATCTATCTCTATAGATTTTTATGCCTAATATGTAAGCAGCTTCACCGAGGTCTTTCATCGAAAAACTCTTGTTCAAGTATCCCTTTATGCTATCCAGAAATTCTATATCATTTCCGATCAGTAATATGTCATCTACATATAATATCAGAAATGCTACAGAGCTCCCACTCACTTTCTTGTAAATACAGGCTTCTCCAAAAGTCTGTATAAACCCAAATACTTTGATCACACTATCAAAGCGTTTATTCCAACTCCGAGATGCTTGCACCAGTCCATAAATGGATCACTGGAGCTTGCATACTTTGTTAGCTCCCTTTGGATCGATAAAACCTTCTGGTTGCATCATATACAACTCTTCTTCCGTAAACCCATTCAGAATGCGGTCTTTACATCCATTTGCCAAATTTCATAATCATAAAATGCGGCAATTGCTAACATGATTCGGACAGACTTAAGCATCGCTACGGGTGAGAAGGTCTCATCGTAGTCAATCCCTTGAACTTGTCGAAATCCCTTTGCGACAAGTCGAGCTTTGTAGACAGCAATATTACCGTCAGCCAGTCTTCTTCTTGAAGATCCACTTGTTTTCTATTGCTTGCCGACCCTCGGGCAAGTCAACCAAAGTCCACACTTTGTTTTCATACATGGATCCCATCTCAGATTTCATGGCCTCAAGCCATTTTATGGAATCTGGGCTCACCATCGCTTCTTCATAGTTCGTAGGTTCATCATGATCTAGTAGCATGACTTCCGTAACAGGATTGCCGCACCACTCTGGTGCGGATTTTATTCTGGTTGATCTACGAGGTTACAGAGTAACTTGATCTGAAGTTTCATGATCAACATCATCAACTTCCTCACTATTTGGTGTAGATATCGCAGAAACTGGTTTCTGTGATAAACTAGGTTCAATTAAGGGAGAAGGTACGGTTACCTCATCAAGTTCTACTTTCCTCCCACTCACTTCTTTCGAGAGAAACTCCTTCTCTAGAAAGGATCCATTCTTAGCAACAAATGTCTTGCCTTCGGATCTGTGATAGAAGGTGTACCCAACTGTCTCCTTTGGGTATCCTATGAAGACACATTTCTCCGATTTAGGTTCGAGCTTATCAGGTTGAAGCTTTTTCACATAAGCATCGCATCCCCAAACTTTAAGAAACGACAACTTTGGTTTCTTGCTAAACCACAGTTCATAAGGTGTCGTCTCAACGGATTTTGACGGTGTTCTATTCAGCGTGAATGCGGTCGTCTCAAGAGCATAACCCCAAAACGATAGCGGTAAATCTGTAAGAGACATCATAGATCGCACTATATCTAGTAAAGTGCGACACGACGCTCGGACACACCATTGCGCTGTGGTGTTCCGGTGGCGTGAGTTGCGAAACTATTCCGCATTGTTTCAAATGTAGACCAAACTCGTAACTCAAATATTCGCCTCCACGATCAGATCGTAGAAACTTTATTTTCTTATTACGATGATTTTCAACTTCACTCTGAAATTCTTTGAACTTTTCAAATGTCTCGGACTTATGTTTCATTAAGAAGATATACCCATATCTGCTTAAATCATCTGTGAAGGTGAGAAAATAACGATATCCGCCATACGAGCCTCAACATTCATTGGACCACATACATCTGTATGTATGATTTCCAACAAATATGTTGCTCTCTCCATAGAACCGGAGAACGGGTTGTTAGTCATCTTTCCCAAGAGGCACGGATCGCACGTGCCAAGTGATTCATAATCAAGTGACTCCAAAAGTCCATCAAGATGGAGTTTCTTCATGCGCTTTATACCGATATGACCTAAACGGCAATGCCACAAATAAGTCGCACTATCATTATCAACTCTGCATCTTTTTGTTTCAACATTATGAATATGTGTATCACTACTATCGAGATTCATTAAAATAGACCACTCTTCAAGGGTGCATGACCATAAAAGATATTATTCATATAAATAGAACAACCTTTATTCTCTGATTTAAATGAATAACCGTCTTGCATCAAACAAGATCCAGATATAATGTTCATGCTTAACGCTGGCACCAAATAACAATTATTTAGGTCTAAAACTAATCCCGAAGGTAGATGTAGAGGTAGCGTGCCGACCGTGATCACATCAACTTTGGAACCATTTCCCACGCCAAGATCGCCACCTCGCCCTTTGCCGTTGTTCGCATCAGAGTCCCCTGCTTTTGAGTTGCAAATATTAGCAATGTAACCAAGATCAAATACCCAGTGCTACTGCGAGCTCTAGTAAGGTACACATCAATAACATGTATATCACATATACCTTTGTTCACCTTGCCATCCTTCTTATCCGCCAAATACTTGGGGCAGTTCCGCTTCCAAAGGACTAGTCTGCTTGCAGAGAAGCACTCGATTTCAGGTTTAGGTCCAGACTTGGGTTTCTTCCCTTGAGCAGCAACTTGTTTGCTGTTCTTCTTGAAGTTCCCTTTTCTTCCCTTTGCCTTTCTTCTTGAAACTAGTGGTCTTATTGACCATCAACACTTGATGCTCCTTCTTGATTTCTACCTCCATGCCTTCAAAGATTGCGAAGAGCTCGAGCATAGTCTTTACTAACCCTTGCATATTATAGTTCATCACGAAGCCTTTGTAGCTTGGTGGCGGTGATTGAAGAATTCTGTCAATGACACAATCATCCGGAAGATCAACTCCCGGTTGAGTCAAGTGATTGTAATACCCGGACATTCTGAGTATGTGCTCACCGATGCACTCCATTCTCCTCCATTTTGCAGCTATAGAACTTATTGGAGACTTCATATCTCTCAATCCAGGCATTCTGCTGAAATATCAACTTCAACTCTTGGAACATCTCATATGCTCCACGACTTTCAAAACGTCGTTGAAGACCCGGTTCTAAGCCGTAAAGCATGGCACACTGAACTATAGAGTAGTCATCAGCTTTGCTCTGCCAGACGTTCTTAACGACGTCAGTTGCATCAAGAGGTTCTGGCACCTAGCGGTGCATCCAGGGCGTAACTCTTCTCAGGCAGCAATGAGGATAATCCTCGAGTTACGGACCCGATCCGTGTAATTGCTACCATCATCTTTCAACTTTGCTTTCTCAAGGAACGCATTAAAATTCAATGGAACAACAAAGACGAGCCATCTATCTACAAATGACATAGACAAGCAAGATACTATCAGTACTAAGTTCATGATAAATTTAAGTTCAATTAATCATATTACTTAAGAACTCCCACTTAGACGAGACATCTCTCTAGTCATCTAAGTGATCACGTGATCCAAATCAACTAAACCATAACCGATCATCACGTGAGATGGAGTAGTTTTCAATGGTGAACATCTTATGTTGATCATATCTACTATATGATTCACGCCGACCTTTCGGTCTCCGTGTTCCGAGGCCATATCTGCATATGCTAGGCTCGTCAAGTATAACCTGAGTATTCTGCGTGTGCAAAACTGGCTTGCACCCGTTGTAGATGGACGTAGAGCTTATCACACCCGATCATCACGTGGTGTCTCGGCACGACGAACTTTGGCAACGGTGCATACTCAGGGAGAACACTTCTTGATAATTTTAATGAGAGATCATCTTAAAATGCTACCGTCAATCAAAGCAAAATAAGATGCATAAAGGATAAACATCACATGCAATCAATATAAGTGATATGATATGGCCATCATCATCTTGTGCTTGTGATCTCCATCTCCAGCACCGTCATGATCACCATCGTCACCGGCACGACACCTTGATCTCCATCGTAGCATCGTTGTCGTTACGCCATCTATTGCTTCTACGACTGTCGCTACCGCTTAGTGATAAAGTAAAGCAATTACGTATGCGTTGCATTTCATACAATAAAGCGACAACCATATGGCTCACGCCAGTTGCCGATAACTTCGGTTACAAAACATGATCATCTCATACAATAAAATATAGCATCACGTCTTGACCATATCACATCACAACATGCCCTGCAAAAACAAGTTAGACGTCCTCTACTTTGTTGTTGCAAGTTTTACGTGGCTGCTACGGGCTGAGCAAGAACCGTTCTTACCTACGCATTAAAACCACAACGATACTTCGTCAAATAGACTCCGTTTAACCTTCTCAAGGACCGGGCGTAGCCACACTCAGTTCAACTAAAGTGAGAGAGACAGACACCCGCCAGCCACCTTTAAGCACGAGTGCTCGTAACGGTGAAACCAGTCTCGCGTAAGCATACGCTGGCGTAATGTCGGTCCGGCCGCTTCATCTCACAATACCGCTGAACCAAAGTATGACATGCTGGTAGGTAGTATGACTTGTATCGCCCACAACTCACTTGTGTTCTACTCGTGCATATGACATCAACGCATAAAACCAGGCTCGGATGCCACTGTTGGGTAACGTAGTAATTTCAAAATTTTCCTACGCACACACAGGACCATGGTGATGGCATAGCAACGAGAAGGGAGAGTGTTGTCTACGTACCCTCGTAGACCAAAGCGGAAGCGATCACAACGTAGAGGAAGTAGTCGTACGTTCTCCTCGCGATCCTGCCGATCCCAGTGCCGTTACTCCGGCACCTCCGAGTCGATGATGACGTAGAGGAAGTAGTCGTACGTTCTCCTCGCAGTCCAGCCGATCCCAGCGCCGTTACTCCGGCGCCTCCGAGTTCTTGGCACACGTTCAGATTGATGACGCTCCTCGGGCTCCGATCCAGCAAAGCTCCGGGGAGAGGGAGTTCCACAAGACGACGGGCGTGGTGGACGATCTTGATGTTTTACCGACGCAGGGCTTCGCCTAAGCACCGCTTCTGATATGACCGAGGTGGAATATGGTGGAGGGGGCACCGACACGGCTAAGGAACGATCTCAAGGATCAACTTGTGTGTTCTAGGGTGCCCCCTTCCCCGTGATATAAAGGAGGGAGGGAGGAGGTGGCCGGCCACAAGGGGGCGCGCCATAGGGAGGAAACCTACTCCAAGTAGGTTTCCTCTCCTTCCTTATCTTATTTGGAGGGGAAGGAAGGAGTACTAGTATTAGGAAGTAGTACTAGTAGTAGGAATAGGAAGAGGGGAAGGAGAAAGGAAGGGGGGCCGCCCCTCCCCAATTCGGATTGGGCTTGGGGGCGCGCCTCCCTTGTTCCTTCTCCCTTCCTCCTACATGGGCCCAATAAGGCCCATATACCTCCCGGGGGTTCGGTAACCTCCCGAGCTCCAAACTTCTCCTAACCTTTCCGGTGTCCAAATATATCCGTCCAATATATTAATCTTTATGTCTCGACTATTTCGAGACTCCTCGTCATGTCCGTAATCATATCCGGACTCAACAACCTTCGGTACATCAAAATACACAAACTCATAATATAACCGTCATCGAAACCTTAAGCGTGCGGACCCTACGGTTCGAGAACAATGTAGACATGACCAAGACACATCTCCGGTCAATAACCAATAGCGGGACCTGGATGCCCATATTGGTTCCTACATTTTCTACGAAGATCTTTATCGGTCAGACCGCATAACAACATACGTTGTTCCTTTTTGTCATCGGTATGTTACTTGCCCGAGATTCGATCGTCGGTATCCAATACCTAGTTCAATCTCAAGCATCGCAAGTCTCTTTACTCGTTCCGTAATACATCATCTCACAACTAACTCATTAGTTGCAATGCTTGCAAGGCTTATGTGATGTGTATTACCGAGAAGGCCCAGAGATACCTCTCCGAGCAATCGGAGTGATAAATCCTAATCTCAAATACGCCAACCCAACATCTGCCTTTGGAGACACTTGTAATACTCCTTTATAATCACCCGATTCGTTGTGACGTTTGGTAGTACCCAAAGTGTTCCTCGTGTAAACGGAGTTGCATAATCTCATAGTCATAGGAACATGTACAAGTCATGGATAAAAGCAATAGCAACATACTAAACGATCGGGTGCTAAGCTAATGGAATGGGTCATGTCAATCAGATCATTCAACCAATGATGTGACCTTGTTAATCAAATGACAACTCCTTTGTCTATGGTCAGGAAACTTAACCATCTTTGATTAACAAGCTAGTCTAGTAGAGGCATACTAGTGACACTCTGTTTGTCTATGTATTCACACATGTATTATGTTTCCGGTTAATACATTTCTAGCATGAACAATAAACATTTATCATGATATAAGGAAATAAATAATAACTTTATTATTGCCTCTAGGGCATATTTCCTTCACAAAGTGACCATTATATTGGTTACTTTGGATCCATGCACTTGAAACTAATCCAAAGTTCTTTCACCTAGTGATTTAATAACTCATTATGATGTTAAAACAATCTCTGACTTGCTACTACATGAAAAATTGTATACAAGTGTATGAATACGACCTAAATTAAAAAAGAAATGGAACTACGAATAATAGTAGTAGCGATTGTTCTCGAAAGCGCTACTAGTAATTAGCAGTAGCGCTCGTTGGGGAAAGCGCTGCTACTAAGTAGATATAGCGATGGCGCATGCCGACATGCGCCATCGCTAAGCTTTAGTCAGAAGCACCTTATCGATGGCGCTTCCCCGCGCTACTGATAGGCCAAAAACCAGCGCTACTGCTAGGCTTTTCTAGTAGTGTGGGAGCGGCCTCAGAGGCCGCGCGGTCGGGGCTGGAGGCCGGCGGATGAGCAGCGCGCCGGACACCACCGGGTCGCCGCCCAGTAGAACCGTGCAGATGGTGCAGCGCGTGATATGGCGACCCACGCAGTGCGCCTCCAGCGCCTCCGATGGATGGATGCGGTTGGGATCGTGCTGGGCCTGATCTAGGGTGGGGAAGAGGCGCGACATGGCCGCCGCCGGCAGAGCTCCCTCCCTTTCTTCTTCTCTTGTCTTGTGATGAGTGGAGGGGAGGGAAGGGGAGGGTGCAGATGGCTGCAGAACAGCGGCGAGGGGAGAGGTGGGTGGCGGAGGCGAGGGGAGAGATGGGCGGCGGAAGGAAGGGGAGGAGGGGGCGGCGGCGGAAGGAAGGGGAAGACGGGGCGGCGGCGGAGGGATCTGGATCGGGGAGAGGAGTGGAGGTGGGGAAGAAGGGGACCTGATCGGGAGGACCGAGGGAAAGAAAGGAGGCGGGGGTGGATGCAAATTGACCCGGAGGACATAGCTAGGGTTTCGGGGTTGGTGTGGATGGGTCGAGGAGAGCCGTTGGATCCCCGAGCATCCGACGGTGTTGGATGCACGATCCGCGTGATATGTCCACGGACCAATCAGAATGCAGTACGATTTTATGACCATCTAAATTGGTCGTAGTTGACTTAAAATAATGTGTTAAAATCATTTAAGCTACTTTATGATCTGAAAAATTCTAAAAAAATGCAAAACCTTCTCATTGTGTCACCAAAATTTGAACAAGTTTTCAGAAAAATAACAACATAGAATAGGATAAATATCTTTAAAAAGGTGTAGTCGGAAATGAGTTTTTTGCAAAAAAAATACATTTTTCCTTTTTCAGGTGCCCAAAATGAGTTTTTTGTGAAGGACCTACAATATATTTATCGCAAAATTGGATGAAATCAATTTTATAAACTATTATTCCATATATAGTGCACAAATGCCCAAATAGTTGGGTGTCAAAAGATTTTATCCACCTCTAGTAAAAAGACAAATTTCCACTGATCCAGCTGGAAGCGGGTCAAATTTGAACTGTAACTGCCTCATAGTTTGCTATTTATTTTTTCCAAAAATCATTTCTAGGTACATAAGTATCTATTTAATAATAGAAACATCAAATGTTTTCCAAGATTCAACCACTAGCTAGGAACGGTCAAGCCCGCCGTTTTGACCGCATTTTGAAACGGGATAAGAAAATTCAAAAAAATCAAAAAATTGGAAAACCTTCGCATTGTGTCATTATATGTGACCAAGTTTCCAAGAAAAATAATAAACTTGTAATACGGAAATTATTTTTAAAAAGTGTTCTTAGAAATGAGGTATCATGCGTGAAGATTCATGGCTTTCAAGCCAAATGATCAATCTTATGGCCACATTCATGGCATAGTTTGTTCAAATGATCTCATATTGTCCACAAGGGTGCATCTTGTAATTCCAAACAATGTTGCCTAAGGGAGTTTTCATTTTCTTTGCACGGAAAATTCATTTTCCATTTTCCGACTGCCTGAAATGAGTTTTTTTGTGAAGGACCTACCATATATTTGTCGCAAAATTGGACCAAATCAATTTTATAAAATTCTAGGCCATATTTAATGCACAATTGACAAAATGTTTGGGTGTCAAAAGTTTTGATCCACATCTGGTTGAAAAGACAAATTCCTGCCAATCCAGCGGGAGGCGGGTCAAATTTGAACTGCTGCTGCCTCATAGTTTGCTATTTATTTTTTCCAAAAATCATTTCTAGTTAGATAAGTACCTATTTAATCATAAATACATGGTATGGTGGCGATACGTCGAGGTTTGGACGGTGGCCGAGGGCCCCAACTCTAGAGCGCGTAAACTCGCATGCCCGCCGTGTGGTCACCGCGTGACCGTGGCATTGCCATGTGTTCTAGGTGTCCTAGGTATGTCTAGTGGGTTGGGCGCTCCCCAGGTAGGTGCTAGGAATAAAATCACAACATAAGATTCTCACGAGGAGACCGATCGATGCTTAGACATGAATAAGCAGCCAAGTGTTTGATTAGCGGTACGGGAAATGTACATGGCTAATGTGCGCGAGTTTTGGCTGAGGATGATCAGTTACTAGGAAGACCGTCTTCACAAATTTTCAGCTCAAAAGGAGGAGCCTAGGTGGTACTTGCTTTGCAAAGTACCACACTGGACATAAATACGAATGTTGAAGCTGGGCTCAAAATAATGAATAGATTGAGCTGGCATTTGGTGTAGGATGGTTATTTGAGCATAGGAAAGCACTGTAGAAAATGGATACTATTTGGACATGCCAAAGTGGTACTTCCTTCACAAAGTGCTGCTCTAAACAGAATAGGAAAATGAATATTGTTGAATTATTTTTGAACTAGGCAAGGAAGTTTTTTGATATATTTGATGAAGATATGATCCAAACAATTTATGAGCATTTTTTGGGAATTTTTGGAATAACAGAAATATAGGTTGCTTCACAACCTAGGGCAAAAATTGACACATGGACATGACACATAGGCAAAACTGATGAGATGGCGCCTAGTCATCGCAACCCACCACAATTACATGGTTATGACCATCTATATTGGTCGTTAACAACTAGAAATAAGGCAGCGAACTAGCGCTGTTTGCTTTATGATCATTTCGTGTAAGGAAATTACGTCCTTTCTGACCAAAATGGTCGCAATGGTTTAGGTTTGGAGCCCCCGAACAGCTTTTGACCAATTGGTCTCAAATGGTCATAGATCTATGACCAATTCTTCCAGGGTCACTGACAGAAGGTCACTAGTTGACATATTTCTTGTAGTGCCTGGTTAGTTAATCACGCACCGATGCTGGTTACCAGAAAACACTGATTACATAGGTTGGTATAGCCTGTGCAACAGATTTGGTCAATATATTCTTGTTACCTGATAACATGTATTGCTCATTGCAATCAACTAATCGCTTCCTCATACTTGAATACAAAGTCTCAAACCTACCCTTGTGCATTAATTCTTCCGTTCGGAACTATTAGCCCAAGATACTTTGGCTCAAAAACTTCCTTCGAGATATTAAGAATAGTACGAACCTCCTCTGATACAAGATGAGGGCAATTGCCAGAAAAAAGGATGGAACATTTTGAAGGGTTTATAACTTGACCCGTTGCCTCGGCATAAGTGCTCAAAAAACCTTTGACAATGCTCGCTTGTTGTCCAGAAGCACGAAAGAATAATAATAAGTTATCCGCAAATAGCAAGTGAGAAATAACTGGTGCCCTTCTGCATATCTGGACACCCTCTAAACCTTGGTAAATTGTGGTTTTACTGATCAGAGCAGATAAAGTGTCAGCCACAAATAAGAAAAGAAATGGAGAAAGTGGATCACCTTGGTGAAGACATCTGGTAGGTGTGAAGGACTCCAGAAGCTCCCCATTAAACTTAACTGAATATTTTACTGAAGTAACACAAGCCATAATGCGGGAAATCCAAATCGGAGAAAAAACACACTTCAGTAATGCCTTCTTTATAAAAACCCAATCCACACAATCATAAGCTTTAGAAAGATCAAGCTTGTAAGCACACCACATGTGTGTATTACCTTTCAGGGATTGGATATAGTCAATATATTCAAAAACAATGATTAAAGAAATGATAAAATCATGAGTTATAAGACGACCTGGAATAAAGGCGCTCTGATTCTCTGAGATAGGTTCCATAAGAAGAGGCCTAAGCCTATTGACCATCCATTTTGATACAATTTTATAAACCACGTTGCAAAGACTTATAGGTCAGAAATCCTTAAGTTCATTGGGATGGGGAACTTTCAGAATTAACATGATAGCTACATCATTGAATCCATATGGCATTACTCCAGTAACAAAGAACTCCAGTACAATAGCACAACCCAATTACGCTGATAAAAATACGCTGGAACACCATCCGTAACTGGGGCCTTTGGTGGTCCTATCTAAGAAAGTGCACCTGAATCCTCCTCTGAATAAGGAGCACAAGAAATAGCATTCATCTCCTCCGAAACTTTTTGTGAGGCCCCCGATTTAATCGTACACTAATCATGCACGCAAACGTGTACGATCAAGATCAGGGACTTACGGGAAGATATCACAACACAACTCTAAAACATAAATAAGTCATACAAGCATCATAATACAAGCCGAGCGCCGAGGGCTCGAATACAAGTGCTCGATCATAGACGAAGTCAGCGAAAGCAACAATATCTAAGTACGTACATAAGTTAAACAAGTTTGCCTTAAGAAGGCTAGCACAAACCGGGATACAGATCGAAGAGGTGCATGCCTCACACTGGGATCCTCCTAACTACTCCTGGTCATCGTCCGTCTGCACGTAGTAGTAGGCACCTCCGGTGTAGTAGTCGCCATCGACGGTGGCATCGCTCTGGGCTCCATCGTCAGTCGCAGCAACCGGGTAAGGTAAGGGGGATAGGGGGATCAAGGCAACCGTGAGTACTCATCCAAAGTACTCGCAAGCAAGGAGCTACACTACATATGCATGGATATATGTGTAAAGGGCCATATCATTGGAATGAACTGCAGAATGCCAGAATAAGAGGGGGATAGCTAATCCTGTCGAAGACTACGCTTCTGGCAGCCTCCGCCTTGCAACATGTAGAAGAGAGTAGATCAAGTCCTCGGTAGCATCACATAGCAATAATCCTACCCGGCGATCCCTCCTCGTAACCCCGAGAGAGAGCGACCACCGGGTTGTATCCGCACTTGGAAGGGTGTGTTTTATTAAGTATCCGGTTCTAGTTGTCATAAGGTCAAGGTACAACTCCAAGTCGTCCCACATCAAGATCACGGCTATTCGAATAGATTAACTTCCCTGCAGGGTGCACCACATAACCCAACACGCTTGATCCCATTTGGCCGGACACACTTTTCTCGGTCATGCCCGCCGCGGAAGATCAACACGCCGCACCCCACCTAGGCATAACAGAGAGGTCAAGACGCCGGTCTAAACCTAAGCGCCAGGGTGCAGGCCAATCGCCTCGAGCACACCTGCACGCTATGTGACGCGCCGGAAGCGCACCTAGCCTAGTGGCATTCCAGTCCAATCCGGCGCCGCTTCGCCGCCACGACGCCACGAAATGCTTGGTGATACCACGGCGCCGAAGTGCCCATAACTGTTCACAGAGGTGGTTAGTGCGTATAGACCAAATGGCCAGACTCAGATCAAATACCAAAATATCGTTAAGCGTGTTAAGTATCCGCGAACGCCGAACAGGGCCAGGCCCACCTCTCTCCTAGGCGGTCTCAACCTGCCCTGTCGCTCCGCCACAAAGATCCACTCGCGGGTGCTCCACAAGCCGACCTGACTTTAGTCACCACATGTATCATGTATAAAGTATATAGTACAGCACAGCAGACGGACAAGAATGTAGGGCCACAGATGGAATACTAGCATCCTATACTAAGCATGTAGGATTCCAGGTAAAGGTAACAACAGTAGTAGCAAGGATAGGCTATGCATCAGGATAGGTATAACGTAGCAAGAACATGCTACACTACTCTAATGCAAGCAGTATAGAGTAGAATAGGCGATATCCGTGATCAAGGGGGGCTTGCCTGGTTGCTCTTGCAAGAGAGAGGGGTCAACTCCGTAGTCGAACCGGGCAGCAGCAGGCCGGTCTCGTAGTCTACCGAGAGAGAAGAGGGGAAGAAACAATGAATACCATGCAAACAGATGCATATCGATGCATGACATGACAAGTAACTATGCTAGGGGTGCCCTAACGCGGTATGAGGTGATACCGTGAAGGAAGCATCCGGAAAGTATTCCGGTGTTTCGCTTTCAAGTGAGGAGCCGGAGGGGGAAAGTTGCGAGTTCGATAGGTTAGGGGGGTGTGGCGGACGAACGTGTTGCGTATCCGGAATCGTCTCGTCGTTCTGAGTAACTTTTATGTTGAAAATAATTTAATCCGAGTTACGGATTAAAAGTTATGATTTTCTAAAGATTTTATTAATTTCTAGGATTTAATTAATTATTTAAATAAATTCGAAATTAGATTGATGACATCAGCATGACGTCATGCTGACGTCAGCAGTCAACAGAGTTAACTGGTCAACCTGACCAGTGGGTCCCACTGGCTAGTGACACATTTTAATTAACAGATTAATTAAACTAATCATAATTAATTAGGGGGGTGGGCCCCACTGTCGTTGTTTGATTAATTAACTAAGGGCATGTTCTGATCTCCTCCCAACTCCACGAACTCCACAATTCTAGCTTCCCATCTCAGCTTCTCACTCCACGCAGCGAGACACATCCGTTCGGCTGCGATCGCTAGCTTCTCCCCATCGCTACTATGGGCTGGCAGCAAGGGTGGCCTGCCTTAGCGCCATAATGGGCCGGTTGGAGGCAGTCCAGCTTGGCTTTCCAGCAAGAGAAGGAACACAGGGTACCGATTCGATCGAGATATGTTCAATGACGTCTGGGTTCGATTTGCCCTCACTTGGCGGTGGCGGTTGTACGTAATTTGGATGAACTTCTCCTTTTCCAATCCGTGGAGCTGGACTTTTGGTGCTTCACATTTTTACACTAGCGACTGGCTGGGCTTCTCGCTTCTAGCTTCTTGGCCCAAACTCGTTCGGCTCAGCTCCACTCCAGAAATTGGTGAAGCATGGAGCTGGAGAGCCTCCGAACGCGCCCTAACAGTTAATTAGGTTAATCTAATTGTGATTAATTAACTTAATTAATTCGTTAATTAATTAATTAATTTAATTATTATTATCTATTTATTTATTTATATATATATATGTTTTTAAATTTATTTTTTTTCAAATAAAACGTTCTGGGGGGCGTGGGCCCCCACTGTCATTGGCCCACAGGGGCATAACGGGCGCGCGGGCTTTCGGGTGCGGGCGTGCGCCCGAGCGGGCACAGCGGGCGACGGGCGCCGTGTGCAGGGGGGTGCGGGCGCAACCCCGAGGGCGCCTGCCGCCGCAAGACCGGGCGAGCCAAGGAAGGCGACGAGGGACGACGGCGAACGCAGGGCGGAGGGGGATGTGCGGGCGACGACGGGAGGGGCGTGGTGACCAACGACGACGGCGCACGAGGCGCGGGCGCGTACGGGGGTGGCGAACAGGGGCACGCCGGGCGGGGTGAGGCCACGGTGAGCGCGGCACCGGAGCGAGGCAAGTACCGGCGAGAGGGGACGGGGAGGGGCCACGGCAGGGAGCGGGCGGTGGCGGTGCGGCAGTAGCATCCATGGCAGGGACGGCGTCGTCGGGTGGACGGGGAGCTCCGGGCGAGGAGGATCCACGGCAACCAGCATCGAGGAACACTCGGGCGTGGCCACACGGGGCGCGCGTGCGCGGCCGACGCAGTCAGGGCACGCGGCAGGGGGAAGCAGAGGGCGCGGCAACGCGGGGAAGAGAGGAGAAGGGGCCTCACCACTGGTCGTGGGGTCTGGGCAGTGGGCGCGGGGAGGTTCGGGGAGGCCGACGGGGACGACACGACAGAGCGGGAGGAGTCCGGGCGGCGACGGCGTCGAGCTGGCGTGGGGGGTTAGCGAGCAGCGACGGCAGGGTCGTCCACGGGCGCTGGGGACGGCGGGCGGCGTCGACGAGGAGGAGGCAGGCCGGCGGAGAGGGCTCCTGGCGGCGTCGTTGACGAGGCGGCGGGGTCGTGCCCCGATCCGATCTGGATCGGGGAGAGGGGGAGAGTGGGGGGGAGTGGGGGTCGGGGTGCGGTTACGGTTTCGGGGGGAATGGATAAGGGGAGGGGGCGTGGAGTGGGCCGGCCGGGGCCTGGTGGTGGCCCAGTTGGGCCTGTGGTCAGCTGGGCCGAAGCCCGGGGGGTTTCTCTTCTTCTCTTTTTTGTCTTGTTGTTTTTTTTGTTTTATCTCTTTTCTTTTATTTATTTTCGTTTACTGTTTTAATCCAACTTAGGGAATTTAAGTATTTTACAAATTTGTGTTTTCTTTACTATAATTACCTATACCATTTTTGGCACTGCCCGAACATTATGTTTCAATATTTGAAAACTTTTGTCGTTTGACATTTGTTTGAATTTGAATTTGACGCGGTTTGAACTAACGGACGTTTAGCAACAGTAATCGGGATGATGTGGCATGATTAGCGAGGGATTACTGTAGCAAGATTATCCGGGCGTTACAAATCTCCTCCACTACAAGAAATCTCGTCCCGAGATTTAGGAGGTAGAAGGAAACAGTGCGGGGTATTCATCACGAAGATGATCCTCGCTTTCCCAGGTGGCTTCGTCTTCAGAGTGATTCGACCACTGGACCTTTAGGAACTTGATCGCCTTCTGACGTGTGCGGCGTTTAGCTTGGTCGAGAATGCGGACCGGATGATCTTTATAGGAGAGGTCCTGCTGCAATTCGAGCACTTCATGATCCACTGCTCGGATTGGGTCCTTGAAGCAGCGACGGAGCTGTGACACGTGGAACACATCGTGAACCTGAGAAAAGTTCGGCGGAAGCTCCAGCTGATATGCCACTTTTCCACGCCTTTCCAGAATAGTGAATGGGCCAATATAGCGAGGAGCTAGCTTGCCCTTGATCCCGAAGAGGTGAGCACCCTTCATTGGTGTAACTCGAAGATAGGCCTTTTCGCCAGGTTGGTAGACCATGTCTTTATGATGACGGTCATAATTACTCTTTTGGCGTGACTGAGCAGTCTTGAGATTCTCGCGAATAATGCGGACTTGATCCTCG
The DNA here is from genome assembly GCA_021605145.1 of Aegilops bicornis. Taxonomy (NCBI): domain Eukaryota; kingdom Viridiplantae; phylum Streptophyta; class Magnoliopsida; order Poales; family Poaceae; genus Aegilops; species Aegilops bicornis. The sequence goes on from CM038671.1 coordinate 45,955,563, forward strand.
GCATGTTGGATAATATCCGGACCAAAGAGTGGACGTTCCCCAGTTTCTGACCAGTTCAGAGGGGTTCGGCACTTTCGTCCATATAACACTTCGAAGGGGCCATCTTCAGACTAGCTTGATAGCTATTATTATAAGAGAACTCAGCATACGGGAGAGATTCCTCCCATTTCTTGCCGAAGGAAATAACACAAGCTCGAAGCGTCTTCGAGAACTTGGTTGACACGTTCAACTTGCCCTTGCGACTGCGGATCAAACGCCGTACTGAAAGATAAGTGAGTCCCCATAGCTTCTTGGAAACTTGCCCAGAATCTTGAAGTGAATAAGCTGCCACGGTCCGAATTGATAACCAGTGGAATACCGTGAAGTGAAACAATTCTGGACATATAGAGAGTTGCAAGCTGACTAGCAGTGATCGTTTCTTTGACCGCCAGAAAATGTGCAACTTTAGAAAGCCGGTCAATGACGACAAGAATAGCATCATTACCTTTCTGCGATTTGGGAAATCCAGTGACGAAGTCCCTCTCGACATGGTCCCATTTCCATTCAGGAATAGAGATAGGTTGCAGAGTTCCAGCAGGCCGTTGATGTTACGCTTTGATACGACGGCAAGCGTTGCACTCAAAGAACATAACGGCGATGTCTTGCTTCATGTTAGACCACCGGAATCTTTGTGAATGTCCTGGTACATCTTTGTACTACCAGGATGGATACATAGAGGCGTATCATGAGCTTCTTTCATAACTTTCTGAGTCATATTCAGGTTTTTCTCCTTACACGGCACCACTAGGCGGCCTTTGAAGTACAAGGCGCCATCATCAACAATAGTGAAGAATGAGGGCTTTCCTTCTTTGAGGTCGCGCTTAATCTTGTGGGCTTCAGAGTCATATCCCTGTATTGTCTTGATGGAGCTCACGAGATCGGGTTCGACAACCCGAGGGTATAGAGGGAACCACAGGAAACAACACGGAGATTCATCTTGCGAAACTCCGGAGGAGGAGCGAAAGTGCACCCGGAGGAACAATATGGAGGTTCAGCTTTCGGAATTCTTCAACAAGTGAGGGCTGAACCTTGTGAATCTGGAGGTGGTTGCAGTAAGACTTGCGGCTTAAAGCATCAGCCATTACATTAGCCTTGCCTGGTGTATAGGAAATACCCAAGTCAAAGTCTGCAACAATCTCCATCCATCTCTGCTGACGGAGGTTCAGGTCTGGCTGAGTAAACAGATACTTCAGACTTTGGTGGTCGGTGAAGATCTCGCAACGATTACCGAGAAGGTAATGTCGCCCTTTGTTTGATGCATGGATAACAGCAAGCTCGAGGTCGTGAACTGGGTAGTTCTCTTTGTGAGGGCGCAATTGTCGAGAGGCATAGGCAATCACTTTGCGCTCTGCATTAGGACACAGCCTAATCCTTGACGGAAGCGTCGCGATAAATGACGAAGTCGTTCTTAGTATCAGGTGGAGCTAGTACTGGGGCAGAAGTCAACTTGTCTTTGAGTGCCTGGAAGCTTTCCTGACATTTGTCTGTCCATTGGAACTTGACGCCCTTATGCAACAGGTTGGTCAGAGGCCTGGAAATCTTGGAGAAGTTCTCGACGAATCGACGGCAATAGCTGGCGAGACCGAGAAAACTTCTGACTTGCTTGACATTCTTCGGAGGAGTCCAATCAAGAATAGCTTGAACTCGTTCAGGGTTGACGGCAATACCATCCTTAGAGATGACATGCCCGAGATAGGTCACTTGGTGGCCGTAATTCACACTTGGAGAACTTGGCATATAGTCGATGCTCTCGTAGCTTTTCCAAAGACAAGACGAAGATGTTCAAAGCATGTTCTTCTTCGTTCTTGGAAAATACCAGGATATCATCCAGATAAAACACGCATTTAACTTGTCGAGGTAATCCATGAATATATAGTTCATCAAAGTAGAGAAGGTGGCTGGAGCATTGGTTAAACCGAAGACATGACGGTGTACTCGTATGAACCATATCGAGTCACAAAGGCGGTCTTTGGGATATCCTCTTCACGAACACGGATCTGGTGGTAACCCAACCTTAAGTCGAGTTTAGAGAACACTGACGAACCAGCCAGTTGATCATACAGATCATTGATCCGAGGAAGAGGATACTTATTCTGAATGGTAGCTTGGTTTATAGGACGGTAGTCTTGGACCAATCGGTTTGTCCCATCCTTCTTCTTGACAAAGACAGAAGGTGCTCCCCAAGGAGGGCAACTTGGGCGAATGAAACCACTGCGAAGAGACTTGTCGATTTCCTCCTTAAGCTCAAGGAGTTCATGCGACGACATCTTGTAGGGTCGCTTGGCTATAGGAGTGGTGACTGGTTTCAAGTCAATGACGAATTCGACAGCTCTAGCAGGGGGAATCCCTGGAAGTTCTTCAGGAAAGACGTCCTGGAAGTCGCGAACGACAGGAATGTTTTCAATGCCCTCGAGTGGTACAACGTTCAATGCATTCAAGGCATAAAGTCGTGCCTCGGCATTCTGAACTAGACGAGCATTGTAGCTTATTATTTCATCAGAAGGGTGTAGTAGATGGACGGTCTTAGTGGCACAAACTATAGAGGCAGTATGCACTTTCAACCAATCCATTCCTAGTATGAGGTCGATATTGGAAGACTTCAGAATAATGGGAGAGGCACGAAATTCCAATCCTTCGATTTCCACAGGGACGTCGATGCCAACCATGGAGGTCTGACATTGTCCCGCGGGGGTTTTTACCACTACCGAAATGTTCATCTGCTCACATTTAACGTCGTGCTTATATGCAAAATCTTCTGACATGAATGAATGCGATGCACCTGTATCAAATAAAACGGATGCCGGGTACTGAATTTACGAGGAGTGTACCCATCACAAAGAGTGTGCTGGTCTTGAGCTTCGTTCAGATCAACGTGGTTGGCATGAACTCGACTATAAGGCTTGGCATTATTGTTGTGGGGCTGGTTGCTTCCACGGCCAGTTGCGGGAAGGGCCAGTTGATTCTGGTTCTGATTGCATTCCCTAGCACGGTGCCCTGGTTGACCACACCTGAAGCACAAGCCATTGCTGGGAGTAGGAACAGGAGCTTGGGGTGGTGGATCTGGAAGCCTTGGCTGCCTAGTTGGAGGAGTAGGCAGACGAGGTGCAGCATAGGACTGCCTTGGGGCAGGTGCATTCGGCCGGGTACATGCTGTTGGGAATCCATATCTTACGCTTCTGCGAGGATGGGCCCGAAGATGAGCCCGTGTCACGGTTGCGCCTGTTAGAGCTCTAGTATTCCTGCAGACCAGTTTCGACATTGATAGCTTTGTTCACCAAGGTGGCGAAATCAGCAAAGTCGTGCACTAGAAGTGCGAGCTTGATGTCAGCTTGAAGGCCGTCACGGAACTTCTCTTGTCTGCGTGCATCGGTTGCAATGTCCTCTTCAAAGATAGCGAGACAAGTCCGAAACTCTCACGATAAGCTTCAACAGTCTTGTTGCCTTGGGTGAGGTTATGAACTCACGCTTCTTTCGGTCCATGACTCCCTGAGGAATGAAGCGGGCACGGAAAGCAGCTTGGAAGTCTGGCCAGGTGATGATTGTTCCAGCTGGAAGAGTACGCCTGTGGATGTCCCACCATTGAGCTGCGGGTACTTTCAAAAAGAAGGAAGCAAAGGTGACATAGCTGGCAGGGGCTGCATCAGCAGACTCCATCTCATAGGTGATGTCACGGAGCCAGTCATCAGCATCCAGAGGCTGAGATGAGCTGCGGTACACAGTTGGGTTGAGGCGCATGAAATCATGCAGAGTTACTGGGGCTGGCTACTGGTTCATATTGGGGCGAGGAAACTGAGCCATCATATTCTCCATGAACTGGCGATTCATCTCAAGCTGCTGGATAATACCAGCCATGTACTCAGGTGGTGGTGGGAAGTTGCCACCACGACCACGACCACCTGGTCTAACCATCCTGCTAATATATAATAGGGGTAGTTCAGCATTTGAGAAATTTGCAAAGGACAAGAATCATTCATGATGAAACATGCATAATGAAAGCAGCATGATAGATACTACATAGTAGTCGGCATATCTTACAAAAGGGACCATGCATAGAGTTCGGTACACAGAGTTCAGTACATAGACTAAGACATCATAGGCGGCACGTAGGCTCGCGGCGAATGCATCTAACACTTAACAAGCAAGCCTACATCAGTCCCACGCAGTACTGCGGAGGTAGTTGTAGCCTGAAAGCTGGTAGTGTGGCATCGGATAGTCCTCCACGCCGCTGGCACAGGGGCCGCGGATACTCTGTGCGTAACCCGACGCGCAGGTGGTAGAAGAGGACCAAGTGCGGAGTGTAGCCTCCCACATCCGCCAACCGACACCACAGGGCATCACGGTCCTGGCTGGGTAGATAGCTGAACGCGCAGCTCACTAGATCGGACAAAGGCGCAACAACGCCGTGAGCACGGTAAAAGGTGCCGACGGGTGGTGTACAACTTCGTGGCGAAGAGCTCGGTTAGCTCGATCCAGCCCATCAAGATGCAAAACCAAGTTACGATGGTAGAAGGGCTCTCGGGTGACAGTGGAGTAGGCAGCGGTGTAGTAACCCTCCGCACCAACATCGGATGCGATAGCAATGTGCTCAAGGGGAGGCGTCCAACTCCCAATACTCTCCACGAAGGTGTGTCAGAGCAGCATAAGCAGCATCGTGAACTGCCATATCGATGGTCACTCCAACACCATGAGCGGTGTACAGCACAGTAGTGGAGTCATACTCCCGAGAGTAGAGCTGGACGATGGCACGATACTGCTCCTGGTTAAAGTCCTGGTACTCCTCGTAGACGGTGTACTCAGGGTGCCAGCGATAACCCAGATAGATCATCATCTCTGCTAGCATCAAGAGTTGATCCCGAGGCACCAATGGCCGTCGTGTGGCGGACGACCTGCCTCGTGGGTTCCATCTGAAAACAAAGATGTTTCAAAGGAGTCAAATGACAGTGTGGAAATTGTTCAAAATATTCTAAGAAATAGCTATGGCTTTATCCAACCTTGGGGTGAATGTGGTCACGGGATCCTAGTGTTAGAGTTAGTAAATTGGTTTAACCCGAGTAGAAGAGAGTTCAGAGTCCCAGAGTAAAGGTCGAGGAGTAAAAGATCCTAGTACCACCCGATGGCGACGTGGGCCCATGGGCCGCACAGCCATGTTAGTAAAAGTTTTGTAAAGTCTAGACTCGACTTCGGCGAAGGAGTGTGGAAGGGGATTCCTACAGCAATCGGCTCGATACCAACTTGACGCCCCGATTTAATCGTACACTAATCATGCACGCATAACGTGTACGATCAAGATCGTGGACTCACGGAAGATATCACAACACAACTCTAAAACATAAATAAGTCATACAAGCATCATAATACAAGACAGGGCCTCGAGGGCTCGAATACAAGTGCTTTCGGTCATAGGACGAGTCAGCGGAAGCAACAATATCTGAGTACGTACATAAGTTAAACAAGTTTGCCTTAAGAAGGCTAGCACAAAGCCCGGGATACTGGTCGAAAGAGCACAGGCCTCCTGCATGGGATCCTCGTAACTACTCACGGTAAATGCGTCGATTGGGCTACTGCGTAGTAGTAAAACGCGTCCGGTGTAAGTAGTCGTCATCGGCGGTGGCGTCGCTCACAGGCTCCATCGTCGGGTCGCAGCAACCGGGTAAAGAAAGGGGAAAAGGGGAACAAGGCAACCGTGAGTACTCATCCAAAGTACTCGCAAGCAAGGAGCTACACTACATATGCATGGATATATGTGTAAAGGGCCATATCAAGGACCGAATCGCAGAATGCCAGAATAAGAGGGGGATAGCTAATCCTGTCGAAGACTACGCTTCTGGCAGCCTCCGCCTTGCAACATGTAGCAGAGAGTAGACTGAAGTCCTCCAAGTAGCATCACATAGCAATAATCCTACCCGGCGATCCCCTCCTCGTAACCCTGAGAGAGAGCGACCACCGGGTTGTATCTGGCACTTGGAAGGGTGTGTTTTATTAAGTATCCGGTTCTAGTTGTCATAAGGTCAAGGTACAACTCCAAGTCCTGTTACCAAGATCACGGCTATTCGAATAGATTAACTTCCTGCAGGGTGCACCACATAACCCAACACGCTTGATCCCATTTGGCCGGACACACTTTTTCGGGTCATGCCCGCCGCGGAAGATCAACACGTCGCACCCCACCTAGGCATAACAGAGGTCAAGACGCCGGTCTAAACCTAAGCGCCGAAGTGCAGGGCCCATCACCCCGAAAGCACACTGCACGTTGCGTCTGTGACGCGGCGAAGTAGACCTAGCCTAGTGGTGTTCCACCAATCCGGCCACAGGCCGCTCGGGCCGACGTCACGAAATGCTTCGGCTGATACCACGACGTCGAGTGCCCATAACTGTTCCCGCGTAGGTGGTTAGTGCGTATAGACCAAATGGCCGGACTCAGATCAAATACCAAGATCTCGTTAAGCGTGTTAAGTATCCGCGAACGCCGAACAGGGCAAGGCCCACCTCTCTCCTAGGCGGTCTCAACCTGCCCTGTCGCTCCGCCACAAAGATCCACTCGCGGGTGCTCCACAAGCCGACCCGACTTTAGTCACCATATGTATCATGTATAAAGTATATAGTATATACCCGTGATCACCTCCCGAGTGATCACGGCCCGATAGTATAGCACAACAGACGGACAAGAATGTAGGGCCACATATGAAATACTAGCATCCTATACTAAGCATGTAGGATTGCAGGTAAAGGTAACAACAGTAGTAGCAAGGACAAAGCTATGCATCGGGATAGGTATAATGTAGCAAGAACATGCTACACTACTCTAATGCAAGCGGTATAGAGTAGAATAGGCGATATCTGGTGATCAAGGGGGGCTTGCCAGGTTGCTCGCAAGAGAGAGGGGTCGTCAACTCCGTAGTCGAACCAGGCAGCAAAGACGGTCTCGTAGTCCACCAGGCAGAAGAGGGGGCAAGAAACAATGAAGACCATGCAAACAGATGCATATCGATGCATGACATGACAAGTAACTATGCTAGGGGTGCCCTAACGCGGTATGAGGTGATACCGGTGAAGGGGGGGAAGCATCCGGGAAAGTATTCCCGGTGTTTCGCGTTTTTTGGGCGGAGGAGCCGGAGGGGGAAAGTTGCGAGTTCGATAGGTTAGGGGGGTGGCGGACGAACGGGTTGCGTATCCGGAATCGTCTCGTCGTTCTGAGCAACTTTCATGTTGAAAATAATTTAATCCGAGTTACGGATTAAAAGTTATGATTTTCTAAAGATTTTATTAATTTCTGGAATTTAATTAATTATTTAAATAAATTCGAAATTAGATTTATGACATCAGCATGATGTCATGCTGACGTCAGCAGTCAACAGAGTTGACTGGTCAACCTGACCAGTGGGTCCCACTGGTCAGTGACACATTTTAATTAACAGATTAATTAAACTAATCATAATTAATTAGGGGGGTGGGCCCCACTCTCGTTGTTTGATTAATTAACTAACAGTTAATTAGGTTAATCTAATTGTGACTAATTAACTTAATTAATTCATTAATTAATTAATTAATTTAATTATTATTATCTACTTATTTATTTTTATTTATATATATATATATTTTTAATTCTTTTTTTTCAAATAAAAGCGTTACGGGGGCGTGGGCCGCCATCATTGCCTACAGGGCATAGCAGGGGCTTTGGTGCGGCGTCGCCGAGCCTGTGGGCGATGGGCGCCGTGTGCGAAGTCTTGAGTGCAACCCGAGGTATGGCGCCTGCCTGGCAGCCGGCGAGCCAAGGGAGGCGGCGGAGGGACGACGGCGAACGCAGGGCGGAGGGGGATGTGCGGGCGACGACGGGAGGGGCGTGGTGACCAACGGCGCACGAGGCGCGGGCGCGTACGGGGGTGGCGAACAGGGGCACGCCGAGCGGGGTGAGGCCACGGTGACCGCGGGCCGGGGCGCGAGGAGCGCGGCACCGGAGTGAGGCAAGCACCGGCGAGAGGGGACGGGGAGGGGTCACGGCAGGGAGCGGGCGGTGGCGGTGCGGCAATAGCATCCGTGGCAGGGGCGGCGTCGTCGGGTGGACGGGGAGCTCCGGGTGAGGAGGATCCGCGGCAACCAGCGTCGAGGAACACTCGGCCGTGGCCACATGCGGCGCGCGTGCGCGGCCGACGCAGTCAGGGCACGCGGCAGGGGGAAGCAGAGGGCGCGGCGATGCGGGGAAGAGAGGGACTAATGTCACGGAGTGTTCCTCATTTTGTGAAGGTGCTGACATCTTGACATTAGTCCATGTTGTGAAGGTGCTGACATCTTGGAGCTTGACATTGGTATATCGGATCCTTGACATTAGTCAAACCACGACCCATCATCTGTTATTTTCTTAACCTCTATATGATTTCTCCGCGCTCTCAAAACCGCATGACGATGCAAATAACTCCATTTTCTTTCACCCTCTTTTAGCCAAGTAATACATGACCGTTGCAGCCAAGCATCTCCTCACAGTACAACATCTCATCAAGCTCATTCACTTTCTGTTTTATCAAAGACCGATCTGCGTTTCCAAGCTGAAGGTCGGCTAGCAGTTCTCCCCGGATCATTTCTATACCCCACATGACGTTGCCAAATTTCTCCTTGCTCCACGCTCGAAGTTTTCTCACCATATTCTTGAGCGAATCTGAACCGACCAAAGATTTCCTGCTGGTCTATTTCTTTCCCATGCCCTAGCAACCACGCCTTGCAATGATGGCTCCCTCTCCCACATAATTTCATAGCGGGGAAAACTACTCGTGTTGGGTTTGTCATCCACCGGAGCAAGCTGTAGTACGATCGGGCAATGATCCGAACAAGAGGTTGCCCGATGCACTACCCTTGACCTTGGAAACATGTCTCGCCAAAGCTCATCCGCACATTCTCTATCCAGACGCACATAACTATCTCCATGTTGTCTATTATCATATGTATATGGCATAACTGCGAACCCCAAGTCCTCCAACTCGCACACCGTCAGACAATCGCGAAACGCCACCATATGACTTTTTGCTCACTGCATTCTTGATAAATGTTCATGTTCCCAAAGTACTTTGTTGAAGTCACCACAAACTAACCACGGGTCCGCTGAGACATCACGTAGCCTTGACAAATGCTGCCAAATCAGGTGCCTATTCTCGACCCTAGGTTCTCCATAAATGAAAGATTGCATGCCCACTTGAGCCAGTAGTCCCTTCTACCACTACCACATCACTATACCACACGCAAGAATCCAGGACCGAGACCTGAAGAGACTCGTCCCAGAATAAGTCTGGCCGCAGCTACGGCCATCACTGCAGACGCCATGAGATCCTTTCAATACTAACCGCCACTTCGGTTTCTCCATTTTATCAAAAGCTTGCCTTGTTTCACTGAGAAAAATAAGTTGTGGGGAGTTGGCTTTCGTGAGGGTCAAAACCTCTCGAATTGTCCGGCGGTGCCCCCCCTGCCACGGTAGTTCCAAAATAAGAGATTCATTGTTCAGCGGTGCTCCTCGGAGGAGCCCACCGAACCATGCATATCACAATCCTTATGCTTCTCTGTTTTAGCCCTCTTGCTGCTCGAACTAGATATGGGAGAAGCATCCAAATCCTTACCAGAACCATCAGTAATGGCCAGTACCATCGAGCCTGGTCCAATTGGTGCCACCTCAGTGTCAACACCCAAGGATAGGCGCTTACGTGCACTTTTTCTCCCCTTGCTAATCCTCTCCACTCTTCGATTGTCCCAAGTCCACGTCTGTGCATGTGTGTTTCTGTGGATTTGAAGCTTCATTTTTTAGGTCTTCATCACCAACATTAGCATTGGATACAGACCCTCCTGGAATGTCAGTATGTCACCCTGACCAGCCTCTTTAGCGACAGATTCAGCCTCAGTTTCAGTTCGAGGTTTAGTCGAGTAGTCAGCGTATAGCCGGTCTTCGTACTTAATTCATATCTTTCGCCAAGTGGATCCCCATACCAAATTCTTGCAAGTCATGTCCGATCTTGCTGCAAACCTTGAAAAAGCGAGCCAATTTTTCATATCTGACCGTAAAAACTTGCCTAGCCTTCCCTATGATTTTATTTTTTCGAAAAGGGGGTACTCCCCGGTCTCTGCATCAGAACGATGCATACGGCCCAAAAAAATGAAAGGAGGATGTACCCCGGCCTCTGCATCTGGACGATGCATGCAGCCATATTATTAATTATTCACAAAGACCATACAAAGTGATACTCTCTCCGTTCGGAAATACTTGTCGGAGGAATGGACGTATCTAGACGTATTTTAGTTCTAGATACATCCATTTTTATGCATTCCTCCGACAAGTATTTCCGGACGGAGGGAGTACATCGATAAGCCTGAAGCCACCATCTTGACAACACCGTTGCTACTCCTATCTCCATGACGAAGGCATGTCGAACGTCCGGGCCTAATACCAAACAGACATCGCACCAAAGCCTAACATCTAAAGCCGGGTGTCCCATCCAAGGCACTACCTGAATTGGTCCCACAGCAGTCTGGCACACTCTCAGTGAGCACCGCACGCAGCAAGGGCCGTCACCTCCATCTTCCCTCGGTCCATCCTCAAAGCATAACTGATGCACCAACCTTGCCAGGCCTCTCTGCCATCAACGCCACCATGACGCCAGACAGCTGAACCCTATGATGATACTTACAAATTTAGTTCAGGGCTCCCTCACATCGTGCTGAACCCTGACTGTAATGTAATCACCACGGGAATGACCGTTTAATCTAATCTCCAACACCTTCCCTTCCTTCTTAATAAATTTCTCCAGGGTTGTTTTCTCACAATAGCCATCAGGGAGCTTATGTATCTGCAACCATTTATAGGCAGGGGGCTATTTGGGGAGTTTGGTCTAACTTTTTACAGACGCTTTGGTGGGCTTTGGGTTGGGGAAGAGATGGAATATAGGTAGCCTACTTAGCAAGTTCTTATAGCAATTTGTTTATTATTTAACCGGCTATTATCCCTCGTCGAATTAAGTAAATACATCGCTAGTTAAACTGGGAGATACTGTTTCTCTAGGGGATAGTGACCACGCATCAACTCACAAGGAGATGGCCCACGCCTTCCCCAGTAGAGAGGCCGAAGACACAGTCATTGTGACGCGGGAGGCCATGTTTGGCCATAGAATCCGCCATCATGTAAAGATTGTTGAGGGACGGCCTTCTAAAGACTTCCTAGCGCTTTACAGCGTTTACATTCCAAACAATATCAGCGCTAGGGAAGATGTGGATTCAATTATTGTAAGACTGGTAAGCTGAACTGGCTTAGTACACTTCATGAGGTCTCCCATCCCGACGACCAGTTGTCATCGAAAGTACAGGGGTTGAGTTTGTATGGAGGAGAGATACATATGCAGGGAGCTTGACGTCTTTGACACTACATAGGCTCTTCCTATAAATGCAACAGGCCGGAGTTTGGATCTAGGAGTCTGTATCCTTCATATTCACGAGGAGATAGACCACGTGGTTGGATTAATTGTAGAGCCTGTATATGTACTGGGGCACCACATGAGAACTCTGAAAAGCATTGGAGACAGACAATCTCTTTGCTACATGTGCTTCTCGTCTGCTTAAATTATGTGCGGCGTGCGCTGTGCTGTTTAGCGATACATACCCGGTACCATTTAACATTTTCCCGCGAAGTTAATGTGTGCAGTATACACTCGCAAAAACTATGTGTAGCATACATATTATTTGAAATTTCATATGATATTTTTGAATAGGTCTTTCAGGTAGTACCAGGAATCATGAATGTTTGAGTAATTCTAGTATGAACCTGCAGGATTTCATAAAAGAAACTCTATCTGCCATGAAGTTTCCTCTCTTTCATTTCTTGTAAAAATATTATGGCACATCTAATTTTTTTTAATGTTCATTAAACAAAATGCTCACTATGTGTTGACCCCCTTGGTCAAGCTTTGGTGCCACGGGCATTGTCCAAGTACGTACCACACGAACACTCACTATGGTCTGAGTCATGTAGCATCCCAATATTTACAGCTGGCCAATCTTAGTTCTTGGTTTATGGGCTCTGTCTCCATGCTTTCTAAAGCAGTGGTTCATGGTATGTTTGGTTGTCAGTATGTGTCGTATGAGCCGGCACCTAGGGATTTTAGGCGAAAGATTAGACGCGATGCTCCACTGAGTCACTGCGACGAGTGCTTGGTTGTTTGTACGTAGCGGAATATGATTATAGATAGGATTTTTTATTGTTGGAAATTATAGCTAGGATGTTATTTCAGAAGCTTTATCTAGGGACGCATAAGTGTTAATTTGCTTGTTTATATGTAGTGATATAGGTCTTTTAAAAGGAGGGAAAGACTCGTGGGCTCTAAGACCAAATAGACATCACACCAAAGGTTAACATCTAAAGCCGGAGACCATAGTCACACTACATACTGGGTTTGGGGTACAAACCGGTTCAACCCACTCTCATGTGTCGTCGTCGCCGTCTTTCACCAATCCATCTTTAGAGCAGAAATTAATGCACCGACCTTGCCAGGCCTCTCTACTACGCCACCATGACACCAGACAGCGTCCTTGCCCGTGCGAGTTCATCTCAGTGCATCGGACGCCGAGTCTCCACTGCGCCGCGCCGCCGAGATCAGCCGACATCAATGTGTAAGATGAAGCACCGCTCTACCAAAGAAGCCGCCCACTGGTCTCTCGAGCGGTGTACACCTTTAAGAATAACGCCCCATGGGGAAATGACACCAGGCGCCACCTTCATCCAATCTACTGATTTAGGGTTTCCCCCGGAGGTAGCGAATACAGGTCCGGAGCTTCTCCACGGTGATGCCTTCAAGAAAGTAATGACACAAAAGAGTGTCGCCATCGCTGATCTTAGCAACAAGCCGAGAACGAGTTTTTCATCTGGATCCGCTCGACGAACCTCCATCAAGCATCGTGTGCACGGGTTGCCACCGACCTGAGATGCCGCGCAGCAAGCAGGCCGCACCGGCTAGATCAGATATGTCCAGAGGCCAGACCACACATGGCGCCGACCCGTCCACCAGGTCCTCCATGCTGCCACCGCCGGTCCGAGATAAGATGGCCCGTCGTCGTAGACCCGATTGCCGCCGCTGCCCGGAGCAAGGCCGGCCACCGCGCCTGCAGCCATTGCCGCCCGAGGCAAAGCCGGCTGTCACACCGCCGCCGATCTAAGACAGGGACGCCCGCCCGTCGCGCCGCCAAGGCCAGATCAGCAACGCCTCCTCATGCCGCGGGGCTCCTCGCCATCCTCATGCGCAGGAGAGAGGGAGCCACCGCCACTGCCGTCGGCCCGTGGGCTATAGGCCGCGAGCGTCCTTCAGCGGCGGCGGAGGGAGGGGGGAAAGGAAGGAGAGCCCCCGGCCGCTAGGGTTTCGTCCCCACCCGAGTCGTCCGAGCAGGGGCGACGCAGGGGGCGTGCGTGCGTTCTTCAGTGGTTCAGATGGTAAGAATTTTGTTTCTCGTTTCAAGATCATGCAAGACGGTGGCATATGTGCATGTTAATAGGAAAGAGAGTTTACAAGACCAGCAGGTAGATACAAGTCACGAGCAGGAAAAGGTTCGAGTGGTTGTACAAGCTTGTTGCGATGTGCCATCAATTGTGTGACTTCAGAGAGGGTCCCGAGTATTGCAAGCTGATTGTACCAAGATTTTAGCTCTAGGGGATGGTTACCACGAAGCAAATCACGATGCGATGGCCGATGTCTTCCCCAGCAGAGAGTCTGAAAACACCGCTGCGCATCAAAGACCACAGTTTCTAAACGGCGTCAAAACTAAGGAAAACAAACATCGAGCCGAAGAACCACTGGTGGAAAAACAGGCTTCCGTCCAGCCCCATAAGTCGCGAAGCTGTAGGAACCGCGACTAAAGTCGCGGTTCTGGAGGTGAACCGCGACCAAAGGCCTGGGCCCAGGGCGCTCGATGGCCAGCTGGCGCACGTGAGGGTCTTTGGTCGCGGTTTGCCAGGACAACCGCGACTAAAGGCCTTCGGGCACCTTTAGTCACGGTTTGCCAGGCCAACCGCAACTAAAGCCCCTCCCCTATATATACCCATCCAGCAGCCAACACTTAGCCATTTGGAGCCATTCTCTTCACAAGTGGGTGTAGGTTTGCTTTTGGCTCCGATTCTCGTCTTCTCCGATTCCGATTCTCGCTTTGTTCGTCTCTGCCGCGCCCTCGGCGCCCGCCCGTCGCCCTCGCCCTCGGCGCGCCCGCCCGTCGCCCTCGCCTACAGCAGCGCCGCCCGGCCCGGCCTCGGTACTGCCGCCTCGCTCGCCCGCCCTCAACGCCGCCCGGCCGGCCTCCCTCGCCCACAGCACCGCCTCGCTCGCCCGCCCTCGACGCAACCTGGTAGTGCATCCGGCCAAGGCCACCTCCGGTTACTTCCTGTCTGCCGCGCTTCCTGTCTGGCATTCTGGGGTTTTCTATAAAAGAAATAAAATAAAGCACAAAACAATACAAATTAAACAGAAAACAGGTTTAGGGGGGGGGGGGCTAAAACCCTAAACCTGTGGCGGCCTTTAGTCGCGGTTATTGAAGAACCGCGACTAAAGGTCCTCCGCCCCGACGGCCGCCTGGCGCCCACGTGGACGTGCCGTTAGTCGCGGTTCTTAAGCAGCCGCGACTAAAGGTGGGGGGCATTAGTCGCGCTTATTTGGTCGAGGTTGCCCAACCGCGACTAATGGCAGTTGCGAACCGCGACCAAAGGCCTTTTTTCCACCAGTGAACGACCGATAAACAGAACTGGCCGAGTAAAATTCTTGAGGCCTCCCATCCCCATGACCACTTTTCGTCGTGCTCGTCCTGGAGTGAGGTCTGGAATGGATGGAGGAGATACATATATGCAGGGAGCTTGACGTCTACGACACTACTACATAGGCTCTTCCTATATATATGCAATAGGACGTTCTTTGGATGGAGAAGTCTCTATCCTTCGCATTCGCGAGGAGGTAAGACCACATGGCCGGATTAAATGGAGAGCCAGTATATGGTACCGGTGCATCACATGGGTATTAACATTCCATCCTTAGGCTACTGGGGATGTCTATGACAATTCTGAAAAGAATTGGAGACGGAGCATCTGCTTTCATGATGTGTGCTTCTGGTGTGCTTAAACTGTGTGTGGTGTGCCGTGCTTAAACTGCAATGGTGCCATCTAACGTTTCACCGCAGCGTTAACATGCGTAGTATACATATTACTGAAAATTTCATCGGATATTTTGAATAGGTCCTTCGTGTAGTAGCATAGGACGAATCATGAAATTTTGAGTAATTTTAACGTGCTTGCAACAAATAATGTGCTAGGCTATGTATCCTCAGAGAAGGGGCCGCGAATACCAAAAAATTTCATCGGCGGGTCAATGCCAGGAGAATAAAGAATCACATTCATCAGCTCAAACACAATCACAGCTGGGTGACAGATCATGAGCAAATGGAACAACTCGTCCATGCGCACTTCTCTAGTGGGATGGAAAATGGGGAGGCAAGAACCATAGACTTTAATTGGGAGGAGCTCAATTTGGAGACCAACAATTTGGCTTGCCTCGGGGACCCCAAAACTGAGGATGAGGTGCGTGACGCCATTAACCAAATTCCTTAGGACAAGGCTCCCGGGCTGGATGGTTTTACCGGTCTCTTCTTTCAAAAATGTTGGAGTACCATCAAGGTGGACGTCATGAGGGTAGTCTCCTCCTTTGCCAATGTGTGCACAACTGGCCTTCATTGGCTCAACACCGCAAATGGTGTGCTCCTCCCGAGAAAAGAGGGGGCCCAGGATATTTCTGACTATCGCCCTTTAGTCTTATTCACGCCATTGCAAAGATTATTGCGAAGATACTCGCAATCCGCCTGAGCCCCCATATGTATAAGCTCATCTCAAATGCCTAGAGTGCCTTCATGAACACGAGAAGTATCCATGAAAATTTCATGCATGTTCGCAATCTCGCGCGGCGCCTCCGCTTGCGAAAAACACCATCCCTCCTGGTCAAGCTCGATATTCGGAAGGCTTTTGACTCTGTCAAATGGGAGTATATATATCTTCGACCTTCTTCAGTGCCTTGGGTTCCCGCCCATGTTTCGTAACTGGATTGCCGCCCTACTATGTCCTTCGTCCTCGCGCATTCTATTGAATGACGTGCCGAGCAAGCCCATCCCTCACGGTCGAGGTTCCAGGCAAGGGGACCCGCTCTGCCCCTTGCTATTTCTCATAGCCATGGACCCGTTGCACAAGATTCTTGAGCTGGCAATCAGAAAACGGCTCTTCCACAAGATCCGTGGGTGTGGTGTGGCTATTAGGAGCTCCCTATACGAGGATAACGTAGCAATCTTCATGGCTCCAATCAAGAAAGATATTGACAACCCAGCCACCATTCTACATCTATTTGGCAATGTCACCGGCCTAGTCACAAATATTCAGAAGAGCTCGGTAGTTCCCATTCGATGCAGACATCTCAACTTGACATGCATCCCTCAGGCCCTTCATGCGTCGCGGGCTTCCTTTTCATTGAAATACTTGGGGCTTCCTCTTTCGGTGTGGTAGCTAAGAAAGGTCGACTACGGGTACCTAGAAGACAAAGCGGCCGCTAAGTTGACCATTTAGGAATTAGGATGGTCAGAATATCACTGCCAGTGGTCGATCTGACCTTGTGAAGTCGGTGATGTCTTCGCAGATCGTCTTCTCCATCACGCCGACCATTGTGCCAACATCCACTCTAGACAACATAAATAAGCTCAAAAGAGCCTTTCTCCGGGAGGGCACAGACAAAACAACTGGTGCAAAATGCAAGGTGAATTGGGATGATGTGTGCCGCCCAGAGGATCTTGGTGGCCTTGGCATACTTAACATGGACAAATTTGCTCGGGCTCTCCACTTGTGTTGTATATGGTTTGAATGGAAAGAGCCAACTAAGCTTTGGGTGGGTATGGGACACCACTACAACACGATGGACTCCGCCTTGTTCTATGCCTCCACGTCAATCTTTGTTGAAAATGGAGAAAGGACACATTTTTGGGATGCGCCATGGGTGAATGACCGCAAGCCTAGGGACATTGCACCTCTGATTTACGAGGAGCCCACGAGGAAAAATTAGAAGGTGCGCAAAGCTCTCAACAAAGATACTTGGGTCTTGAGAATATGCATCTTGGACTCTTTTTTGCTGAAGCACTTGCATCAGTTTGTCACCCTCTGGACAACGCTTCGTGGCTTCCATCTCGAGGCGGATGGCCAGGATGATATTGTGTGGAAGCACACCGCTAGCGGGCAATACACGACCGAGTCGGCATACAAAGAGCAACTCCTTGGCACAATTAAATCCTCTATGGAGCACATTGTGTGGAAGGCTTGGGCTCCCCCCAAAGCCATGTTCTTCGCTTGGTTGTCTATTTAAAATAGAGTTTGGACGGCGGACAGATTGTAGAAGTGCGGATGGGCAAACTGTGGCCCTTGTACACTTTGCAATCAGGAGCAAGAGTCTGTTGACCATCTTTTCCACAAACTCGCTTCTCTCTCCGCCTCTGGGGATTAGTCAAGGACTAGCTGCAACTGGTGAGCATCGATACTTCCTCATCGCACCTCTCGGTCAATATCGAAGAGCGGTCGGTGGGTCTCTCTGACACATCTACCCCAAACAAGGTGATGGCCTCGCTCACCATGCTCGTCTCCTGGACCATTTGGAACGAGAGGAATGCGCGAGTTCCATCAGAAGAGTGCTCCACCGATGGTCCTACTCGCCAATATCAAGAAGAAGGCCACACTTTGGGTAACTGTGGGTGCTAGAAAGTTGGGATACCTGATGATGCGAGAGTAGTTGGTCACTTTTAATTCGGTTGTTGTAGTGTTGTCTGTGTTAACTCTATTCCTCTTATTTAATGTATGAGGTAAATCTTTTGCCTCTCTTCAGAAAAAACACAAACCTGCAGGATCTCGTAGAAAAATCTCTATTTCTACCATGATGATTTTTCTCATTAAATTCTTGTGAAAATATTATCGCACATCTGAAAGGCTACTTCAAAAAAATAAATCACAACGTATTGACCCTTGGTCAAACTACGGTGGCACAGGCTCCATTCAATTACCACGCGTACACTCACCATGGTCTGAGTCACATCCCTTTACAGCGGCCCAATCTAACTTCTTGATTTATGGTCTCGTCTTCATGCTTTCTAAAGCAACCGTTCATGGTGTGGGTTGCCACTATAATTGTCATATCCAAACTGATTGTACTTCTACCATTGGAGGCCTTACCTGCTCCTCGATGGACCGATCTGTATAAGATCATTTGTTGACAGAGATTAAACGACTCTTAGAAAAGACCATGAGTTTGTTCCTATGAAGATTGAGGGTAGTCAAAATAGGGCTGCCCCCTCTCTGGCTATATGGGACAACTGGAGCTAGCACCGCCTGCTTGTTGCGCCAGAATCCAGATTATGTTTTACTTGTTGTAACCCTATTTCTTTGGAATAAAACACATGTATTCCCTGCCAAAAAGATAACGTGTGGCATGAGCCTGCACCTACATATTCTAGCGGAGTTTGGCCCAAAAGAGTTTACGCAATTCTCCACTGGTTCACTGAGGCAAGGTTTGGTTGTTTGTGCGTAGCGATATATGCATATAGAAATGGCTTCTTCGTGGGAAATTATAGCTAAGATGTTGTTTGAGAAGCTTTATCTAGAGATGTATAAGTGTTAATTTGGTTCTTTATATTATAGTGGTACATGCCTTTTTTAAAGAGAGGGAAAGACCCTTTGCCTCTGTATCAAATGATATGTAGACATATATTACTAATTATTGAAAATGCCAAACAAATTGTTCTCCTCGATGTTTTTGGAGATCTATTCGATGTAATACTCTTTTGCAGTGTGTTAGTCGAGATCCGATGAATTGTGGATTTATGATCAGCTTATCTATCAATATTATTTGAATCTTCTCTAAATTCTTATATGCATGATTTGATATCTTTGTATTTCATTTTGAATTATCGGTTTGGTTTGGCCAACTGGATTGGTTTTTCTTGCAATTGAAGAAGTGATTGGCTTTGGGTTCAATCTTGCGGTGTCCTCACCCAGTGACAATAAGGGTAGCGAGGCACATTTTATATTATTGCCATCGAGGATAAAAAGATAGGGTTTATATCATATTGCTTGAGTTTATCCCTCTATATCATGTCATCTTACTTAAATCATTACTCTGTTCTTATGAACTTAATACTCTAGATACAGGCAAGAGTAGGTCGATGTGTGGAGTAATAGTAGTAGATGCAGAATCATTTCAGTCTACTTGTCACGGACGTGATGCCTATATTGCATAATCATTGTCTTGGATATCGTCATAACTTTGCTCTTTTCTATCAATTGCTGGACAGTAATTTGTTCATCCACCATATTATTTGCCTTCATGAGAGAAGCCTCTAGTGAAATCTATGGCCCCCGGGTCCATTTTCCATCATATTAGTTTCCGATCTACTATTTTGTAATCTTTTATTTTCAGACCTATAAATCAAAAAACCTAAAAAAAAGTTATCTTTTGCTTAGTTCTATTTATTTATCTCTATCAGATCTCACATTTGCAAGTGACCGTGAAGGGATTGATAACCCCTTTATCGCGTTGGGTGCAAGTGTTTGATTGTTTGTGCAGGTATTGGTGATTTGCGTGTTCTTCTCCTACTGGATTGATAACTTGGTTCTTAACTGAGGTTAATACTTATCTCTACTTTGCTGCATCACCCTTTGCACTTCAAGGAAAAAACCAACGCAAGCTCAAGAAGTAGCAGCTACACATCAATGGTTGCGGTAGTTGGGTGTTCTCCAGCGTGTCCGTGGGATTGCCTCGATTTGTTTGTTGTTGTGAAGTCGAAGTTGCGGCGACGAGGCCCTCTGGTGTACGATGGCTGGTTGTAGTTGGCCCGTTCGTTGATCTTCCATGGCGCCAGCCGTGCCTGGTTTTATCCTATGGAGTTCTCCGTCAGTGTTGGAGCTGCGTTACCTGGTCGCAGGAGGCTGAGTTCAGGCGCGGATCTTCATGCAGCTCCATGCACCCCCTACAATGTGGGTTGATGGATCGACGATCGACTACGGCAAAGTCGGAGTCGTGCTCAGCATTTATGGATGGTGATGACACCTCTAGGGGAGGAGTGATGATGATGACGCATGCGTGCAATCTTTGTGAGACCCTTTGTAGTGGTGTGAGTGGGCTACTCTTTGTGTGCCCCTCAAAGTTTCTGGTGGTTTCCCTCCGGTTCTTCATAACCATAATTAACCAAATAATTTGGTTCTTGCATGGTTTTTCCCTAATTAACTAACGGAACAACTATTTCCTGCTTAATGAATGTTGGAATCTTGTCATTTAAAAAACACACCAAAGGTGTACAGCCAAAGCCCAAGAGGATATATCGGCTCAATACTCAAGCAGTTCATGATGACTATGTAATGTGAGTGTTTTTTTGAATTGAGGGTCATGCCCCCAGTTCTATTTCATATAAGTGTAGTGGTTGTTGTAACTCGATTTTTCTTTCTTGCCAGGTAGTGGCCCATGGAACCTGTCAAATTACCAAACTGGGTACTCGGAAGCAAACCAAGAAGGGATGCACCAAGTGGATGACGTTCTACTGAATTCCCTTGCCTCCCTTCCCTTATCTGTGATTTCTGAGTTCTTTTAGATCAGTAGTGAAACAATCATCACCAAAGATTCACCCATCTAATAACTTAAGCTCACATTACCTGGCTACACCCAAGCTATGATTTTTGGTGAACCAAAAGCTATGAATCTCTTGGACCCCAATAAATCCTGAATGTTCAGATTTTAAGCATGTCATCCCGAATGGTTTTTCATGGCAACTTTAGTAGACGTGAGGTGGCAACTTTAGTTGTCATAACATGGCAACTTTGTGTCATTTCTTTTTTTGTCAGAAAATTACCATGTTTTGCCACTATTACGTGAACTAAAGTTGTCATAAAAAATGTTCGGATTGCTATGCTTAAAATCCGAACGTTCGGGATTTATCATTTTCGCAGAAGATTTCTGTGCCTTGTGTCATAACTAAAAGAGATTGGATGCATCAACTGTCCTCGTCTGACCATCTATATCCTCAAACAAGTGATATCTTCCAACTGTGTGCAATGATTTACACACTGCTCATGCAGACAAGTTGTGTGCGATGTGGAGCGCCGTCGCAAATGACTGACTTTTGTAAATCGTTTGTACGATACTGCGAGTGCTCAATTTTAACTAGGCCTGTTTGATATGTTCTCCATCTCACACTGTTGATCATGGGCCCCATGGTCTCAACGCACAGAGTCTCTCGCTGATACATGTGACTGGGGGCTTAATAGTGCAGATTTGCAGTAGTGTCAATTGCAATGTATTTTAGATTCTGAAGATACAATAATTATGTTCAATTAGATTCAGTAACTAATTAAGATATGAGACATAAATCAAGCAAAATGAAATTAATTGGCAGGAAATAAGATGATTAGAAGCTCGAATAGTCAGCTCAGATGGTAAGAAGTTTGTTTCTCGTTTCAAGATCATGCAAGACGGTGGCATATGTGCATGTTAATAGGAATGAGAGTTTACAAGACTAGCAGGTAGATAGAAGTCACGAGCAGGAAAAGGTTCGAGTGGAAATTGTTGTACAAGCTTGTCACTATGTGCCATCAATTGTGTGACTTCAGAGAGGGTCCCTAGTATTGCTAGCTGATTCTACAGAGATTGTAGTTGTAGCTCTAGGGGACGGTTACCACGAAGCAAATCACGATGCGATGGCCGATGTCTTCCCCAGCAGAGAGTCTGAAAACACCGCTGCGCATCAAAGACCACAGTTGCATCAGCACTAAGGAAAACAAACATCGAGCCGAAGAACGACCGGTAAACAGAACTGGCCGAGTAAAATTCTTGAGGCCTCCCATCCCCATGACCACTTTTCGTCGTGCTCGTCCTGGAGTGAGGTCTGGAATGGATGGAGGAGATACATATATGCAGGGAGCTTGACGTCTACGACACTACTACATAGGCTCTTCCTATATATATGCAATAGGATGTTCTTTGGATGGAGAAGTCTCTATCCTTCGCATTCGCGAGGAGGTAAGACCACATGGCCGGATAAATGGAGAGCCAGTATATGGTACCGGTGCATCACATGGGTATTAACATTCCATCCTTAGGCTACTGGGGATGTCTATCACAATTCTGAAAAGAATTGGAGACGGACCATCTGCTTTCATGAGGTGTGCTTCTCGTGTGCTTAAATTGTGTGTCGTGTGCTGTGCTGTGCTTAAACCGCAATGGTGCCATCCAACGTTTTCCTGCAGCGTTAACATGTGTAGTATACATATTGCTGAAAATTTCATCGGATATTTCGAATAGGTCCTTCGTGTAGTTGGATAGGAGGAATCGTGAAATTTTCAGTAATTCTAGCATGAACCTGCAGGATCTCATAGAAAATCTGTGTTTCTGCCATCATGTTTTCTTTCTTTAAATTCTTGTGAAAATATTATCGCACATCTAAAAGGCTATTTAAATAAAAACACTTCTGCTTCGGTACACCCCTCTAAACACATCAATGACTAAGATTAAGGGAAACGTTTAGGTACGGCGCACCGGCGAAGCTTTCTGACGGTCGAATCGTCGCGCTCCGATCTTGCGACGCCCACCCTCGATCCCGCGTGCGTCACCCAACTTGTATTGCCACGTGGCCTGCTGATGGCCCACGTGACTCCTTTATCTGCTTACACGGGTGGCTCTCCTCTTGTTCTTATCCACTGCCCATCCATCTCGCTGTCCTCCAGTCAGCAAGATCCCCTCCCTCCCGCAAGCCCAGCTGCCTCCGCCAGCATTCGCTGCCGCGACCACCGCTGCAACTGCTTGCCAGCGAAGCTGCTACCGCACGGGGCCAGTGTACGAGTTGTTGATGTGTTGTACGAGGCGAGCCGCAACCACATCTAGTGGAGCTGCAAGTAGCAGTGGCAAGCGGTGGAAACGACGACAAGTGTCGCCGCTAGCTGCCAACGCCCAGCTGGCCGGCGACGTCGATGTTGCAAACAACAAGATGGCGAGCATGACCCTGCGTGCGATGGGCAGGGGATTTTGCTGCAACCATGTAGCAGGAGAGCTGGAACCAACATGGAGTTTTGCTGGAATCGACAACAAGCGGATGGACGGAGGATTTTTTGCTACCATCGTTTGCTTTTCTTGCTGGAACCATTACTCTTTTTTGCTACCACAGGCGTTTGGTTTTGCTGGAACCAATCTCCTTTTTGCTACCACGGGTGTTTGGGTTTGCTGAGACCACCGCCAAATTTGCAAGTTTGCTACCACTGACTTTTTGATTTGCCGGAACAAGCTTGGTTTTTTGCTACATCGGCATTATTTACTTTTCCTGGGACAACTTCAATTTTAGTTTCGCAATTTTTGCTACCACCATTTTCTTGGTTTGCTGGATCTAGTGCATTTTTTGCTACAACCGATGGATCGGAGTTGCATCGTCAATTATTTTGCTGGAACAGAATTTCTTCATGAGGTGCGGCGGTGAGGCACATTTTTGCTGGAACCATCATTTAATTTTGCTACAACGAGCTTTTGATTTTGCTGGAACCGTCTGAAGCGGAGCTGCAACCAGTTATTTTTAGCAACCGATTTTTTGCGGCAACGATCCAATCAGCGAGCGGGCCCGGCGAGCGGCGAAAACGAGCCGGTAAGCGGCCCCGGCGAGCCGGTGAGGGGCGGCCATAGAGCTGCAATCGTCCCCGGGGGAGCTGCAACCGTAGGCACATGTTATGATGGCGAGAAACACAGGAGGCGACGGCGACGACCGATGACGAAGGCGGCGACCGGTGATGGCGGCGGCAACCAGCGGCGGGGGCAGCAATAAGGGAGACGCTAGCGGAGGTGCTTCGAGGCTAGCGTGTCTTCGTCCATGGCGGCGCTGGGAACTTTTTCTAAAAGAAGGCGCTGAGGGAGGAAGAAGAGAATCGTGTGGCTCCTAGTTGTTTAATCGTGCGGTGCTGGTCCGACCGGCCTAAATTTAGGCCGGTGCGCCGGCGCCTAGCACTCGCCTAAGATTAAACCATACCTCTTTGTAATAAAGGGTAGAATGGTCATTTCTGGAAATACATGACGCGCGATGAGACATCGGCCGAGCCAGCGGTACGACTGGGCCAGCTCACCAGGCCGCGACTTGCTATTTCAACGTGCAACTAAAAATCTTACAAAAATGGGAAGCACCAGGAATCGAAGTTGGTACCTCAACCTTCCAAGTACAATTACAAGAGCTTACCACTCGACTGCAATACTAGTAGTGCTGTATAAAGCACGAAATATTTTATTAGTTATTCTCTGTAGATCTCAAGGTCATCGTTGCTCTTTTTGACGTCAACCACGTGCATGCAATTCATTTAAAAGGTTCAGGGTTCTCTCAAGCTACAATACTGAGAATACAATCAGGAGGCTGAAGCGCCCAGACCAGACACATCCTACATGGAATATGGTGTTTTTTTAGGTATTCTTGAATACAAGGTTATGAAAAAAAACGAGGTCATTTCAAGGATGTTCGAATTATGAAAAAGTTGTTCGAAAATTGGGTCATTCCACTGGTTATGAACGCCGCCTCCCCGTCGGCCGTCCACGCACTTGACGCCTGCTTCTTCTCTCCCCGGCCGCCGACCGCTTCTCCTCCACCCTGCCGCCGCTCTCTTCTCTCTCCCTTTCGGCGACAATGTCGTCCAATGGCGCAGCGGTCCTCCTGTGGGCAATGTCTGACCGTCGAGCCTGGGCACGCCTGAGACGGAAGAGTTCATCTGTTTCGCCCTCACGGTGCCGCCGGTCTGCCGTCTACGGAAGGAGTTCAAAATCACCGCCGACGGGTACCCGACAAGGGGCCCCGGTGTGACGCCGGTGGACCATTGCCGCCACATCGGCGGCCAGTGGAACAATGTCAGCCGCCATTGCTTTTGGGACGGCAAGAACTACTGGGCCGTCTTGGGCGAGCTCCGGCAGGCGGCTATGGGATCTTGGCAACCCTCCCCCCCCCCCCTCCCACCCGCCTCCTGAGAAAGTCGTGCTCCGAGAAGACGGCGACCCTGACGACACCCCTGGCTACCTTGTTGCCTTACGGGCGTTGCGGGCAGAGGCGACGGCTGCGGAGGACGACGACGACGACATCGACTTGGCCGCTGCCACCTAGAGCAGGGATGACAGCGACGGCGACGTAGGCGACGGCAACGTAGGCGACGGCGGTGCGGGCGAGATCATCAAAATTTTGTAAAATATGTTTGAATGAAATTGCATAATGTTTCATTAAATTTTGTTATGTTTGAATGCAATTTAGATGCAAAAATAATTGTAAAATATATAGATTAGGTTTTTCAATTGGGAAATCATTGAGATCACCCCGTCTCCATGGCCGTTGGATCTGGTTTTAATTAGATGGCTAGGAGCAACGTGTTATCTAAACAACGTTTTGTAACTGAGTCGTTGTTGCAATCTCCCCCACCGCAATAACCGGTGTGTTGCGGGATCTGGATCTGGGTGCCCTCCAGAACAGAACTCGCTCGTGCTCCTCCCAAGCTCCCTGTATAGTCGACGCCTCCTCGTGCCGCTCGAACCGCCGCACAGCCGCCGGCAGCATGCCGGCAGCATGCCGACGAGGTTGCCGGGGTGGGCGCAGCCGCTGCTGCCTGCCTCCACCATTAATGTCGGTCGTCACGCTGCACCCAAACTCAAGTTGCATCCGCCGTCCCAAGGGAGAACTGGTGTCGACATCCACCGTGAGGACCTGCGTCCGCTGTCCCGAGGAAGCACTGTCCTTTTTTTGGCTGACGTGATCACTGCTTGTTGCTCGCTACGGCGAGTTTCTGCAACAAGGTCTTTGTTGCAAAAGTAACTGTAACAAGAGCTATGATTCAAAAAAATCCAATGAAACCTTTGTTGCAAAAAATTAAATTGCAACAAGAGATTTGTTGCAAAAATAATTTGCAACTTGATTTATGTTGCAAAAATTTCCGCAACATAACCCATGTTGCAAAAAAAATCTACAGGCATGTGTTGCAATGGTAGAAGGTGACCCTCGGCCACTAAATCCGCCAGAGCCAATCGCTCGCGAGCGGCAGATCTTCTAAAAAGATCCGCCGGCCGACACGTAGCACATCCCTTTTCAGTTTAGAATTTTATTTATTAAAAAATTTAACAAATATATTTTTTTAAATATATTTCACAAAAAGGATATTTTTTTTTAAAAAGCTCCAACGACGCCAACGGGTTGGCCTAGCGGGCACGAATTGTAAAATTTAGAAAATAAAGTTCACAACTTTTGCCAGCTAATGGGCATGCCCATTGGACCACTTCACGCAAAATTTGAACAAATTTGGAGACTGAACGCATTTTGCATCACGTCCTGCCACTATTTTAGGATGTTTTCGCTGAGAAAACCGGAGAAAATGCATAAAGTGCCAAAAATCATTGAAACTTGGCACCGATGCTTGCCATGGTGATTCTAGCGTGTGGAAAAAATTTGAGCCCGTTCGGTGGATGTGAGAAAAGAAGTTGTACCAGACGAACCCTTCCGCCCTAACCGGAACTCTCCGTTCTACAACAAGTACCGGTGTACATTCATAAAATTTACCCAACTTTTGCCAGCTAGTGGGCATGCCCATTGGATCACTCCATGCAAAATTTGAATGAATTTGAAGACCGAATGCACATTGCGTCATGTCCGGCCACTATTTTAGGGGTTTTCCGCTGAGAAAACCCTGGAAAATGGATAGTGTAGAAAACCATTGAAACTTGGCACGGACGCTTTACATGGTGATTGTAGCGTGTGGAAAAAATTTGAGCCCATTCGGTGGATGTGAAAAAAGAAGTTGTACATTCATAAAATTTACCGGTGTACGACCCCTTTAGTCCTAACCAAAACCCCTTCGTTCTACAACATGTACCGGTGTATATTCATAAAATTTACCCAACTTCTACCAGCTAGTGGGCAGCCCATTGGACAACTCCACGTCGCATCATGTCCGACCACTATTTTAGGGTTTTCTCATCAAGAAAACCTTAGAAAATGCATACAGTGTCAAAAATCATTGAAACTTGGCATCGATGCTTGCCGTGGTGATTGTAGTGTGTGGAAAACAATTGAGCATGTTCGGTGGATGTGAGAAAAGAAGTTGTACCAGACGAACCCCTTCCCCCTAACTGAAACCCCTCCCTTCTACACCAAGTACCGGTGTACATTCATAAAATTTACCCAACTTTTGCCAGCTAGTGGGCATGAGCATTATACTACTCCACGCAAAATTTAAACGAATTTGGAGACAGAACACACGTTGCGTCACGTCCGTCCACTATTTTATAGGTTTTTCGTCGGGAAAACCCTAGAAAATGCATACAGTGTCAAAAATCATTGAAATTTGGCAACAAACGGGTTATGAAAAAATCATCGAGTTTGAAAAAAACTTCATGGATTTTGAAAAAAGGTTCTCGGGTTTGAAATATGTTCGTTGATTTTGACCAATAAGTTTTTGCATTTGAAAAAAGTTCATCAATTTTGAAAAAGTATTCACGGATTTGAAAAACATCTTTGATTTTGAACAAAAAAAATCAGATTTGGAAAACGTTCATCAATTTCGAAGAAAAAATCAAAGGTTTGAGAAAAGTTCATAGATTCCTAAAAAGATTATGAATTTTAGAAAACAAGTTCACTAAAAAAGATGCAAAAAAACTGAAAAAAGTTCAGGTATTTGAAAAGACTGAACAAAAGTTCACGGATTTGAAAAAAGTTCGTGCAAATTGAAAAAAGTTCATGCTTTTTCACAAAGAAAATAGAAAATTAAAAATAAAACAGAAAATTAAAATCTGAAGAAGAAACAAAATATATAATCAGAGCCTTCTTTTTTAGTGTTACATAGTTGACGCACAACAATAAAGAGGAAAAAACAGTTTATAGCCACGTAAGTGTGGTGGCCTAGTTGGTTGTTGTGCTAAGAGCATCTCCACCGCTCTCAACGGACCCTAGGCAATTTTTCCGCCATCGCCCAAAAATCGCCCACTCACGTCCCAGAGCCTGTTTTTCGCGGTCTGAGCCGAAATTAGCGGCGGCGCATCAGGCCGAACCCGGCGTCTGGGAGCGCCTGGGCGCCGGGCGAAGCGATTTTAGCGAACGCACTCTTGGGCCCGCCGAGACAGCCACACTCGCCTCGTCGGCCTCACACCCCCACCGTTTCCCACGGAAAATCAATGCTAAGGCTGCCGCCGGTCAGCCTTCCATTGATTCCTCACGGGTGGCGCGGCGACGCCCCCCCGCCCCCCTCCCGCCACGCGTACACACGGTGCCCCGCTATAAAAGCAATGCCTCTCCCTCCCCTCTGGCCACACCCGCCCACAGCCGCCGCCGAGCTCTGTCTCTCTCCCCTCGCGCAGCCGCCGAGCTTTGCTTCTCTCCCCATGCCCAGCCGCCGAGCTCGACCTCTCTCCCTGTGCCCCGCCGTGACGATGGTTGAACGATTCCCCGGCGATGGGGCGGCGGCCAACGGCTTCGGCCGCCGCTCGCTTTACGAGAGGGAGGCATACTTGCTCTTGGAGGCCAACATCCTGGCGCCTCCCGGCATGCGCGCCGGGCCGTGGGGTAGGAGGCTTAGCGCCGGTGGCATCCCCATTCCCCCGGTGCCCGACGTCGACGTGCGCTCCGACTACTTCGCTGACGAGGTCGACCGCGTGCGGTCATCGCTGACGGACGAGCAGCGGGCGCTCTCGCAGTACGCCGTCGGCAATCACGAGGCGTGGGCGGCGTACTTCCAGCACCGGCAGGCGCAGCGGCTCGCCTCCACCAACGGGGCGCCGGTGGTGAGGGGCAGCAAGAACAGCGAGGGGCACAACCTGTGGTGGGGCGCCCCCGGCCACTCGCTTCGCGCCGTCCTCCAGCACCTCGAGGGCGGCAACGACCCGCCCTGACGTACCCTCCAGCCCCGGACGGGAGCAGCGACCAGTGGATGCCGAGGAGGACGGCGTCCTCTTCTTCCTCCTCCCGTTCCTCCTCCTCCGGGTCGCCGGCGCTGCTCAACGTCAAGGTCGAGCCCGCCGTGACGCCGCTCGGCCGGCGAACACGCAGCGCCGGCATCGTCATCAACGATGGCGGGCGCGCCTCCTCCTCGGCTCCTCCCCGCTACGTCAGGCCGAAGACGGAGCCCGAACTTCGCCCTTGATGAAGAGGCGGGCGGGCCTCTCCGACGAGGCGGCCTTGAAGTGGGCGTGCGAGGATTGGGCGCGGAAGGAGCTAGAGCGCAAGTGTCGCGCCCTAGAACAGTACATCGCTCGGCACCGTGGCCGCGACGAGGGAGGCGTCGTAGTTCTCGACGACGACGACAACGCGCCGCCACCGGTCCGCCAGGGCGTTCTGGGCAGGGGTCCAGCAGGGGCGGCCGCGTCAAGGAGGAGAAGGACGACGATGAGGACAACGGCGATGGCGGCGACGGCGACGAGGACTTCGCTGCTTTCAGGCTTTCTTCCTGTAGTCTAGGCCTTTATTTTTTAAGTTTGCTATGTAAAAACTGTTTAAGTCACCGAAGTTTATGCCTGTTTGCCGAATTATAGCCAAACTTATGTTTAAAAAAAAATTAAAGAATCTTCTGGGGCGAATCTAGGGCCGGCGGCTGGGAACCCGATCGGCCCCAAGCCGATTTTTTCGCCGGGTCATCCCCAGACGGCGATTTTTCGAGCCCCTGGGGCCAACGGCTGGAGATGCTCTAAGACGTGAACCGTGGGGTTGAAGTATCGAATCCCTACACAGGTCCTTTTTTGAAGTTTGGAGAAATAAATGCTAATCCCAGGCCAAGAAGGAGAGGTGTGCGCTGTGCCGGTTTCTAAACTAGGCTAATTTTTTTAATAATACATTTTCTTTATTAATTTGCATAAATATTACGCCGATATTTTTATTTTCAAAAATATATCCAATCAGCCAGCAGCAGGCCGATTGGCCCTAGTCGGCCAGAGCAGGCTGATTGGCCTCCTGTCGGCCTACAGATGGCTGATAGGCCAGTCGGCCAGGAGGTGGTGAACCCGTCGGCCAGCTGTGGGTTGATTGGGTCCTGTCGGCCAACTGTGAGCTGATTGAATTTTTTTAGTTGTCTCATTAATATTCCATAATAATTCATACTATATGTGGATATGAAATATTTAGGTGTGTCAGTATTTGAAGTTGCTCCGGCAATATCCGAAATATATGTAGATGTCAAATATTTAAATCTGTTAATATTTGTAGTTGCTCCCGCAAATATTCGTAATATATTTGTACGTGTGTGAATTTTTTTAGTTGCTCCGTCAAAATTTCGTAATAATCCGTACTATATGTGGATGTGAAATATTTATGTGTCAGTATTTGAAGTTGCTCCGGCAACATCTGAAATATATGTAGATGTCAAACATTTAAATCTATCAATATTTGTAGTTGCTCCCGCAAATATTCGTAATATATTTATACGTGTGTGAATTTTTTTAGTTGCTCCATCAATATTTCGTAATAATCCGTACTATATGTGGATGTGAAATATTTAGGTGTGTCAGTATTTGTAGTTGCTCCCGCAAATATTCGTAATATTTTTGCAGGCGTGTGAATTTTTGTAGACCGTTAATATTCCGTAATATATATATATATACATGTCGAATATTTAGTAGTGCAGATATTTTAAGTTGCTTCTTAATACTTGTCTATCGTTGTTGAAAAAAATTATTATGTGAGCCGAGACGTAGGCCGATAGGACCCAATCAGCCCACAGCTAGCCGACCGGGTCACCACCAGGGGCGGGCCCAGGATTCCAGGACTGTGTATTCAAAATTCAAGGCTTACATTTTTTTACAACCCCTTGTTTTTGGCATGTATAAATGTTTATAGCAGTACTTTTTGAATTGTATAGTATATAAAATATAAAAATAGGGGAAGAGTACCACAGATTCTGATCATATGTTGTCCTTTTTTATCTGAGATCATAACTTGAAACTGTGTTCAACATATGAATTCATTGATTATTCAACATATCATAGTGCCAACATCTGATAGAAATAGAGGATACAATTAGTAATATTAATGCCAATACATCCAAAATAAAATCACATAGTACTTACTACTAATGCCAATGTGTCCGAAACAAAAGAAGATGTGACCAACAAACAACCTTGAATCTGAAGCACCTCCATAAAAAGAATCCAAGACAACCATCTAATAATTAACTGAAAAGGTCGTAAGGAAAGCAAATTCCATGGAGAAAAAATTTGGAAAACGTATCTGAAAAGATCAATCTGTCAACTGAAGAACGAGCTCGGCGACTCAACTCAAAATCTCCAGCATCGATGCATGCGCGGCACCATCGCGTGCCGGCATGGCACCACGACCGGTGCCCCTGCCTTTGTGTGGTTGCGCACTGTGCTTTCTAACGGGGAGATTTGGGATGGTTCCTCAAAAAAATGAGATCTGGGAGGAGGCGCCTGTCTGTGTGATCCGGTATATCGATCAGGGCTGCATGCGGTTACCCCCACATCCACTACATTTTTTTGAGGGGTCCCACATCCACACAAGAATTTTGAATTGTGTTGGGACAGGCCGAATACGGGAAGGAGAATCGGCCCATTAGGCCATGTTTGGAGCGGGAACCGGGAAGGGAGACAAACTGGAGTAGGTGGGCCGGCTAATCCAGTACACGATACAAACTCTATATATGCATAATATTTTGCAAAAATAATGGGTATTCAAGTGAATACCCATGAATTGATCTGGGCCCGCCCCTGGTCACCACCTCCTGGCCGACTGGCCTATCAGCCATCTGTAGGCCGACAGGAGGCCAATCAGCCTGCTGCTGGCTGACTAGGCCAATCGGCATGCTGCTGGCTGATAGGATTTTATTTTTGAAAATAAAAGTATCAGCGTAATATTTGTGCAAATTAATAAAAAAATGTATTATTTTAAAAAAAATAGCCTAAACTAGCCAATCCCAGGCCAAGAAGGAGAGGTGTGCGCTGCATCGGTTTCTAAACTAGCACAGCCATGTACATTGTGTACGTATACAACGATTTGGCAAAAATCCATGTTGCCCTTTATACGTTTTGTGAGGGGAGTGTACCACAACGTATTTACCCCTTGGTCAAGCTACAGGGGTTCAGTAGTTTTCTTCAGGAACCAAGTTCCGAGGCTTTCAGAGGGGGGAAGCGATTCGAGGATTCGAACTGGCGACCAACTGCTTGCGATCGCGCGCTCATAGCCACTTCACTATAGCAGTACTCCTCGTCTCCAAAATTAACGTGTTAGATTTGCCTAGATACGTATTTATCTAATACAAAACCGTGACTTTATACATCCGTATTTAGACAAATCTAAGACAAGAATTTTGGGACGGAGGGAGTATTTTTTTTTAGCTTCACTATAGTAGTAATAAAGCGGCTAATAACTAAAAGAATGACTAAACCGGAGTGGGCTACTGTAGCAAACCGGAACCAGACCCAAATTAGTTATCGTTGAACGTAAGTGTACTTATTTTGAAGGTGTATATTTTGAAAAAAGTGCAAACCTTTTTTAATTACTGAACAAATTTTTGGAGGTACAAACATAATTTGGAATATGTGAACAAAAAATTTGAAAAAGTGGAAATTGCTTTTGAAAAACATGAACCATTTTTTCAGTTTTTGAACAATTATGAAACCGCAAACAATTTTTGAATGTAAGAACAAAAATCTGGATAATGGAACATTTCAGCTATTCTAAAAAAAATGAAACCGCAAACATGTTTCTGATCTGTGACCAATTTTTTAAATGGAATATTTTATGAAATTCTGAAAAAATTGTAACTGCAAATTTATATATTTCTGAACATTTTTGTGAAATACGAACATTTCTAAATTTCCGAAAACAATTTGAAACGGCGAACAATTTTTTGAACCATGAATTTTTCCCCAATTTTATTCTTTTTTAGAAATGAACATTTTTGGAATTCCTGAATTTTTTTTGAATTTTTGGCCCAATTTTCAAAACATGAACAATTTTTTACGTTCCTACACATTTTTTGAAAGCTAACTTTTTTTGAATTTGTGAACAAATTTTAAAGGGTCTTTTACACCTGTGTCCCTAACTCGAACCACCTAATCAGATATACCCCTAATTCAAAAGCCTGCTAAAAAACGCCCCTCCGCCGTTATGTGCCCTTATAGAAATGCCCTTCCGCTCCGTTACCGTCCGGTCAAAGGCCTTTGACCGTCAACGGGACGTTCGGACATTTCTACCCCTCCCTCCATGTGTCACTTACGTGTGGGACCCACTCAAACAAAAATAAAAATAAAAGGATCTATCTCTCCTCTCTCTGCTTGTCTCACCTACATGTAGGACCCACCCTAAAAAAATCTTTCCTATCTCTCTCTCAACTCCGGCGGGGGCGCACGCAACTAGCAGCGGCCTCGCCCAGGGTGAGGTCTTACTGCAACTCCGGCCCCTTATGACCTCCTCGATCCGGTCCACGCCCCCCCTCCCCCCCTTCCCGCGCGCACCCTCTTTTCTCTCTACCACGGGACAAAGACATGGTCCGCGGGAATCATGGCCGTCCGCCCCGATGCTGTTCGTCATGCAGGCGGCCAACGGGAACCCCACGACCCGTAGCTTTGTCCAAGGGATCCGCCTGTTCGTCCTCGACTTCCACACCGAATTAATTGAAGTATAATGCCTCAAATCAGTGTGGTTGATGTCATCTTCTCGCCCTCCGGTGATGCTTTGCCGCGCCTCGATCTCCTCTGCTACATCGTCCCTATGCTCTATCTTGGTTGCCTCATCGACATCTGGTGCTTCTAGACCCTGTGGACGCCTCGCTGCGAAGCCCTTCATTCCCGAGCCGCCGTGTCAGCGTCACCTCGCTCCGCCGTCCGCCGTGGACGACGAGGTCGTCGCTCTGGTGAATCCCAAGCCTCCTGGATCATGCCTTCATCAAATAAGTGAGCCATTTATGTGTTTGCTCACGTTCTTTAGTCCCCTCCCCCTCTGTAGCTTGCCCGTGCCTAGCGCCTTCCGCCGTTGCCACGGGACCTCGTCGCCGGCGAGCTTCCCGGCTGCTCTACAAACTCCCAGTGCCCTTGCGGACCACCCCGTGACCCTGCCTTGCTCCAGGACCGTTCACAGCTTGCCCTAGCGTGCTCACAGCCCGATCCCGAGCCAACCCCGGGCGCTCGTGCTCGCCGGAGTTCAAGCTCCGTAGTGTAGATGAGAGGTGGGCCCGCCCCTAAAATAAATAAGTGAGTACCATTTCAAAAAGCAATAAAACAATGACATGTGGGCACCATGTGAAATTGATAAAAAAATCAGTCCCATGTGTAAGTGAGACAATAGAGAGAGCTTTTTCTTTTTATTTTTCTTTGAGTGGGTCCCATGCGTAAGTGACACATGGAGGGAGGGGTAGAAATGTCCAGAAAACGTCCCGTTGACGGTCAAAGGCCTTTGACCGGACGGTAACGGAGTGGAAGGGCATTTCTATAAGTGCACATAACGGAGGAGGGGCATTTTTGAGCAGGCTTTCGAATTAGGGGTATATCTGATTAGGTGGTTCGAGTTAGGGACAGAAATGCAAATGGCCCAATTTTAAAAGCAGGAACATTTTTTGAAAGTCTGAACAAAATTTGAAGCTTTCAAAAAATATTAAAAAGAAAATCAACTTGAAAAAGGAAAGGCAGAAAAAGAAAAAAGAAACAGGTAATCGAAAAAAATAAGAACAAAAAAAAAAGCTGAAAATCAGAAGAAGAAAAACATGGTTGGGGAACCTGTTAGAGGTGATTTGCCACACGTATGTTTCTTCGGAATAGAACTCATGCGGAGTTTGGCCTAAAAGAGTAAACCGTGATTCTCCACTGGTTCACTTGAGGCAAGATTTGGATGTTTGTACGTAGCGATATATGCTTACAGATAGGGATTTTTTGGTGGGAAGTTATAGCTAAGATGTTGTTTCAGAAGCTTTATCTAGAGATGTGTAAGTGTTAATTTGGTTATTTGTATTGTAGTGATATGTACCTTTTTTAAAAAGAGGGAAAGACCCCTGGCCTCTCTATCGAGTGATCTATAGACATACATTAGTAAGTGTTGATAATGCCGAACGAATTGGCTTACAGAGTGGAAACAAAATCCACATATAACATGTCTCGCGACAATATTCACAGATCGTACCATCAAAGCGACTACGACATATTAGCAGACAAAGAGCTTAATGCTCCAAGACAACGCCTTTAAGAAGGAACCACCTCACGCATCGATCTTGGCTGATCCAACCAGATGTCCAACAAAGGTTTGTCACCCAGACAGATGTTGAACCAACACGTTCAAGAAAGTAATGACGCGTGGACACCGACGCTACCATAATCAAGCGAGAAGGCAAGACCATGGCTTTTCACCTAGAAAGAATGCATCTGCTATGTTTACCACCATAGTCATCGTCCAGCTCACACTGAACTAGCCAACCAAATCAGAACTCGCCTAAAGGGAAGTCATTGTCGTGTTGCTTCCGACTACTATCGAACCATTGCCTTGCAAATGGTTGTCATGTTGGACACGGGCTTAGCAGCTGTTACAGTCAAATGAGCCGCCTCGACGAAGTTCGCATGAAGTAGCTCCCAATGAGATCGAGCCGACACCTAGTGCATAATGCCAGATTCTCCTGATCTAGCAAACATCATTGTGGATGAGCTACAACACCTCACACCCGCCGCTTGATGTCTACTACACAATCTTCTTCTTCTAGATATTGTTGGGCCTCCAAGTGCAGAGGTGTAGGACAGTAGTAAATTTCCCTCAAGTGGATGACTTAAGGTTTATCAATCCGTATGAGGCGTAGGATGAAGATGGTCTCTCTCAAACAACCCTTCAACCAAATAACAAAGAGTCTCTTGTGTCCCCAACACACCCAATACAATGGCAAATTGTATAGGTGCACTAGTTCGATGAAGAGATGGTGATACAAGTGCAATATGGATGGTAGATATGAGTATTTGTAATCTGAAATTATAAAACAGCAAGACAACTAATGATAAAAGTGAGCACAAACGGTATTGCAATGCTAGAAAACAAGGCCTCAGGTTCATACTTTCACTAGTGTAATTCTCTCAACAATAGTAACATAATTGGATCATATAACTATCCTCAACATGCAACAAAGAGTCACTCCAAAGCCACTAATAGTGGAGAACAATCGAAGAGATTATGGTAGGGTACGAAACCACCTCAAAGCTATCCTTTCTGCTCTATCTATTGAAGAGTCTGTAGTAAAATAACATGAAGCTATTCTTTCCGTTCAATCTATCATAGAGTTCATACTAGAACAACACCTTAATACACAAATCAACCACAACCCTAATGTCACCTATATACTCCATTGTCACCTCAAGTATCCGTGGGCATGATTATACGATATGCATCACACAATCTCATATTCATCTACTCAACCAACACAAGGTACTTCAAAGAGTGCCCCAAAGTTTCTACCAGAGAGTCAAGACGAAAACGTGTGCCAACCCCTATGCATAAGTTCACAAGGTCAACGAACCAGCAAGTTGATCACCAAAACATACATCAAGTAGATCACGTGAATATCCCATTGTCACCACAGATAAGCACGCAAGACATACATCAAGTGTTCTCAAATCTTAAAGACTCAATCCGATAAGATAACTTCAAAGGGAAAACCCAATCCATTACAAGCGAGTAGAGGGGGAGAAACATCATTAGATCAAACTATAATATCAAAGCTCGCGATACATCAAGATCGTGCCATAGAGAGAACACGAGAGAGAGAGAGATCAAACACATAGCTACTGGTACATACCCTCAGCCCCGAGGGTGAACTACTCCCTTCTCGTCATGGAGAGGGACGGGATGATGAAGATGGCCACTGGTGATGGGTTTCCCCTCTGGCAGGGTGCTGAAACGGGCTCCCGAGAGGTTTTTGGTGGCTGCAGAGGCTTGCGGCGGCGGAACTCCCGATCTATCTTTGTCTTCGATGTTTTTAGGGTATATGGGAATATATAGGCGAAAGAAGTCGGTCGGGGGAGCCTCAAGGGGCCCACGAGGGTGGAGGGCGCGCCCAGGGGGTGGGCGCGCCCCCCTATCTCGTGGCCTCCTCGACGCTTCCCTGGCTTGCACTCCAAGTTCCCGAGATTGCTTCTGTTCCAAAAATAACTTTTCTAAAGGTTTCATTTCATTTGGACTCCGTTTGATATTCCTTTTCTTCGAAACACTGAAATAGGCAGGAAAACAGCAATATGGGCTGGGCCTCCGGTTAATAGGTTAGTCCCAAAAATAATATAAAAGTGTATAATAAAGCCCATAAACATTCAAAACAGATAATATAATAGCATGAATGCTTCATAAATTATAGATACGTTGGAGACATATCAGCATCCCCAAGCTTAATTCCTACTCGTCCTCGAGTAGGTAAATGATAAAATAAAGAACTTATGAAGTGTGAATGTTAGCAGGTGCACAAGTTTGATCAATGATAATTTCAATCACTTTTTCTAGCATGATTATATGTCATAACAGTAGTTCATCTCATAAAACTTCTCACGATCAAGTAACAAGATATTCACATGTTAAAGCATAAACCATAAAATTTCTTCAAAACTAACAAACTTCATTCTCGGTCATCAAACAATTGCAGTTCATCTTATTTTCAGGAAGGGTCTATGTCAGAGCTTTGATTTAGCGAACTCCACATACTCAACTATCATATAGTCTTTTACAATTGCTAACACTCACGCAATACTTATGGTTATGGAGTTTTAATCAGACACTGAGAAAGATAGGGGCTTATAGTGTTGCCTCCCGACGTATTCACCTTTGGGTGATGTCAACAATAATAGTTCATGCTAACTTACATCCAATTGCATATATATATCAGGATCTTCCCAACACGAGGTGCTTGCCAAAGGATAAAATGAAAAAAGGAAAGGTGAAGATCACGTTGACTCTTGCATAAAGTAAAAGACATGAAGTAAAAGACAGGCCCTTCACAGAGGGAAGCAGAGGTTGTCATGCGCTTTTATGGTTGGATGCATAAAATCTTAATGCAAAAGAACATCACTTTATATTGCCACTTGTATATGGACCTTTATTATGCAGTCCGTCGCTTTTATTGCTTCCATAACAAGATCGTATAAAGCTTATTTTCTTCACACTAATAGATCATACATATTTAGAGAGCAATTTTTATTGCATGCACCGATGACAACTTACTTGAAGGATCTTACTCAATCCATAGGTAGGTATGGTGGACTCTCATGGCAAAACTAGTTTAAGGGATATCTGGAAGCACAAGTAGTATCTCTACTTGGTGCAAGGAATTTTGGCTAGCATGAGGGGGAAAGGCAAGCTCAACATGTTTGAATGATCCATGACAATATACTTTAACTGAGATGTGAGAAAACATAACCCATTACGTTGTCTTCTTTATCCAACATCAACTCTTTAGCATATCATACTTAATGAGTGCTCATAATTATAAAAGATGTCCAAGATAGTATATTTATATGTGAAATCTCTCTTCCTTCAATATTCTTTCATGAATTGTTCAAATGACCAATACAATGCTTGCTAACCTTCAATAAATTTACAACCTATACTTCTTAGATGTGAAGTCATTACTCCCCATGGGATAAGCAAATGGGACATATATAATTTCAGATTTATGACATTCAACTCATTCAGCCATTTACTCGTAGGATATAAGTGAAGCACACGAGTAAATGAAAAGATACTTCAAAAAGATATAAGTGAAGATCAATGAGTAGCTAAATAATTATGTAGCTATATGAAGACTCTCTCTCATTTAATAATTTCAGATCTTGGTATTTCATTCAAACAGCAAGCAAGGCAAAATAAAATGACATTGCAAGGATAGCACAACTGATGTGAAGAAGCAAAAACTTAGGTTCAACCGATACTAACCGATAGTTGTTGAAGAAGAAAGGTGTGATGCCTAAGGGGCATCCCCAAGCTTAGATGCTTGAGACTTATTGAAATATTATCTTGGGGTGCCTTGAGCATCCCCAAGCTTGAACTTTTGTGTCTCCTTAATTCCTCTCATATCATGGTTTCTCTTTTTATCAAAAGCTTCATCCACACCAAACTCAACAAGAACTCGTGAGATAGGTTAGTATAAACCAATGCAAAACCTTATCATTTTTTACTGTAACAAATCACTAAATTTATTATTCAACATTACATACTAAATGCCTCTACATATTTAATACTCCTATCCTCAAATAGAATCATTAAACAAGCAAACATATGCAAACAATGCAAACATAACAGCAATGTGCCAAAACAGTATAGTCTGTAAAGAATGCAAGATTCATCATACTTCCCTAACTCAAAAAATTATGAGAATAATACTACGCTGTAGAGGATTTATCAAAGCTAATTATGCAAAAACTTTCAACATTATACCATTCTCTGACTTTTTTAGGAAATTTTTGCAACAGCGGTAAATTTTCCGTTTTCAAACAGCAACATGTATACTAGCAAAATAAGCATGGTAAAGGCTATCCTTGACATTTTTATTGAAAATATAGATGCAAAACATTATTCTAAATAACAGAAATCAAGTACTAACAAAGGAAAATTACGCTCCAAGAAAAACACATATCATGTGGTGAATAAAAATATAGCTCCAAGTAAAGTTACCGATGAACGAAGACGAAACAGGGGATGCCATCCGGGGCATCCCCAAGCTTAGGCTCTTGGTTGTCCTTGAATGTTACCTTGGGGTGCCTTGGGCATTCCCAAACTTAGGCTCTTTTCACTCCTTATTCCATATTCCATCGAATCTATACCCAAAACTTGAAAACTTCAACCACACAAAACTCAATACAAAACTCGTAAGCTCCGTTAGTATAAGAAAATAAATCACCACTTAGGTACTGTTGTGAACTCATTCTAAATTCATATTGGTGTAATATATATTGTATTCGAACTCCTCTATGGTTCATACCCTCCGATACTACTCATAGATTCATCAAAATAAGCAAACAACATAAAGAAAACAGAATCTGTCAAAACAGAACAGTCTGTAGTAATCTGTATCATTCGAATACTTCTGTAACTCCAAAAATTCTGAAATAAATTGGTGGATCTGAGGAATTTTTTCTATTAATCATCTGCAAAAAGAATCAACCTAAAAGCACTCTCCGGTAAAAAATGGCAACTAATCTCGTGAGCGCAAAAGTTTTTGTTTTTTACAGCAAGATCATAAAGACTTCACCCAAGTCTTCCCAAAGGTTCTACTTGGTACAAACACTAATTAAAACATAAAACTACATCTAACCAGAGGCCATATGAATTAATTATTCCTAAACAGGAACAAAAAGTAAGAAACAAAAATAAATTGGGTTGCCTCCCAACAAGGGCAAACGTTTAAATATTGGGTTGCCATCATTCTCACGAAAGATATTAAAAATATGAAGCATATGAGGCAAACTCAATTCCATTTTTTTGTAGTTTTCTTTTATAAACTAAACTAGTGATGAAATAAGAAAAAAGATTCGATTGCAATATCTAAATATATACCTTCAAGCACTCACCTCCCCGGCAACGGCGCCAGAAAAGAGCTTGATGTCTACTACACAACCTTCTTCTTGTAGACGTTGTTGGGCCTCCAAGTGCAGAGGTTTGTAGGACAGTAGCAAATTTTCCTCAAGTGGATGACTTAAGGTTTATCAATCCGTAGGAGGCGTAGGATGAAGATGGTCTCTCTCAAACAACCCTTCAACCAAATAACAAAGAGTCTCTTGTGTCCCCAACACACCCAATACAATGGCAAATTGTATAGGTGCACTAGTTCGATGAAGAGATGGTGATACAAGTGCAATATGGATGGTAGATATGAGTATTTGTAATCTGAAATTATAAAAACAGCAAGACAACTAATGATAAAAGTGAGCACAAACGGTATTGCAATGCTAGAAAACAAGGCCTCAGGTTCATACTTTCACTAGTGTAATTCTCTCAACAATAATAACATAATTGGATCATATAACTATCCCTCAACATGCAAGAAAGAGTCACTCCAAAGCCACTAATAGCGGAGAACAAACGAAGAGATTATGGTAGGGTACGAAACCACCTCAAAGTTATCATTTCTGCTCTATCTATTAAGACTCCGTAGTAAAATAACATGAAGCTATTCTTTTCGCTCAATCTATCATAGAGTTCATACTAGAATAACACCTTAAGACACAAATCAACCAAAACCCAAATGTCACCTAGATACTCCATTGTCACCTCAAGTATCCGTGGGCATGATTATACGATATGCATCACACAATCTCAGATTCATCTACTCAACGAACACAAAGTACTTCAAAGAGTGCCCCAAAGTTTCTACCGGAGTGTCAAGACGAAAACGTGAGCCAACCCCTATGCATAAGTTCACAAGGTCACTGAACCCGCAAGTAGATCACCAAAACATACATCAAGTAGATCACGTGAATATCCCATTGTCACCACAGATAAGCACGGCAAGACATACATCAAGTGTTCTCAAATCTTAAAGACTCAATCCGATAAGATAACTTCAAAGGGAAAACGCAATCCATTACAAGAGAGTAGAGATGAAGAAACATCATAAAATCCAACTATAATAGAAAAGCTCGCGATACATCAAGATCGTGCCATAGAGAGAACGAGAGAGAGAGAGAGAGAGAGAGAGAGAGAGAGATCAAACACATAGCTACTTGTGATGCCCGGATACTTAAGCTACAGTAATCCCTTGCTAATGAGGCCATGTCATCATGATTATTGTTGTTAAACTCGCGTTGGATCGAAACTGGTTCAAAATTCAAATTCAAATCAAAGTCAAAATTCAAAATTGCCAAACATGGAAACTAAAATGTTCAAAGTGTGGCAAATAATCCCTGAATATTTTTCATGTTAGAACCAACCTCTCTTGAATTCCTAAAGTGCCCCTGGAAATTATTTAGTGG
Organism: Aegilops bicornis; assembly: GCA_021605145.1. Lineage (NCBI taxonomy): Eukaryota > Viridiplantae > Streptophyta > Magnoliopsida > Poales > Poaceae > Aegilops > Aegilops bicornis. The sequence goes on from CM038671.1 coordinate 45,997,574, forward strand.
ACCAGCAGCATTTAAAAATTGGCCTTCTCAATTTCTAAAAATGGTTAGACAACTCCTTTAGACTTTTTATTCCATCTCAATATATTGTGTTAGATTTATGTGCCAAGTTTTGTTCATAACAAAACTCATTTGGTACAAAAAGAAAATGCAAAGGAATATAAAAAAAGGAAAGAGGAGGACCTAAACTACTGGACCCCCTGGCCCATCAAGCAAAGCAATCCAGCCCAACCTCCCAAAAAAACCCGGTCGTCTTCCCCTTCTGTTCACCCGACCGAGCGCACCCGACCACACGCTCCCACCGAACCTTCTCGCCGCCCCTGGTTGCTACAGCGCCGGGGAGGGATAAGGGCGCCACCCTGGTGCCTCGGGGACGCCTCCTCTCCCACTACCCTCGCCCCACTCCCATATCCTCCTCCCCCTGGCCTCGCTCTCCAGATCCAGCATGGCCGAGCGCGACCGCCGCCGCTGCTTTCCCATTGCCGTGCTCCGGCGCCACCCCGAGCGACGCCTGGTGGTCTAGGAGCTCTCGCTGGTCAGCTTTCGTCGACTCCGAGCTGCGGATCGAGTCTGGCGCCCCTGCATCGTCTACATCGGGCCTTTCTTCCACCATCGGCCACCGAAGATCGCCGCCGCCGCCCTGTCTGCTCCAGGCCTCCCCCGAGCCCGCTTTGATCACCTACAGGCTCGATGTGAGCTCCTCTTTCCTTCCCCTCGCTTTCTAGCTCAAATCTGCGCTCGTAGCTTAGCTAGCCGTCGCGTCCATAGCTCGCCTCCCCGCCGTGCTCACCGCCGTCGCTATCATTGATGTCCGGCTCAACCGCACGCGTGGCGTGCCGGTGCCTTTCAACCCTCCCGCTCCTCTCCTTGTGCCCCCAAGCCTTGGGTCCGACTTCGCCCGACTCCGGTCGCCTCCGACGTCGACCCCCCCCCCCAGCTCACTCATGCTCCTTGTGCTGCTCTGTTGTTGTCGCTGCGCTTCGCCGCGCTCCGACCGCGCCCACTGCCGTCCTACCTCGTCAATCGCTCTCCCTTGCTGCACGCCCCCCCTTGCCGCCCGCGCCATTGCGCACCTCCCACGGCTTGTGCCCCACCTCTCCCGCCTTCAACCGCCACCGGCCGGCGCTGCCTCTGCCTGCGTCCCGGGTTCGGCCATACGGGCGCCCGCGTCCAGCACCTGCTAAACCGCCCCGTTGGCTGGCGCTGTGACTATGACCACAGGGGCCCACGCCCCTGGTTAAAAAGAGTTAAAAAAAGTTTAGTAATAATAATAATTAATTTAATTAGGATTAATTAGCCTAATCGCATGTTTAGTTGGAAACTGGATTAATTAGTCTAAGCAGTCAATGACAGGGGGGCCCACGCCCTGTTGACCAGTCAAACGTTGACTGGTCAACTGGGACCCCCAGCCCACTGTCGACCATCGGGTGCACTTTGTGTACCTCTGTCTTTGCGTCTAGCATTTAAGCATTATTTTTGAAATATTAAATGAATCCAAAATATAGTTTAAATCTTTGAAAATCATATAAAATAATCCGTAACTCGGATGAAAAAGTTTTATACATGAAAGTTGCTCAGAACGACGAGACGAATCCAAATACATGGTCCGTTCGTCCGCCACACGTCCCTAGCATAGCAAACGTTGAACTTTTCCCCTCCGGTTCATCTGTCTGACAAACGTCCGGAACCGGGAAAACTTTCCCGGATGTTTCCCCCTTCGCCAGTATCGTGTAACACCGAGTTAGAACACGTCTAGCTATGCATGTTGTCCTCTTATGCTCTTGCTTGCTATGTATTTACTGTTTTCTCCCTCCTCTTCTCTCCGGTAGACCCCGAGACCACTACTAATGTTACCGTGATCGACTAAATGACGATGACCCTCCTTCTTGTCTCGAGCAACCAGGCAAGCCCCCTTTGATCATCCCGATATCGCCCATTCTATACTCTCATGCTTGCATTAGATTTTTCTACTGTTATTGATTGCTCCTATTCTGATGCATAGCCTGCTTTTGTACCTGCTTACTGTTACCTACCTGCTTATCCTAAACTGCTTAATATAGGTTGGCTAGTGATCCATCATTGACCACCACCTTTTCCTTGTTGCCCCTGCTTCATCATCGACGACTCGATCGACGTGATCGACGACCAGAGCCCGACACCTCACATCGCATCACGCCCCTTTTGTTGCTCGACTCTGCAGAGCTACTATCGAGTGTCGACGGTGATCCCTCATAACGCACTCCTGATGATAATTCTGTAGTGTAGCTCTTCGGTCATGGTCATCGAGGGTGATTTCCTCTTTCACCATTCCCGATACGGCTCTGTCGTTCAACACCTCAAGTGTGAACCTCGAGGGTGGTCCCTCTTACGTCTTGATGATTGCATTGAGTGGAATCCACCGGGGGTGATTCCTCGGGTTTTCCCCTTGATGTCTGGACACACAGTTACCTTGACTTTACTTGAGACCTTTGTTGAAGTCGGGCGGGCCCGTTGAGCACCCGCGAGTTGATGTGAAAGTCGGGCGGGCCCGTTGAGCACCCGCGAGTTTTCCACATGGCACGGCCGGGCAGTCTGGGCCCTTGCCGTAAGTCCATGAGACGGGGCGACGAGGTCACCTTATCGTGAGTCTCTGCTCGTTTCCGCGAGCCCCCGATGCACTAACAGGTTTGGGTATTTGTTCTGAGTTGTCCTCTGGCCTTTACGCATTAACCACCACGCGAGAATAGATATGGGCCTCGACGTCGCGGTATCAGCCGAAGCTTTGTCAGACATCCATTTTAGTAGCGGGCCCGTTGAGCATCCGAGGCGGTGCTGGTATCCACCCTGCTCGCAACGACCCGGAGTGCTGCGGGCGTTGGGCCCAAGACCCCGGAGCGCTTAGGATGTAGACCGGTGGGGACCTCTCTGCTGAGCCTAGGTCAGGCTGCGACGTGTTGATCTTCCGAGGGCGGGCATTGACCCCAGAAAGGTGTGTCCGGCCAAAGTGATCGAGCGTGTTGGGTAACATGGTGCACCCCTGCAGGGAAGATATATATTCAAATACCGTGTCCACGGTAATGGACATTCAGACTTATATTCTTTTATATAACTAGAATGGATACTTGAGATATGTGATGGATATGTGGCTCCGGGATTGCTTTCTCGCGGGGAATCGAGGAAGGATCTCTTGGCGTTGTTGTTACAACATGTTTGTTAAATATTAAAATGCTACTCTTTACTCTTCTACATGTTGCAAGATGCTCGGAGCTGCGTGAAGATGCTAGTCTTCATTAGGCTAGACTTCCCCCTCTATTTTGGCATTCTGCAATTCAGTCCACGGATACAAACCTTTCCATTTGATACCAATGCATACTTAGTATAGATCTGATGCTTGCGAGTACTTTGGATGAGTACTCACGGTTGCTTTGCTCCCCCTTTTTCCCCTTCTTTCTTCTTTTCGGTTGATGCAACCAGATGATGGATCCCTGGAGCCAGATGCCACCGCCGATAGATGCTACTACATGGAGGCCGCCGATGACCAGGAGTAGTTAGGAGGTCCCAGGCAGGATGCCTTGCCTCTTCGATCGTGTTGCTTTTGTTCTAGCCTTCTTAAGGCATCCTTGTTTAACATATGTCTGTACTCGGATATTGTTGCTTCCGCTGACTCTTGTGTATCGAGCTATGTATTCGAGCCCTCGAGGCCCCTAGTTTGTAATATAAAGCTTGTATTATTTTGATTTGTGTCTAGAGTTGTGTTGTGATATCTTCCCGTGAGTCCCTGATCTTGATCGTACACATTCGCGTATATGATTAGTGTACGATTGAATCGGGGTCGTCACAAGTTGGTATCAGAGCCGACTGCCTGTAGGATCCCCCTTTCCAACTCCTTGGCCGAAGTTGAGTCTAGTTTTGAAAAAAAACGGTTTTACTAACATCGCTGTGTGGCTTACGGGCCCACGTCGCCAATTGGGTGGTATTAGGATCTTTTACTCCTTGTCTATACACCGAATCTGATCTCTCTTCTATTCGGGTTAAATGATTTTGCTAACATCGCTGTGTGGCTTACGGGCCCACGTCTAACTCTATGTTCTCGTAAATACTTTCTCCCGGAGAGCCCCTCACTCCAGAAGAATGCTTGGTGCACCAGAAGATTCTGAAGATACTCTCTGATGTTTTCCCGAAACCCTTGTGTCCTTCGCCGTTGCGATCCCTACCATCGATAAATTCTTATGGGTAACTACCTACATTGTCGTTGATACCTTCATCCTCAGTTGCTCTTGTTATTACAAGATGCCCTGAAAACTAATTGATCTTCCAAAAATGCTCAGTAGCCTGTTACTCTTGTTCCTCCTTATCTGCTTGCATTATGCTTACTTCCATATGTCTAGCGATACTCATTAGCATCCTTTGTCATCGTAATTTTGAGCATTTGATTCGATTCAGTTGTGAAGGCTCGTGATCACCAGTCCTATTTAAAATTCTCCCCTTGGTTCAGATGTCACTCCGGACATGAGCTGGTGTTCGACAAATCAAATGTTGATTGATTGTCGATCTATGTCATTTCTACTTACTTGTCTTTTATTAGAGCTTCTTCTTCTGATCCCCCATTTTGGATATCATAGTTCCCTTTGCATTCGAGCTTTGAATTAGTCAGTTGTTTTTATAATCTGATATCCTTGCATTTTTTTTCTTCTTCTGGTTGAGTACTGATGCTCACATCGGACCCTTGTGAACCACCAGATCCTTTGTGGGGTTCTATCAGACAGCGTCTTTCATATTCAATCACCTTGTGAGCCTTTCCTCGGATACATAATGCCTTTGGTAAATTGTATCCTCTGCTTCCTCAACCATGCTCTACTTTTGAGCTTGAGTTATTTATTCCTAAAGATTGTGGTATGTCTTCCTAAGATGCCCCGATGGGTTGAACCTATGCCTTCCACAATCTGTGTGAACCCGTAAACTTCTACGGGTCATACTCTACTAGTGTTATGCTAGATAAAATATGAACACTATGGCTTTGTCAAAATGAGAAGTGAATGATAGGTTATGCATTGATGAAGTGGGAGTCGACCTTGAGCCTTTGCGTTCATGCCCATGGACCCGATGTGGAACTTATCATGGAAGCTTCTTGTAATAATAATAATCCCCTTTTGATAAGTTCACCTTGTATCTATGTTTGGTCCTTTGCAATCGTGGTTCCGACCAGATTGTTCTTCTTTGATCTCATTTCTAGGACAAGTTAAAGTATTTGCCTTCTGCAGATCTTCTCATCTATCCAACCTTTATCTGATTCTAACGTCGAGTATTACCCTCTGGTATCTCGAGTATATCATGGAACTACGTAGCTTCTTATGAGTCCTTCATCAACTATTATTTCTCGCCGATTCCAATTTTCCATGGGTTCTGGGTTGTTATTCACTCGAGAACACCGATAACCGATTCAAGTCTCCTTTGTTTTGTTTAACCTTTCTTGTAATCTAACATATCTGAGTAGTGATAATTCCTTGCTTATGTATACACCTCGTTGTACAAACTCTGTCAGCAAGACCTTGTTACTATTGTTGATGACATTCCGGTAACCATCGATGGACGAGAACCTTGCCTATTGGTCTGCCTCGTTTAACGAGCAGGAAAATGGTTCTCTTCGTCCCTCGCCCTTGGTACCAATGTTGTTGCCAACATAACTGATAGGCTATACTCTGACCTGCCTTGCTATCGTGACCGTGCAAAATGTTAGCCCCCTTCCTGCTTTTAACCCACATGGTGGGCCCATAACCCACAGTTCCACAGGATCGAACCTGACTCTGTTGTACATCTCTGTCTTCCAAAATTGTTCCTCATGCTTGGTTTCGTATGTAATTCACGAGCCACCTTCTTGTCATCTGTTCTGGTATCAGATGCAATACTTATTCTCGATGCTTTGAACCCCCTTCATCACCTGTTTTATGCATCAGCTGGATACCTACCTGGTTGAAACTTGTTGAACCTTCTTAGAGCACTCTCGATACATTTCCTAGTGCTTCTAAATTCTTCTTCCTTGAGATAACTACCGGATGCCGATCTTTTGAGACATCCATCCTTATAGATTCCTCTCTATTCCACGCCTTAAATCTCGGGACGAGATTTCTTGTAGTGGAGGAGAATTGTGACGCCCGGATACTTAAGCTACAGTAATCCCATGCTAATGATGCCACGTCATCATGATTATTGTTGTTAAACTCGCGTTGGTTCGAAACCGGTTCAAAATTCAAATTCAAATCAAAGTCAAAATTCAAAATTGCCAAACATGGAAACTAAAATGTTCAAAGTGTGGCAAATAATCCTGGATATTTTTCATGTTAGAACCAACCTCTCTTGAATTCCCAAAGTGCCCCTGGAAATTATTTAGTGGACCAGCAACATTTAAAAATTGGCCTTTTCAATTTCTAAAAATGGTTAGACAACTCCTTTTGACCCCTTACTTTTTGTTCCATCTCAATATATTGTGTTAGATTTATGTGCCAAGTTTTGTTCATAAAAAAACTCATTTGTAACAAAAAGAAAATGCAAAGCAATATAAAAAAGGAAAGAGGAGGACCTAAACTACTGGACCCCCTGGCCCATCAAGCAAAGCAATCCAGCCCAACCTCCCAAAAAACCCCGGTCGTCTTCCTCTTCTGTTCACCCGACCGAGCGCACCCGACCGCACGCTCCCGCCGAACCTTCTCGCCGCCCCTGGTCGCTACAACGCCAGGGAGGGATAAGGGCGCCACCCTGGCGCCTCGGGGACGCCTCCTCTCCCACTACCCTTGCCCCACTCCCATCTCCTCCTCCCCTGGCCTCGCTCTCCCCCTCGCTCTCAAGATCCAGCACGGCCGAGCGTGACCGCCGCCGCTGCTTTCCCCTTGCCGCGCTCCGGCGCCACCCCGAGCGACGCCGGGTGGTCCAGGAACTCTCGCTGGTCCGGTTTCGTTGACTCCGAGCTGCGGATCGAGTCCGGCGCCCCTGCATCGTCTACATCGGGCCCTTCTTCCACTATCAGCCACCGAAGATCGCCGCCGCCGCCTTGTCTGCTCCAGGCCTCCCCGAGCCCGCTTTGGTCACCCTCTGTGCTCGATGTGAGCTCCTCTTTCCTTCCCTCGCTTTCTAGCTCAAATCTGCGCCCGTAGCCTAGCTAGCCGTTGCGTCCGTAGCTCGCTGATGACCCACAAGTATAGGGGATCTATCGTAGTCCTTTCGATAAGTAAGAGTGTCGAACCCAACGAGGAGCAGAAGGAAATGATAAGCGGTTTTCAAGAAGGTATTCTCTCGTAAATCTTGAAATAAGTGGTAACAGATAGTTTTGACGTCCCCCCTTGCCGCCTGCGCCATCGCGCACCTCCCACGGCCTGTGCCCCGCCGCTCCCGCCTTCAACCACCTCCGGCCGGCGCTGCCTCTGCCTGCGTCCCGGGTTCGCCCATACGGCGCCTGGCGTCAAAGACCCGCTAACCCGCCTGCTATTGGCCTCAGATCAGTGACCACAGGGGCCCACGCCCCTGGTTAAAAAAAAGAGTTAAAAATGTTTAGTAGTAATAATAATTAATTTAATTAATTAATTAGAATTAATTAGCCTAATCGCATGTTTAGCTGGAAACTCGATTAATTAGTCTAAGCAGTCAATGACAGGGGGCGCATACATTGACCGATCAAACATTGATCGTCAACTGGAGTCTGGGACCCCACACCCTGTCGACCATCGGGTGCACTTTGTGTACCACTGTCTTTGGAAGCGTCTAGCATTTAAGTATTATTTTCAAAATATTAAATGAATCCAAAATATAGTTTAAATCTTTGAAAAATCATATAAAATAATCCGTAACTCGGATGAAAAAGTTTTATACATTGCTTAGAACGACGAGGAAAATCCAAATACATGGTCCGTTCGTCCGCCACATGGCCATAGCATAGCAAACGTTGAACTTTTCCTCTACGTTTCATCTGTCTGACAAACGTCCGGAACCGGGAAAATTGTCCCGGATGTTTCCCCCATCGGCAGTATCGTGTAACACCGCGTTATAACACGTCTAGCTCTGCATGTTGTCCTCTTATGCTATTGCTTGCTATGTATTTACTGTTTTCTCCCCCCCCTCTTCTCTCCGGTAGACCCCGAGACCGCTACTAATGCCACTTTGATCGACTACGTCGACGATGACCCTCCTTCTTGTCTGAGCAACCAGGCAAGCCCCCCCTTTGATCATCCCGATATCGCCCATTCTATGCTCTCATGCTTACATTAGATTTTGCTACTATTATTGATTGCTCCAATTCTGATGCATTGCCTGCTTTTGTACCTGCTTATTCTTACCTACCTGCTTATCCTAAACTGCTTAGTATAGGTTGGCTAGTGATCCATCATTGACCCTCACATTTTCCTTGTTGCCCCTGCTTCATCATCGACGACTCGGTCGACGTGATCGACGACCAGAGCCCGACACCTCACATCACATCACGCCCCTTTTGTTGCTTGACTCTGCAGAGCTACTATCGAGTGCCGAGGGTGATCCCTCATAACGCACTCCTGATGATAATTCTGTACTGTAGCTATTCGGTCGTGGTCATCGAGGGTGATTTCCTCTTTCACCATTCCCTATACGGCTCTGTCGTTCAACACCTCAAGTGTGAACCTCGAGGGTGGTCCCTCTTACATTCACCTTAATGATTACATTGAGTGGAATCCATCGGGGTGATTTCTCGGTTTTCCCTCGATGTCTAGACACACAGTTACCTTGACTTTACTGGAGACCTTTGTTGAAGTCGGGCGGGCCCGTTGAGCACCCGCGAGTTGATGTGAAAGTCGGGCGGGCCCGTTGAGCACCCGCGAGTTTCCCACATGGCACGGCCGGGCAGTCTGGGCCCTTGCCGTAAGTCCATGAGACGGGGCGACGGGGTCACCTTATCGTGAGTCTCTGCTCGTTTCCGCGAGCCCCCAATGCACTAACAGGTTTTGGTATTTGTTCTGAGTTGGCCTCTGGCCTTTACGCATTAACCACCACGCGAGAATAGATATGGGCCTCAATGTCGCGGTATCAGCCGAAGCTTTGTCAGACGTCCATTTCAGTAGTGTGGCACGGTCGGATCGTGCTGGCCATCCGAGGCAGTGCTGGTATCCACCCTGCTCGCAACGACCCGGAGTGCTGCAGGCGATGGGCCCAATACCCCGGAGTGCTTAGGATGTAGACCGGCGGGGACCTCTCTGCTGAGCCTAGGTCGGGCTGCGATGTGTTGATCTTCCGAGGGCGGGCATTGACCCCAGAAAGGTGTGTCCGACCAGAGTGATCGAGCGTGTTGGGTAACGTGGTGCACCCTTGCAGGGAAGATATATATTCGAATACCATCTCCATGGTAATGGACATTCAGACTTATATCCTGATCTTATATAACTAGAATGGATACTTGAGATATGTGATGGATATGTGGCTCCGGGATTGCTTTCTCGCGGGGAGTCGAGGAAGGATCTCTGGGCGTTGTTGTTACAACATGTTTGTTAAATATTAAAATGCTACTCTTTACTCTTCTACATGCTGCAAGATGCTCGGAGCTGCGTGAAGATGCTAGTCTTCATTAGGCTAGACTTCCCCCCTCTATTCTGGCATTCTGTAGTTCAGTCCACAGATACAAACCTTCCATTTGATACCAATGCATACTTAGTATAGATCTGATGCTTGCGAGTACTTTGGATGAGTACTCACGGTTGCTTTGCTCCCCCTTTTCCCCCTTCTTTCTTCTTTCCGGTTGATGCAACCAGATGATGGATCCCTAGAGCCAGATGCCACCGCCGATGGATGCCGCCGACGACCAGGAGTAGTTAGGAGGTCCCAGGAAGGAGGCCTTGCCTCTTCGATCGTGTTGCTTTTGTGCTAGCCTTCTTAAGGCCCCCTTGTTTAACTTATGTCTGTACTCAGATATTGTTGCTTACGCTGACTCTTGTGTATCGAGCTATGTATTCGAGCCCTCGAGGCCCCTGGCTTGTAATATAAAGCTTGTATTATTTTGATTTGTGTCTAGAGTTGTGTTGTGATATCTTCCAGTGAGTCCCTGATCTTGATCGTACACATTTGCGTGTATGATTAGTGTATGATTGAATCGGGGGCGTCACACTACTGGTACATACTCTCAGCCCTGAGGGTGAACTACTCCCTCCTCGTCATGGAGAGCGCCGGGATGATGAAGATGGCCACTGGTGATGGGTTCCCCCTCCGGCAGGGTGCCGGAACGGGCTCCCGAGAGGTTTTTGGTGGCTACAGAGACTTGCGGCGGCGGAACTCCCGATCTATCTTCATCTTCGATGTTTTTAGGGTATATGGGAATATATAAGCGAAAGAAGTCAGTCGGGGAGCCTCGAGGGGCCCACGAGAGTGGAGGGCGCGCCCAGGGGGGTGGGCGCGCCCCCTATCTCGTGGCCTCCTCGACGCTTCACTGGCTTGCACTCCAAGTTCCCGGGATTGCTTCTATTCCAAAAATAACTTTTCCGAAGGTTTCATTCCGTTTGGACTCCATTTGATATTCCTTTTCTTCGAAACACTGAAATAGGCAAGAAAATAGCAATGTGGGATGGGCCTCCGGTTAATAGGTTATTCTCAAAAATAATATAAAAGTGTATAATAAAGCCCATAAACATTCAAAACAGATAATATAATAGCATGAATGCTTCATAAATTATAGATACGTTGGAGACGTATCACCGCCACATCTGATTCACACACAAAATGCTGGATCCACATGCTCTAGCAACCACAACAGTGAGACTCCCGCCATAATGCTCAGTATTCACCCAATGATCCTAGGATGGGATGCACACCAAGGTAGAACCATCATTGCGCTGAGCACCGTCGTCAGTGTCACCACAATGTCCGCACATCCGCCACTAGACGCCACCACTGTGTCGCTTGAGGGCGCCCATTCCGATAGGTTCTCATTCGGCCACCTCTAGGACGGGTCCGGACCCACTAGTAGAAAATGGGCATTTAGTCCCGGTTTGTAAGGGCCTTTAGTCCCGGTTTCCAACCGGGACTAAGCAATCGGGACTAAAGGCCACCACTTTTAGTCCCGGTTATGTTACGAACCGACTAAAGGGCTCCACGTGGCCGTTGTCTGGAAGCAGGGTTGGAGGACCTTTTAGTCCGGTTGGTGTCCGGTTGGTGTTACCAACTCGGACTAAGGAATTTTTTTCAAAAAAAAATCTGATTTTTTATTTTCTAAAGTTTTCCGATTTTCAAATTTTTGAATTATTTGACAATTTGATTTCTAATCACCCCTCCTCATTGCACTTGTACCCCCTAGTTTCCAAGTCTCCACTTGTTGTTTTCCTGACAATAGTAAGCTATCAATCCTATTAACCCTTAGGTCTTGATGTCACAGGATTTAACTTTTTGAATTCCAAACAATTATTAAAATAAAATAAGTAATAATAATATTGAATTTCAATGAAAATAAAATAAGTAATAATATTATTTTATTCATTTTTGCCATTTATTCATTTAATATGGCATTATTAATATCTTTAAATCTGTAAATCGAAATTCTACAAATAATATATCCATTATTATAAGAAAATGTGAGCAATCCAAATATGACATCATTTTTTTAAAATAAAATTACTTTTTAAAATTAGTTCTTATATGCTGGAATCAACTGCTTCTTAGTGATGTCTAACTATTAATAGAAAACAGCAGCAAAATTAATATTAATTAACTATAAAATTTTATCTTCTATTGTATAACAGAAGCATATTACAACATATTAAAATAATTAATAACAACAATTAAATGACTAAAACAACTAAATACGCAAAACAGTATTATTTTAATTAAAATCCTACTTTAAATTATTCTAAAAATAATCAAAAATATCTTATTGTGAAAACAATCTAACACGTGACTAGGAGCAAAAACAATTAAATTTAAAAAAAATTAAACTCAAGTTATTAACAATCTAGGGTTTGAAGCAAATTTGAACAAATTTAAACCATTCAATTTTGAAAACTAATGGCAAAAACGGAAACTAGACAAAATTTTGAATCTAATGAAAAAATAATAACTCAAAAAAATCAAATATCCTAAAAGATATAAGCAACTTAAAACATGAACTAAAAATAGAACACAAATGAAAAAACAGAAAAGAAACTTTCGAAACCCCTTTAGTCCCGGTTGGTGTCTCCAACTTGGACTAAGGGTTGCGTTTGACCCGGGACTAAAGCTAGTCGAGCCCCGTCCGGCGTCCTAGCTGCTCGAACCGGGACTAATGCTCACATTAGTCCTGGTTCGTAACGCGACTGGGGCTATTGATCCTTTCCGACTAGAACGAAAGCTCTGTTTTCTACTAGTGACCCGTCCTGGAGGTGGTGGCACGAGCGGATCCATGCCGCCACCACACCACGTATTGCGTTTGTGTGGTACCTTTAGCCACATGATAGCACCTTTGTGGCAAGAACCCGCACAACTCTTGATGTAGGAGGCGTCATCGAGAATGATCGCAGTGAGAGTCAGAAGATAGGGAGCCGCCATCATAATAGACACCGACGGCGGCAGGGAAGAAGTGCTAAAGAGAGGCTGAAGGCAAGTCCACCCTTAATCTTAACTAGAGTGAGCGGTTTCATTTCGTCCTAGTGATACAAGCTTATCGTTGGGGGAACTGGCACTGGTTTTCCCCAACAACAAGTATTTCGGTACAGAGATAGTATACGGTAGGTATTAGTCATTGTGTACCTAATGAAGTTTCCGTCAGCAGTATAAAAGCAAAGCAAAATGGACATATTTTTTGCAATGTCTAATGTTTAATTCATACATGTACTTACTATTTGCATATTAGATAACTAAATTTTTGCTTGGAGATTGCATGCACCTCGAAATATTCAAAAAATTGCAATTTGAATCAAATTCATACTATATGAAAAGGGGTATTCATCCGGAATATACAAAACACAAAGAAGATTGAAGTACAAATGAATATCTATGAGAACTCTTATCATGAGATCAGTTTATTTATGCATCGGACTACAATATAATGCGCTGAGGTTGGTAGTAGCTTCTTTTTTGAGCCGAAGGTGGGTAGTAGCTTAGATTCACATGCTAACTCCTACTCTATACGTAAACCAACCTGTGGTTGGATGGTTAGATGGAGAGTGGTATCCCCAACCCACTAGGGTTTATGTCTTGGTACTCACATTTATCTTGCATTTACTTCAGGAACGTTCTCGTCAATTAAGAGGCGCCTATGATGACTTCATAAAATCTCAAGATGATATGCCGGTTCAGTCTCTCGAAGGTGCTCATAGGGTAGGGTGTGCGTGTGTGCGTTCATATAGATGAGTGTATGCGCGTATATATATGAGCGCTTGCTTCTGTACCGTGTTCAAAAAATAAACTCATGCTATATACACGTCTTTAAAAGGTAACCCCTTTTCTTCTCCGCATCCATCGACCCCACGCAGGTCCACACCTATTAGCAAAGCACCTTTCTTGCCAAAAAAAAAGCACCAACGGATTAACCCAAATACATAATAGAGAATTTCCAAGATCTTGGTTGGTTTTTAAACTTTGTGACCTATCAATCTGAAAAAAAGGGTGACCAAATGTTCAAAGTCAATATTGGGGTGAAATTTTTTCATGATCTTAGCACACATAGGAGTAGGATGCATGGGGAAGTACACATCAATGATCTTATGAAAAAGATTTGCAATCAGGGCATCTTGAAGACGCATCTCCTGCTCCAACTGTATCTCTATGTTTAATAATTAAGCATTCGCTAGGAATAGCATGTTGTGAGCGCTTCGATGCTTTTTTACTACCGCCGCTCAAACTTGGGTGAGCATAATTGACCCTGAACATCAGGAGCAAGAAATGGCACTCTTGACTCGGTCAAACTTTACTTGTCCCCGCGTTTTGATCCTACACTATTTGCAAGTCTTCATGTTGTTCCTGCGCTTGGGAAGAGGTGGTGCGATTTGGTGAGTTGGTGGTTCTTCTGACTCCACTCGCAAGAGGTCCGTCCAAATGGCGCAGGCTCTTGTGTTTCTTTTTCCTAATTTCTTTATATATCAGTGTATTCTACTGGCATCTCTTTGGCAGTTACTCGGAGTAATTAACGGTCAGATGCAATAGAACTGTTAGAAGGATATTCGATTATTAGTGGACATGATGTCCAAACACTTCTGTGCTGGGATTCACTTTTCTGGACTCCTTGTTTACATGTCCTTCAGAGGTCTGATATCTCGTGCATTGAGAATTGAGATAAATGAATGGATCAGAGACACACGTTGCAGTTTACTGCTATACTCACTTTCCAGTAAGCGAAATATTCAGAGGCAACAACTGGCATGGTAATGTTAGGCAACCTTTAGAGATTCGGTCCATTTGTGCGACACACATGAGCATAACTTTTGTGCATACGTATCATCCCAGGCCATTGTCAATAACGAGCTCTCATGGCGTTACTTGTTTCTGCCATCACCCTCGGCTTGGACAGGAAGAGAAGTGTTGCTCCGCCAAGAGGTTTCTCCAGAACTATGAACCATGTACAGCCGAGATCCCTAAAATCCATTAAGGCAATGGATTTTGCTATTGATCATCCTAATTTGTGTTCACTTTTTTTTTTGGTCAACCATGGGAGGTAACACACGTTCCTTCATTTTGTTTGCAGGACTGTATTAACTTTACCATCATGTGTAGCTGAGAAGATTAAATCCAGTACAAGTCAAAATCCACTCGATCCTCTACAAACCTCTCCAATCCTCACCAACAGAGGATTAACCGCCGCTTAAAAAAACAGAGGTTTAACCAAACAAGGCCTACTTCATTCCATCACCAAAAATTTAAGAAATGCCAAATACCTAACTTTCTTTGTTGGTTTATCTATCTCATCAAATCATAAGCTAACATATAAATGTATTATGAATGGACAAGTCAGCTATTATTTGAACTGGTGGGTTCCGCACGAGGTAAGGTTTGAACGTGTGTCGTGCAATGGAAAATAGGAAACATAGTCCTACTCGACTTGTTAAATACAAATAGGATTGCAGTGACGTGGTGGCTAGTAGTTAATATCAATATACAAACTCCTACCACCCAAGACTTTAAAATGTGCGTCCTTTACTCTGTGTTCGCATCCCATATATTCACTATCCAACATTGATTCCAAGCTCTGACCATGCATAACACTGAGCTCAAACCCAAAAGATGATTCTTCCAATCTATCTAGTAGACCAATTATAAAATATCAGTCCAAGGTGTTCGGGGACACCAAACGGAATTTTTACCTATATAAGAATAGGAGGCATGTGGAAGTTGGTAAGATCAACATGACATCATTGATCAGGCTTGTAAATCTACCCTGATCCGATATACCAATGTCACGGAGTGTTGCTCATTTTGCGAAGGTGGTGATATCTTGGAGCTAGCTGTTCCAAGGATCTCTAAAGTTGATGTCGTATCTAGCGTACATGCAACCACACCAGTAATTAACCCATCTAATAAGCTAACTTCAGTTACACGGGCTTTGTTCACGCTGTGAATCTCTCCGAGTAATAATCATGCAAAGCACATAAACCATGTTGATGGAGATCGTCCCTGTCCGAACCATCTATATTCACATGTTGGTCGAACTACGCTCGCATGTTACGTTTCAGGCCACAAGACCTCTTTACACATCCATCTTCGCTTTGGTACTCTGTTTGGGTTAAATACACTGTGGGTGCCTTGACTTGTCCGGCGTGGTCAGTTTGATGCCTAAACTTGAACACTACATAAAAATAATGAATAACTTGTCCGGGCATTCAAATACGGTGACTCTGGACGTATACCGTCGTATCCGGTGCCCGTGTGGCATTCCAGCGTGTTGCTGGCACACATGTCAGTGGCTATGGGCATTGCGACAGCGTGCTGGTATTTTTATGGTAACCCCCCTGGACTTCAAGTAAATGTCGCAAAAAATACCCTAAAAGTTGTCGTGGAGGGAATTCCAACCAGGGATCTCATCATTATATGACAAAATAGCGGACAACCCGACCATGTTTTGCTTTGTTTGTACTACCTCCATCCAAAAAAGCTTGTCTTAGCATGTATCTATTATTAAAACATATGTCTAGATATATCTGTATCTAAACAAATATAAGGCAAGCCTTTTAAGACGGAGGGAGTAATTACTAGCTAGCAAGTTATATGGACGTTTCCACGTATCGCTCTATAGTTTTCTATTATTTTTATTTTTATTTTATTTTCTAAGTTCTTATAATTTTTTAGTAAAGTTTCTGTTTGGTTTTCATGATACATAAATTCCCATATGGAAAAAATACAATGATTATCAATATGAAAAAATTGTTTATTTTATATGTTTATTCTATTGTCATTATTGTGTACTTTGAAGAGATAAATTTAAACTTTTTCTAAAATTTATGTGGATCTAAAAGTTGAATGTATATTAAATTATTGTGTACATTTGTGTATCTTCATTCAGGAGCACAAGCACGCACAATTATTGTGTATCTTCATTGTACAATTATTAAAAATTGAAAATAATGTAATTTGAAACTGTACAGTTTGTATTAAAATTATTATGTAGTAATACTAAATTGTAGAAATGTACTAACTTGTTAAGAGTGCTTGTGCTCCTGCATGAAGATACATAAATTTACACAATAATTCTTATTAAACAGTCAGTTTTTTTAAATCCAAATAAATTTTATAAAAAATTCATGCTTATCTCTTCAAAGTACACAATAATGATAATAGAATAAAGAAATAAAATAAACAATAATTCCATATTTATAATCATTGTGTTCTTACATATAGGAAAACTTATACCCCGCAAAAAATAGGAAAATTTATGTATCATGAAAATTAAACAGGAACTTTAGTCGATTAAAAAACATAGGAACTTCAAAATAAATTTAAAAAAACTGGTAAAAATGTATGTCTAATCATCAATATATCTCCTCATTCATACGCAGAGCAAAGCATGGCTGGGTGGTCCGCTCCTTTATCATGCAACAAGGAGGTCCCTAGTTGAAATTTCCTCCATGTTAACTTCCAGTGTATTTTTTTCCCGCTGCCACTGACATGTGGGCCAAGGACACACTGGCATGCCATGCGAGCACTGGATAAGGCAGCATATGTTCAGAGACACCGTATTTGAACGCCCGAATAAGTTACGGCATCATTTTTATGTATTTTTCAAGTTACGGCGGCATATCCTCTGATTTACACCCATGGCTGCCCACTTCCTTCTAAGATTCGCGTGCACTTCATGTACAAGGTACTACCTCCGTTCTAACATAGATGACTCAACTTTGTACTAACTTTAGTACAAAGTTGGGTCATCTATTTTAGAACGAAGGGAGTAGATGACAAGATCTCCCATAGGACAAGTTATATAGACGTTTCCACATATCGCTCTACAGTTTTCTATTAGTTTACTTTATTTTTTTCTGATCCAGGCACCACGTTCACACCCTTTTTTTTTCTTTTTTTCAGAAATGTTCATGCCTTCTTGCATCTGTGCCATGTGTTGCATCCTCAATTGTGCTTGTTCTTATTTCCTCTATCAATGAAATGATACGCAACCTTTAGGTATTTGCGAGAAAAACATACACATATTGTTTAAAAAAGTGCCACGCTTCTGCATACATACTCAACACTAAGTGTATAGAAAAATTAACATGGATCATGTAATTGTTGAATTTCACATCTGCATACTACAAATACAGAGTAGCTCAGGGATTCCTCATAAACAAGTAATAAATATAATTATTGATGTGAACACAATACAACAATGTAATAAGTCACGCAAGTCTACGTCGGCTCCCTTTAGGAAGAGGCAAGAAAATTCACCTACAGGGAGCCGATAGTGGACCGGCCCAGTACCCATGTGGATTCGTCCAGCTCACATCACACAACTATACTTTTATTTATATTTATATTTGTATTTTGAAAATATTAAATAGATATATTATGAAAATAATAATTTAGTTGATTTTTTAAAAGTTTTCATCACAAATTTTAAAAAATATTCATTCAGTGTAAAAAAAATTGTCCATTCAACTTACAGAAAATGTTGGCCTAGAAAAGTGTGTCATTTCAAAAATGTTCACGCATATCAAATGCATGTAAAAGTGTGACATTCAACTTTCAAAATTGTAGATGACATTTTCTGGAAAATATTATACTATGTAAAAGAAAATGTTTGTGAAATTCAAAAGAATATTTCGTATCATTCAGAAAAAAGTAAGTTACATTTTTAAAAATGTTCATGTGTTTCAGAAATATGTTCGTGCATTTAAAATTATTATTTATACAATTTAAAAAATGCTTGTATATATTTAAATATTTTTAACACATATTCCAATTTGTGTATTTAAAAACATGGAAAGTTTAAGTTATTTTATTTTTAATGGGAAATTTACTTTAACATACATGGCAAAAATTTCCTTTTTATCTTTGCCACGGCAATTTTAATTTTGTTTTGCCATGGAAAATTTTCATTCATTGACATGGCATTTTTACCTTTTGTTTTGCCTCGGCATTTTTCCATGCATTTCACATGGAAAATCTATCTTTATTGCCATGGAAAACTATTTTAACAACATGGCAAAAAAATCCTTTCTTTTTTTTCCATGGCAATTTTTACTTTCATTCGCCATGGCAAAATTGCATTCATTTCATTTGTTATCATTTCAAATAGTTCATGTATTAATAAGCCACCAACAAGTTCTAGTACATTTAGGATATAATGAAATAGTCACACGACAAATTTATGGCAATTTGATCTTCGTATCATTTTTATCTTCTAAAGAACATGGCAATCTTACTTTTTGTATGCTGATTAATTTATTATCATTGCCATGGAAAAATTCATATATTCTTCGCCATCGCAAATTTTCTTTTTCTTTTTCGCATGGAAAATTTTCATTTATTACCATGGCAATTTTACCTTTATCGCCATGGAATTTTTTTACATTTATTTCCATGGCAATATTTTCCTTTTTTTAATGGCAAATTTGCATTCATTGATATTGCATTTTTTTTTTACCTTTTTTGCCATGGCAATTTTTCATTCATTTGACATGGCAAATTTACTTTAACATACATTTTGCAAAATTTTCCTTTCTAATTTTTGCACTGGTAATTTTTACTTTCGTTCGCCATGGCAAACTTGCATTCCATTGACATGGCAAATTTATTTTTATTGTCAAGGCAAATTTACTTTTTAATTTTGAGATGGCATCTTCACCTTCATTGTCATGGAAAATTTAACTTTATTTGACATGGCAAATAAATCTTCATTTTTGCCATGGCATTTTTCACTTCAACACACACGGCAAATTAACCACCTTTTGTACATAGCATTTTGTTAATTTTATATTTGTAGGCCAATGGAATTTTCATGGTAATTTTGTTTCTTATAAGTTAGGGGATATTTTGTACCATTGCAAATTTTGCAACCATGGCAAAGTTTCTATTTTTTATCATGGCAAAAATATTTGTAAATTTTTTAAAAAAGATTGCCATGCGTTTCTTACATTTTGAGAATTATTTTTGTTTTTAATCTGTGGCAACATTTTTGTTATTTTGTTGTTGTTTGTCCTACAGGTCACATAGGTGATTTGCACTGTGTATTTTAACCAATAATTTTTGTTTTTTATATCCTGAGAATAGCGTTGTTGGGCTTCCCGCTTGTGGCCCGGTACGAGGGGTCCAACCCGAAGGTGTTCGCGCTAGAGTTTCCGATCCGACGAGAACGTTTGATAGATTCTGCCTCATGAGAAAAAGTAGATTGAAGCGTCTATATAGATTTTTTCTCTCCCCAACGCAAACTATTATTAATGGGCCTTATCAAGAAATAGAAAGTTAACTCACACTACATATGCATACTCTTTACTTTGACTTTTTTAGCTTTATGTTTTGGATCATACTTTTTCTCCATAGCACTCGGCACTCTTCTCCTGTCGAGAATTCTGCTACACCATCTGAACTTACTTTTCATAACATCTGATCCTACATGGCATGCAAGGCATTACTCTAGAACTATGTATCGGCCATGCCCTCACTGCACGTTTCCGTTCCGGCGGTCTCCCTCCAGACCTGACCTCCGGTGGTTATCACGGTCGCTTGATAAATGCCGCCGAGAGATGTTACTTGTGCCTACGTGGACAGGGCAGATCATCTTCATCCGAATCATTCTCTGTTGAAGACGGAACGGAACAGAGCCGCCTTTGGAAACAGGGGATCACTCCATTTCTTTTTCCTCTTGATTACTGTGGGCGCGCCCCCAAAAAGACGCGGGCCGCCGTCGACCGCGGGCGAATCGTTAAAAGAAAGTTGGAGGCAGCAGCAGGGAGGGGAGGAGCGCCGCCATGGCCTCAAGCTTCAGCTTCCGCGTCTCCTCCGAGGACTTGGTGGGTGGCTCACCTACCTAGCAGCGGCTCGCGCCTTCTTCCTCTGCCTTCCTTGGATGAAATCCAAACCTGCAACATCGACTGATTTGCCGCCTTGTTTGATTTTGGTCGCCGCGCGCAGAGGTCGGGGAGCTCGCTGACGGTGGGGGAGCGGCTCTGCGCGGTGGTCCTGCCCTGCGTCACCATCGCCGAGTTCGTCTTCTTCGCCCTCACCAACTGCCTGGCCGGCTTCTGCCCCCCTTCCTCGGCCTCCTCCTCGCACCTCCGCACAGATCCCTCCGCTCCGTCCTTCTTCCTCACGACCAAGAAGGGGAGCCACCGCGTCGGGCCGGGCTGCTCCTCCCTGAGCTTCCGCGACCTCGCCCGCCTTGCCGACGAGTCCAGATGCTGTATATTCAAATCCATCTCTTTTACCCTTGGATTTCTTTACCCGGAGTTACCTGCAATGTCGTGTGATACAATGCTTATTTACTTGCCAACTGAATCAAGTCTCGGTGAACGAGGTGGAGGCGCTGTTCGAGCTCTACAAGAAGATCAGCTGCTCCATCATCGACGACGGACTCATCCACAAGGTACTACCTCCTAAAGCAAAAGCGCATCTGTTCTTCTCTTCATCAATTAATGTGACGGAATAAACGGAGTCA
Source organism: Aegilops bicornis (assembly GCA_021605145.1). NCBI lineage: Eukaryota > Viridiplantae > Streptophyta > Magnoliopsida > Poales > Poaceae > Aegilops > Aegilops bicornis. The sequence continues at coordinate 46,018,599 of CM038671.1, forward strand.
GCTTTATATGCTTTTAACACCAGCCCTCATGTTCAGCTTTTTGAATCTGAATCAGATTAGTGATTCCGGGATCTTGAACAGTCATAATTTGATTCTTACTCCTTCGTGGATCGATCTGAAAATGCTGCATGACATGTGATAGACTCTTTCCTCGCCATCTGGGTTAAAGAGGCACTGCCATATGAGCTGTATAGAGGGAGTAATATAATATAATATTTGGCTTGACAGTTGACACCCACAGAACTACAGTATTTGCCGGTTGTTTTACAGTTCAGCACGTTTTGTGGCTTACACGTGCCTACATCTCCGAATGTTGTGGCATGACCAAGTTTTTTAATAAGCTAATGGTGCAGTAATTTTCTGTTTTACTTGATTGCTGTGAAAAGTCGAAGTCTGCGAAAGAATATTGATCTGTCAAGGCTGCACATATGACGTGCGGGGATGAAAGAGGGTACATACAAAAGTTTGATTCCCCTTTTACATTTGTATACTATGGTTGAACCGTCAAAAAGTTTATTTTTTCCCTGCCAAAAAGATATATTTTTTACTTATTTGTCTTTTTTGTTGAATTGTTATTTAGGAAGAACTTCAGCTAGCATTATTCAAGACCCCTAGTGGACAGAATCTTTTTCTTGATAGGGTAAGCTTTTACAACTTTAATTTGCAATTTTTAAATGCTTCTCGCTCATTATTTACCGAATTGTTCCCATTTAAATGCATTTTGCTTTGTGAGATAGCATCCAACTAAAATTGTCATCTATGATGCAGGTTTTTTATTTGTTTGGTGAAAAGAAAAATGGAGTAATCGAGTTTGAGGAGTTTATTCATGCACTCAGTGTCTTCCATCCATTGGCACCTGTGGAAGACAAGATCAACTGTAAGTACAATTCTTAAAGAAACTATGTACTCCACAAGAACATGTTGAGATATACTTACAGTTAGGGGGCTCTCCTTCTGGGTTGTTTCAGTTACATTTAGGCTCTATGATTTGAGACAGACTGGCTTTATTGAACGCGAGGAGGTTAGTTCATATGGATTTTCTATTTCTATCTGTACCCTTTTTGTAGTTCCTTTACCTCAGCAAGGTGATTTGTTGTTGCTTCTGTTTTTAGGTTATGCAAATGGTTATTGCCATTTTGATGGAATCTCATGTGCAATTATCAGATGACCTTCTTGAGGGCATCCTAGATAGGGTATGCAATCATTTCCGTGTGCTTTTTGGTTATTTATTTCCATTTTCCATGGATGTAAGTTTCAGTTGTTTTCAGACATTTGAAGATGCTGATGCCGATAGGGATGGGAAAATTTGCCAAGAAGAATGGAACGAATTTGTATTACGCCATCCTAGTCTACTGAAGAACATGACCCTACCCTATCTAAGGTTTGTTTCTGAAAACTACAGTCAAATATTGTAAGTATTGCCTGCTACTTGCACTAAATATGTTTAGAACTAGTCAGAAATACATTGGCATTTATTTTCTTTTACAAAATTTCGTCAGCTTTTATTTGAATGAATTTTTGTCCATTTCTATATCAGGGACATCACAACCGCCTTCTCCAGTTTTGTTTTCAATACTGCGGTTGAAGACTAAACATTGCGACTTCTGCTTGATGGTGGCAAGTTGGCTGTTGATTGTGTCTGCAATTGAAAATTGGGACGCTGAGAAACAGAGCAGCCACGACGAACAATCCCCATTTGTGACTGATTCTTCAGGATATGGCCATCTGATAATCAACTCCATGTATGATAGATAGTACTACCTTCGCCGGTCAAATTGATGGAGCTTCATATGCATGTCGTTGTTCTGCAGTGTGTTGTAACTGCATATACAACAATCATAGGACAGCTGTAGAAACGATATGAGGAAGCGAAGTTCCTCAAATGCCAGCCAGTTTTGCAATTAGTGGTTAGTTTCTTCAAGTGCCTTCTTGCTTATTATACAACTTTCTGATTGCTGCATATATAATACTAGTATAATAAAAACGTTCTACCAAGTGTTTGTTCTTTATCCTTTTCCTTTTTTTGGCGGAAAAGCTTTCAATCTATTCATCTTCAATCATTGCAGTACAATGGACGCTAGAAATAATAAACATTCTACCAAGTGTTTGTTCATGAACAACTAATCTATAACTTTTGGTTTGAGCTTCGGAATTGAAAACTGTTTTTACCACTGGGTTTTCTCACAATGAATCCATCAAAACTAGATTCCACATTTGTAGGTTTCGACAAAAAAAATTGTGCAACTTCGGGTGCAAGGGAGGCAACTTCTGTGCTACCGGAAATAAGCCATGGACAGAGATGCGTGGAATTAAATTAGTTGGCAAAAAAAATTGTTTGAGGTGACATTTTATTAGTTGGCAAATTAAATTATGCGGCGTTAGCACTTCGCCAAGAAAAAAACTGAAACAGAGGACAACAGGCGACTTTATGCCTCTTTAATTCAAAAGATCTACAATGGAATTTTGAAGGATCACAATTATTAGGGAATTTTTTGTGAGTAGGATCACAATTTTTAGTGGCGCCAAGCTTCTGGCATTCTCCGTGACAAGAGAGTGCCACAAAGCTAAAAGGCTAGTTCTATAGAATGGCGGTTCGACTCGCAATGAGTGTTGACCGGCTAAAAGACGACATCTTCAACAGTTAGGTGTGGTGGAGATGCACATGTTGAGATGGATGTGTGGCCACACAAGGAAGGACCGAGTTGTAAAGACGATATATGATGTCTACTACACAACTTTCTTCTTGTAGAGGTTGTTGGGCCTGCAAGTGCACAAGTTTGTAGGACAGTAGCAAATTTCCCTCAAGTGGATGACCTAAGGTTTATCAACCCGTAGGAGGCGTAGGATGAAGATGGTCTCTCTCAAGCAACCCTGCAACCAAATAACAAAGATTCTCTTGTGTCCCCAACACACCTAATACAATGGAAAACTATATAGGTGCACTAGTTCGGCGAAGAGATGGCGATACAAGTGCAATATAGATAGTAGATATAGGTTTTTGTAATCTGAAACAATAAAAACAGCAAGGTAACTAATGATAAAAGTGAGCGTAAACGGTATTGCAATGATAGGAAACAAGGCCTAGGGTTCATACTTTCACTAGTGCAAGTTCTCTCAACAATAATAACATAGATAGATCATATAACAAGCCCTCAACATGCAACAAAGAGTCACTCCAAAGACACTAATAGCGGAGAACAAGCGTAGAGATTATGGTAGATGCGAAACCACCTCAAAGTTATTCTTTCGGATCGATCTATTAAAGAGTTCGTACTAGAATAACACCTTAAGACACAAATCAACCAAAACCCTAATGTCACCTAGATACTCCATTGTCACCTCAAGTATCCGTGGGCATGATTATACGATATGCATCATATAATCTCAGATTCATCCAACCAACACAAAGTACTTCAAAGAGTGCCCCAAAGTTTCTACCGGAGAGTCAAGAACGTGTGCCAACCCTATGCATAGGTTCATGGGCGGAACCCGCAAGTTGGTCACCAAAACATACATCAAGTGGCACATGATATCCCATTGTCACCACAGATAAACATGACAAGACATACATCAAGTGTTCTCAAATCAAAGACTCGATCGATAAGATAACTTCAAAGGGAAACTCAATTCATCCCAAGAGAGTAGAGGGGGAGAAACATCATAAGATCCAACTATAATAGCAAAGCTCGCGATACATCAAGATCATGCCATAGAGAGAACACGAGAGAGAGAGAGAGAGATCAAACACATAGCTACTGGTACATACCCTCAGCCCGAGGGTGAACTACTCCCTCCTCGTCATGGAGCGCCGGGATGATGAAGATGGCCACGGTGATGGGTTCCCCTCCGGCAGGTGCTTGAACGGGCTCCGAGAGGTTTTGGTGGCTACAGGCTTGCGGCGGCGGAACTCCCGATCTATCTTGATATTCGATGGTTTTCGGGTCCGTTGGGTTATATAGGCGAACGACGTCGGTCTGGGGGTGCTTGAGGGTCCACGAGACAGGGGGCAGCATACTGTAGGGGGTGCGCCCCTATCTCCTGGGCTCCTCGAGTATCTTCTGACTTGATCTCCAAGCCTCCAGGATGATATTCTTCCAAAAAATCACGATGCCGAAGGTTTCATTCCGTTTGTACTCCGTTTGATATTCCTTTTCCTCGAAATGCTGAAACATGCAATAAAACAGCAATATGGGTTGGGCCTCCGGTTAATAGGTTAGTTCCAAAAGTAATATAAAAGTGAATAATAAAGCCCGTAATCATTCAAAACACATAATAATATAGCATGAATGCTTCATAAATTGTAGATACGTTGGAGACGTATCAGCATCCCCAAGCTTAATGCCTACTCGTCCTCGAATAGGTAAATGATAAAAGAAAGAATTTATGAAGTGTGAATGCTAGAGGGTGCACAAGTTTGATCAATGAAAATTTCAATCACCTTTTCTAGCATGATAATATGTCATAACAGTAGTTCATCTCATAAAACTTCTCACGATAAAATAACAAGCAATTCACATGTCAAAGCATAGACCATAAACTTTCTTGAAAACTAGCAAACTTCATTCTTAGTCATTCAAACAATTGCAATTCATCCTATTTTCAGGAAGGGTCTATGTCAGAGCTTTGATTTAGCAAACTTCACATACTCAACCATCATATAGTCTTCTACAATTGCTAACACTCACGCAATACTTGTGGTTATGAAGTTTTAATCAGACACAGAGTAAGATTGAGGCTTATAATGTTGCCTCCAAACGTATTCACCTTTGGGTGATGTCAACAATAATAGTTCATGCTAACTTACATCCAATTGGATATATATATATATATATATATATATATATATATATATATATATATATATATATATATATATATATATATATATATATCAGGATCACCCCAACACAAAGTGCTTGCCAAAGGATAAAATGAAAAAGGGAAAGGTGGAGATCACCTTGACTCTTGCATAAAAGTAAAATATAGGCCCTTCGCAGAGGGAAGCAGAGGTTGTCATGCGCTTTAAGGGTTGGATACACAAAATCTTAATGCGAAAGAACATCACTTTATATTGCCCCTTGTATATTGACCTTTATTATGCAGTCCGTCGCTTTTATTGCTTCCATAACAAGATCGTACAAAGCTTATTTTCTCCGCACTAATAAGTCATGCATATTTAGAGAGCAATTTTTATTGCTTGCATCGATGACAACTTACTTGAAGGATCTTACTCAATCCATTGGTAGGTATGGTGAACTCTCATGGCAAAACTGGGTTTAAGGATATTTGGAAGCACAAGTAGTATCTCTACTTGGTGCAAGGAATTTTGGCTAGCATGAGGGGGAAAGGCAAGCTCAACATGTTTGAATGATCCATAACAATATACTTTAACTGAGATGTCGGAAAACATAAACCATTACGTTGTCTTCCTTGTCCAACATCAACTCTTTAGCATGTCATACTTAATGAGTGCTCCCAATTATAAAAGATGTCTATGATAGTGTATTTATATGTGAAATCTCTCTTCCTTCAATATTCTTTCATGAATTGTTCAAATGACCAATACAATGCTTGCTAACCTTCAATAAATTTACAACCTCTACTTCTTAGATGTGAAGTCAAAACTCCCCATGGGATAAGCAAATGAAACATATATAAATTCAGATTTATGACATTCAACTCATTCAACAATTTACTCATAGGATACAAGTGAAGATCAATGAGTAGCTAAATAATTATGTAACTATGCGAAGACTCTCTCTCATTAAAGAATTTCATATCTTGGTATTCTAATCAAGCAGGAAGCAAAACAAAATAAAATGACATTGCAAGGATAGCACAACTCATGTGAAGAAGCAAAAACTTAGGCTCAACCGATACTAACCGATAATTGTTGAAGAAGAAAGGTGGGATGCCTAACGGGGCATCCCCAAGCTTAGATGCTTGAGACTTCTTGAAATATTATCTTGGGGTGCCTTGGGCATCCCCAAGCTTGAACTTTTGTGTCTTCTTGATTCCTCTCATACCATGGTTTTTCTTTTTATCAAAAGCTTCATCCACACCAAACTCGACAAGAACTCGTGAGATAGGTTAGTATAAACCAATGCAAAACCTTATCATTTTCTACTGTAACAAATCAATAAAATTATTATTCAACATTGGATACTAAATGCCTCTGCATATTTCACACTCCTATCCTCAAATAGAATCACTAAATAAGCAAACAATGCAAACATAACAGCAATCTGTCAAAACAGTAAAGTCTGTAAAGAATGCAAGATTCATCAAACTTCCCTAACTCAAAAAATTATGAAATAAAATTCCCACTGTAATAAATTTATCAGAGCTCATCATGCAAAAGGTTTCAACATTATATCATGCTCTGAGTTTTCTAGGGAATTTTTGCAACAGCGGTAAACTTTCTGTTTTCAAACAGCAACATGTATACTAGCAAAATAAGTATGGTAAAGGCTATCCTTGACTTTTTTTATTGAAACTAAAGATGCAAAACATTATTCTAAATAACAGAAAGCAAAAAATAACAAGAGAAAATGACGCTCCAAGCAAAACACATATCATGTGGTGAATAAAAATATAGCTCCAAGTAAAATTCTTGATGAGCGAAGGCGAAGAGGGGATGCCATCCGGGCATCCCCAAGCTTAGGCTCTTGGTTGTCCTTGAATATTACCTTGGGGTGCCTTGGGAATCCCCAAGCTTAGGTTCTTGCCACTCCTTATTCCATAGTCCATCGAATCTTTACCCAAAACTTGAAAACTCCACAACACAAAACTCAACAGAGAACTCGTAAGCTCCGTTAGTATAAGAAAATAAAATCACTACTTAGGTACTGTAATGAACTCATTCTAAATTCATATTGGTGTAGTATCTACTGTACTCCAACTTATCTATGGTTCATACCCTCCGATACTACTCATAGATTCATCAAAATAAGCAAACAACACACAGAAAACAGAATCTGTTAAAACCAGAACAGTCTGTAGTAATCTGTATCAAACGTATACTTCTGGAACTACAAAAATCCTACCAAATTAGGAAGTACTAAGAAATTTGTGTACCAATCCAGATCAAAAAGAATCAGATCAAGAGCACGTTTTTGTGAATTAACAAAACTAATTTACTGGGTGCAAAAGTTTCTGATTCTCAGCAGGATCAACACAACTATCACCGTAAGCTATCCTAAAGGTCTTACTTGGCACTTTATTGAAATAAAAGCTATAAAACATGATTACTACAGTAGCATAATCATGTGGACACACAAAAACAGTAAGGATAAATATTGGGTTGTCTCCCAACAAGCGATTTTCTTTAATGCCTTTCTAGCTAGGCATGATAATGACAATGATGCTCACATAAAAGATAAGAATTGAAACATAACGGGAGCATCATGAAGCATATGACTAGCACATTTAAGCCTAACCCACTTCCTATGCATAGAGATTTTTGTGAGCAAACAACTTATGGGAACAATAATCAACAAGCATAGGAAGGTAACACAAGCATAAGTTCAAGATTTTAAGCACAAAGAGAGGGAACTTGATATTATTGCAATTCCTACAAGCATATGTTCCTCCCTCATAATAATGTTTAGTAGCATCATGAATGAATTCAACAATATAACCAGCACCTAAAGCATTCTTTTCATGATCTACAACCATAGAAAATTTACTACTCTCCACATAAGCAAAATTCTTCTCATTCAGAATAGTGGGAGTATCATAAGAGACTTGAACATCAAAAATTGTTTCCACATTAAAAGAGTAATGTTCAGAAAAAGGGTAATCATAATCATGACAACATTTGTAAATATAATCATCACTACCCTTTATAGCATAAGTTTCATCACAATAATCATCATAAGTAGCAACTTCATTCTCATCATAATCGATTGAAACCTCTCCCAAGATAGTGGAATCACTAAATAAAGTTGACACTCTTCCAAATCCACTTTCATATTCATCACAATAAAATTCAACATCCCCCAAAATAGTGGGATCACTACTTCCTAAATTTGACACTCTTCCGAACCCACTTTCATCAATATAATCATCATAGGTAGGAGGCATGCTATCAACATAACAACTTTGCATATCAAAATTTGGGATGCTAAAAATATCATCTTCACTAAAAATAGCATCCCCAAGCTTGGGACAAACATTAATTTCAGAAAATATATTCTCAAATATGTCATTCTCATCAAACATAGCTTCCCCAAGCTTGGGCCTTTTCATATCATAAGCATAATCACTCTCATCATTAATAGTATGGAAATCACCAATAGTATAACAATTATCATCATCACAAGTAGTAGGAGCAACATCATTTGGAAGGGATACCTTTTTACCTTTGTTGCCCCTTCTTTTCCTTTTCTTCTTCTCATTATTTGTGGGTTCAACCTTCCCCTTTGAGCTCCTTATTGACGAGATTGGTTGAATAGAAAGCTCCTCCTCGTTACCTGATTCATCATAAGAAATAATAGGAGGATATTGGGAAGTCTCTTCCCTTTCATTAGTATTCTCATCATCTTCTATTTGCTTTCTTTTCATTATGTAATTGGCAATATAAGGATTTTCAATGCAATTCTCCGCACAATACAAATAAATCTTCTCTAGATTAATATCAAGGAATTTCTTTTGGGCAAATTCTGGAAGGTCCTTAAGTAAACGTTTCAATTCTTCATAACCCAAAAGCAAACTAAGTTCATTGTAATGAGGAAGGGAGATCAAATCATCACAATTTTTGGACACGATTCGATCATGAAACAATTTGCATAGGAGATGTAAATGACCACGTTCATTGCAAAGTTCACAAGTACGGCAAAGGAAATTCAAATTTTCAGCACTCACATTTAGCCTTTCTTGCAACCATTTAGTTTCTAAATGCTTATGCCTCTTGCAATATATATCTTCTCTATTTGGTGTGTTCATGCAAACATGCACTCCACAAAAGTTGACATGCTTATAAGAGATATTTTCATCAGGACTAGAGCAATCATCATTAGTACTAAGAATATTCAAGGAGTTTATACTAACAACATTGCAATCATGCTCATCATTCAAAGATTTAGTACCAAGCATTTTAATGCATTCTTCTTCTAGCACTTGAGCACAATTTTCCTTTCCATCAAACTCACGAAAGATATTAAAAAGACGAAGCGTATGAGACAAACTTAACTCCATTTTTTTATAAAAAAACTAGTGATAAAACAAGAAACAAAAAGATTCGACTGCAAGATCTAAAGATATACCTTCAAGCACTCACCTCCCCGGCAACGGCGCCAGAAAAGAGCTTAGTTGACGGGGTGTGAGTGAGTGTCGTTTTCCTAGCCTCCCCGGCAACGGCGCCAGAAAAGAGCTTAGTTGACGGGGTGTGAGTGAGTGTCGTTTTCCTAGCCTCCCCGGCAACGGCGCCAGAAAAGAGCTTAGTTGACGGGGTGTGAGTGAGTGCCGTTTTCCTAGCCTCCCCGGCAACGGCGCCAGAAAAGAGCTTGATGTCTACTACGCAACCTTCTTCTTGTAGATGTTGTTGGGCCTGCAAGTGCACAGGTTTGTAGGACAGTAGCAAATTTCCCTCAAGTGGATGACCTAAGGTTTATCAGTCCTTGGGAGGCGTAGGATGAAGATGGTCTCTCTCAAACAACCCTGCAACCAAATAACAAAGAGTCTCTTGTGTCCCCAACACACCCAATACAATGGTAAATTGTATAGGTGCACTAGTTAATGAAGAGATGGTGATACAAGTGCAATATGGATGGTAGATAAAGGTATTTGTAATCTGAAAATATAAAAACAGCAAGGTAACTAATGATAAAAGTGAGCGTAAACGGTATTGCAATGATAGGAAACAAGGCCTAGGGTTCATACTTTCACTAGTGCAAGTTCTCTCAACAATAATAACATAGATAGATCATATAACTAGCCCTCAACATGCAACAAAGAGTCATTCCAAAGCCACTAATAGCGGAGAACAAACCTAGAGATTATGGTAGGGTACGAAACCACCTCAAAGTTATTCTTTCAGATCGATCTATTAAAGAGTTCGTACTAGAATAACACCTTAAGAGACAAATCAACCAAAACCCTAATGTCACCTAGATACTCCATTGTCACCTCAAGTATCCGTGGGCATGATTATACGATATGCATCACACAATCTCAGATTCATCCAACCAACACAAAGTACTTCAAAGAGTGCCCCAAAGTTTCTACCGGAGAGTCAAGAACGTGTGCCAACCCCTATGCATAGGTTCATGGGAGGAACCCGCAAGTTGGTCACCAAAACATACATCAAGTGGCACATGATATCCCATTGTCCCCAAAGATAAACACGGCAAGACATATATCAAGTGTTTTCAAATCAAAGACTCAATCTGATAAGATAACTTCAAAGGGGAAACTCAATTCATCACAAGAGAGTAGAGGGGGAGAAACATCATAAGATCCAACTATAATAGCAAAGATCGCGATACATCAACATCGTGCCATAGAGAGAACACGAGAGAGAGAGAGATCAAACACATAGCTACTGGTACATACCCTTAGCCCCGAGGGTGAACTACTCCCTCCTCGTCATGGAGAGCGCCGGGATGATGAAGATGACCACAGGTGAGGGTTCCCCCCTCCGGCGTGAGTGCGAGCGGGCTCCCAGAGGTTTTTGGTACTCTGAGGAGGCTTGCGGCGGCGGAACTCCCGATCTATCTTGATATTCGATGGTTTTAGGGTATGTAGGCTTATATAGGTGAAAAAAGTCGGTCGGGGGGTGCTCGAGCGGTCCACGAGACAGGGGGCCACGCCCTGTAGGGGGCCGGGGGCGCCCCCTATCTCCTGGGCTCCTCGAGTATCTTCTGACTTGATCTCCAAGCCTCCAGGATGATATTCTTCCAAAAAATCACGATGCCGAAGGTTTCATTCCGTTTGGACTCTGTTTGATATTCCTTTTCTTCGAAATACTGAAACAGGCAATAAAACAGCAATATGGGCTGGGCATCCTGTGGGAGTCCCAGATTAGGGGGTGTTCGGATAGCCGAACTATAACCTTTGGCCGGACTCCTGGACTATGAAGATATAAGATTGAAGACTTCGTCCCGTGTCTGGATGGGACTTTCCTTGGCGTGGAAGGCAAGCTTAGCAATACGGATATGTAGATCTCCTCCCATTGTAACCGACTCTGTGTAACCCTAGCCCTCTCCGGTGTCTATATAAACCGGAGGGTTTTAGTCCGTAGGACGGACAACAATCATACCATAGGCTAGCTTCTAGGGTTTAGCCTCTCTGATCTCGTGGTAGATCTACTCTTGTACTACCCATATCATCAATTTTAATCAAGCATGAGTAGGGTTTTACCTCCATCGAGAGGGCCCGAACCTGGGTAAAAACATCGTGCCCCTTGTCTCCTGTTACCATCCGCCTAGACGCACAGTTCGGGACCCCCTACCCGAGATCCGCCGGTTTTGACACCGACAGTCGCCATTAGGAAGGATGCCTCATCCCGTCTTTAAAGACGACTCTGTTGCTAAAGGAGCTTTGGCTATCGGCCAAGCTCTCTAGCTAGGCGGTTTTCTCATGACCGCCTGTTCGGCCGCCGCGCCGACGATGACTTCTCGGGTCATCAAAAGCAATCTTCACGTCAACTCGAAACTCGCTGAGCAGTTAGATCCGATGGAGCTCTCTTTTTTAAACGAGCTCTTGGATCGCATCGCCGCCCTGGGAGTCTCTACAGACTACGATCAAATTGGGACTAAACCCGATCTGAGAGAGATTAACTCTCCCCAGGTCACCCATCACGTTGATGTGGTGAAGGAACAACGCGGCGACCCTTCATCTATCTTAAGGACTAACTATGTCCGGATCCCCGATCTCTCCAAGCCGGATACCCGCGGAGGGAAGGACGACACTCAAGACCTGAACTTAGAATCAGGCAACGGGCTAGATTCATTGGACAACATCCAAGAATCCAAGCTGTCGAGTTCGGAAACTCCTTGGCCTTTGAGCCTCAGATTGGGTGGGGTCTCGGATCTAACTAAACCCACCCACCCGAACATAGGCGATCTATCCAAAATTAGGCAAGAGACCGAGGAAACAGTACATCATTACTGGGCCAGATTCCTCCTAGTTATGAACAGGATAAAGGACTGCCGTGAGGAAGACGCAATTTCATTCTTCTGCAATAATTGCACGGACAAGGGAATCCTCAACGCCATAGGTCGCCGTGAAATTACACGCTTTGCTCACTTGGCGTCCGTAGTACGAAAGTACTGTGCGATGGAAAACGCCTGGAAAACTGAAGTAAGATTTTGGGACAATCCGGCCTTGAATACAAACCCAGTCCGAAATAAAAGGGTGCATTATCGCCAGTCACCCGGGTTAAACACCAAAAAACAAAAAACCCCTACGGGGCATGGAACCGTACTGGAGGGATGACCCAACGGACCCTACAAAAACGGCCTCCATTGGGGCACGATTAAACCCTGATGTAGACACCGCACTACGAGAATTCCTATGCGAAAATTGGGACATTTTTGCCTGGCACCCTTCAGACATGCCAGGAACCCCACGCCGGCTAGCCGAGCACAGCCTAAACATCCTACAAGGATTCAAGCCAGTCAAACAGGCTCTTCGGCCTTTCTCCGAACCTAAGAGACAAGCCATGGGAGAGGAGCTAGCGAAACTATTGGATGCCGGATTCATCAGAGATATAAAACATCCGGATTGACTAGCAAACCTGGTGATGGTACCAAAGAAGGACAAATCCTGGCGCCTATGCGTCGATTTCAAGGACCTCAACAAGGCTTGCCCAAAGGATCCCTTCCCCCTCCCTCGCATCGATCAAATTATCGACGCTACCGCAGGACACAATTCATTGTGTTTCCTCGTCGCATACTCCGGCTACCATAAAATCAAGATGGCAGAGCCAGACCAAGCCGCAACGGCATTTATCACCCCATACGGCCTATTCTGCTTCAACACAATGCCCTTCGGGCTAAAAAACGCCGGCGCAACATATCAGCGCATGATTCAGACATGTCTGGCAAACCAGATTGGCAAAATAGTGGAGGCATACGTAGATGATGTGGTCGTCAAAACCAAGCATGTCGAAACCTTAGTAGACGACTTGAGGCTCACATTCGATAATCTTCGAACATATGATATCAAGCTTAACCTGGAAAAATGCGTTTTTGGCGTACCAGCCGGAAAGCTCTTGGGCTTCATTGTATCCGGTAGAGGAATTGAAGCAAACCCAGCCAAGATCCGAGCTCTGTCACAATTGTATATCCCAAAGGACCTCAAACAAATACAAAAATTGACTGGATGCGTGGCGGCTTTAAGCCGCTTTATCTCCCGTTTGGCAGAAAAGGCATTACCCCTCTATCGCCTCCTCCGGCGCACCGAACACTTCGAGTGGACGGATGCCGCCACGGCCGGACTCAAGGAAATAAAAGCCATATTAGCAACAAACCCGGTCCTGGCAGCGCCCAACATGGGCGAACCAATGCTATTATACATCGCGGCAACTCATTAAGTTGTAAGCGCGGTGCTCGTAGTCGAACAAGAAACGGACGGACACAAGTTTCCCCTTCAAAAACCTGTCTACAACGTGTCCACTGTCCTCAGTCCATGCAAGTCACGGTATCCGCATTATCAATAGATAGCGTACGCGGTGTTTATGGCATCCCGGAAGCTGCGACACTACTTTCAAGAGTGTTCGATAACAGTAGCCTCCGAAGTACCTCTTAATGACATTATAAACAACCGCGACGCGACGGGCCGGATTGCCAAATGGGCCATTGAGCTCCTCCCGTTCGACATAACCTATAAGCCACGGCGAGCAATTAAGTCGCAAGTTTTGGCCAACTTCGTCGCCGAATGGACTGAAGCCGAACTCCCTAAAGAGTACGTCACATATTCCAACTGGATCGTGCACTTCGACGGCTCCAAAATGTTGGCTGGTCTGGGGGCTGGCGTTGTTCTGACGTCCCCAAAAGAAGATACAGTTCAATACGTACTCCAGATAATGTATACGGACTCCAACAACGCAGCCGAATATGAGACCCTTCTACATGGTCTCCGGATGGCAGTATCCATGGGCATTCAACGCCTAGAGGTGCGCGGGGACTCGAACCTCGCGATATCCCAAATAAATGGAGACTTTGATGCCAAGGATCCGAAAATGGCAGCTTATCGCAACGCCGTCCTAAAAATGTCAGCTCGGTTCGAACGGCTCGAATTTCACCATATAGCCCGGGAAAACAATTAGGCAGCAGACGTCTTGGCACGCATTGGCGCAAAGCGCGATGCCGTCCCCCCCCCCCCCCAATATCTTCTTAGATAGGCTGTTCAAGCCATCCATATCATGGGAAGGGGAGTCCGGAAATAACAGCCCGGACCCAACAACACTGCCCGACACCGAAGATTCTGACACAATTGGAGGCTCTGCCAACGAAGTAACATCTTCAGCCCACGCAATAATGGCAGTCATTGCCCCATGGACAGAACCATTCCTAGCCTACCTAACTAGGCAGGAACTCCCTGAGGACCAAAATGAGGCACGCTGCATAGTGCGGCGATCTAAAGCCTATAAAGTCCATGAGGGAGAGCTTTATAAGAAAAGCACCACCGGAGTCCTTCAAAGGTGTATCTCCGAAGAGGAAGGGCGGAATCTTCTGGCTGAAATTCATGCCGGACTCGGCGGGCACCACGCCGCAGCCCGGGCCCTGGTAAGCAAGGCCTTCCGTACATGATTCTATTGGCCGACGGCCCGGGCAGATGCTCAGGACTTGGTCCAACGATGCGTCGGTTGCCAACTCTTTGCTAATCAAAGCCACATGCCACCCACCGCCCTATAAACTATACCCATCACCTGACCCTTTGCGGTCTGGGGGCTTGACATGGTTGGACCCCTTAAAGGAGGAACCCACAAGAAAAAATACCTACTGGTCATGGTGGATAAATTCACCAAATGGATAGAGGCCAAGCCTGTTAAGATGGCCGAATCCGGACCGATGATAGACTTCATATCAGGGGTCGTACACCGTTACGGCGTCCCCCACAGCATCATCACTGATAACGGCACGAACTTCACGGCCGACGAGGTCAAACTCTGGTGCAAAAACATGGGCATCAAGCTCGACTATGCTTCCGTCTATCACCCTCAAACTAACGGTCAAGTCGAACGAGCAAATGGTCTAATCATGAGCGGCATCAAACCCAGATTAGTGCGGTCCCTCAAGGAATCTAACACACACTGGGTAGAGCAGCTCGACTCCGTACTCTGGGGGCTGCGGACCACGCCGAATCGCGCCACCGGATTCACACCATTCTTTATGGTATACGGCGCAGAGGCAGTTCTGTCCTGCGACATAATTCATGACTCACCTCGCGTGCGCATGTACGAAGAAAGAGAAGCCGAGCTTGATCGGCAAGACAGTTTGGACGCCTTGGAGGAGGAGCATGACGTGGCCAAAGCCCGTTCCGCATTCTATCAACAGCAGGCTCGTAGATATCAAAGCAGAGAAGTACGTGCCAAAACTTACAATGTTGGCGAATTAGTTCTCGCTGCGGACAAGAAAAAGGACAAACTCAAGCCCAAATGGGATGGTCCCTTTATTATCGACCAAGTCCTGACCGGTGGAGCGTACCGTCTGCGAGATGCATCGGATAACCGACTCGAGCCGAACCCATGGAACGCAGCCCGTCTCCGAAGATTCTACGCCTAGCGCCTGATTCTGAGTTCGTTTCCTTCCTCTGTCTATTTTTACACATTAGCTGTCTTATATTTCTATCCTTCTCCCTCTTTTTCTCTTAGAGCCTTTAAAGGCTCGTTCGCGCATTGTTCGCACACACTTGACGCGCTATCCGCGCTCATTATACCTGGGGGGCCTCTTTAACAGAAGCTTATTTGTACCGGCTTTATGCCTAACACATGTGTAACGCTTCCGCATGTATCTTTTATTCACCATTATATGCATCGATATGACATAAGTTTTGGCCAAGCTGGGTTGCTTGGCTCCTGTGCTTACCCCTACGTTCCCGATTGTTCGACTAGGTGGTAAAGGGAGAGCACCTCTGCGATTGTTACTGCCGGGTCAGCCGGATGTGTACCTCAGACTGGGTGAAGCCGAAAGCTAGCGTTCTTAAGGGAATATTCGGTCGGTGAACTAAAGATGATTTCTCACATATTTACTTATCTGCCCCCAGATGCTTTTACGCTTTTTACTTGATCCGGACATGCACTTTAAGGCATGCCTCCCAAGGAAAGGAACCCCTAACGGAACTATTCTCCCTGGAAGATGTTTCTTACAAACCATGTAATATAACATAACTAGTTGGGCACTTATGCATTCAAGCACTAATGACCCCTACGCTGATCTCCATGCATGCCCCGGTTCTTACATAACCATGTGGGTATTCGGACACACTCCGGACTATAGGGTCCCGAGGTTGAAACGAAAAGGTCCGCCATGACAAACGATCTACAATCCGGCTAGAAGGCATTTCTACATGTCATCTTCAATTACATAGTCAATTTGACTGGGTGTATTCCTCCTCAATACCAACTAATAGGCTGTCTAGTTTACAGTCCTGTTGGGAATACTTCTTGACCAATTCTACTTGGTCGTACACTAAGCTCACATGGATCTCCTTCCCATCGGGCCCCACAGGTCCGACCTCGGCCATGTGGTTTGGGTCAGCCTTCGTGTACCGCGTCTTCACCATGGCCCAGGCCTCCCTGGCGCCTTGATGGCAGGCCGATATCTTCCATAATCGAAAGCGCCGCCATGCTCCCTTAAGCCTCTCTGCAAGCTCTCCAAGGCCTTCGGGTAGGGAGACAGATGGCCACAAGGCCTGGGAGACGCCCTTCATCACCTGCCGAACTCGTTCGTGCAGTTGCAAGAGCTTCGGAAGAAGGTCACCCGTAGAACCGGGCATTTCCTCTGCTTTGGGCGACACAGCAGCATACCTGAGACATAACTCGTTAGTCGACTTCCTCGCCGAACTCTTTTTGAAGTTCGTTCAAGCACTTACTAAAAATGCCGCGTCGAAGCCGTCGATTCTCCTTCACGGAGTCCGGCAATTTGAGCACGAACATCCTTTAGTTCCTCGCCCAGCTGGGTGTTGGCATCTTGGAGATTATTCTTCTCCTGCCTCACCCTCGTAAGAACGCTCTCCCCGGCCTTTAACCGATGCAAGAGTTGTTGCTTGTCCAGATCTGCCCCGGCACCATCTGCAATCATATTGTCAGATTTACACACACGCCGCACTTCACAACATACATATCTTTCGAAGCATATATTACCAGAGGGGGTCTCCTTGGCCTCCCCTGCAGCGGCTAGTGTGGCCTCAAGTTGGGCTTTGCACTCTTCCAGCTCCTGGGACAGTTGGGTATTCTTTTTTGTAAGATCCTCCATATCAAATGATCCTTAAATCAGTTATTCTAACTATTTCAAGTCTCGGGGGCTACTGGTATATATAACCATCAAATTTTCTCATCCGTATGTCTTTCACATACTGCTCCGTGGCTCTGGCTAGACCATTTTGAGCGGCACGGAGGTGCGCATCTCCCGAATCAAAGGCATCCAATGCCTCTTGGGAGAAACATGCGTCACGAAGAACAGTCCGGCGACGCCTGTGATTGATGGCACTCTCCACCTTGGAATGGGTGGCAGATAGTCCGTCGGCATCCTCTGTCGGAGGAGTGTCCGACGCATGCCTCGTGTTCGCCTCCGCTTCTGGACCTGGCTTTGGAGCCTTGCTGGCGGAGGCTCGATTGGCAGCCTCTCCGGATATAGTCCTGCGAGCGCTCTTTTTCTTGAATAAAAACCTGGGAATAAGGCGGCATGCCATACCGTGGCGCCGATGTCTCAATCCCGACTGCACTTATTTTCAGCCTGCTGGGCCTTGCTGCCCCTTGTTGACTAGCCACCGCAGGCTCGGCCTTTCGCCTCAAGGGCTCCCCCTGCAAAACACCATTGATATACGGTGATCAAAGATAAGCACGGAGGGATCATTTTTAAAGTATTGGGACTTCGGTCTCAGTTACCTGTGAGGCTAGAAATATTCCGGGGGTAATCGGCCGTAATGGCAACCAAGGCATTGTCGATGCTCAGTTGGTAAAATACCCCATCGATCAGCTCCACGGATATGTCCGGATCCTCTTGGGAGGCCGGATCGAGGGACCATTCCGGATCCTCGGGTTGTGGAGGTGGGCTGTTTATATCCTTTACGGCCCGGCGCAATTCTTGCGTCGAAATCACAAGATAAGGTACTTAACTATGGGAATATGGAACGGATGGGCATAAAGAAGTGTCCGCTTACCCAGCTTGGAGGATCGTACATAGAAAATCCGCCCTGTGGATTGACGCGGAGGAACTCCTCTTCTCCCTTGTACAATGCGGACAAGGCCTTCGTCAGAGCAGCAACCGATCCCGGCCCCTTACGGCCGCAGCGGGTGGCATCATCCTCCCCGTTGAAATCCCACATGGGGTGGCCTCTATACTGAAGCGGCTGCACCCCCCGAATGACGCATGTGGCCATGACCCCGATCATGGTCAGTCTGGAATGAGCTAATAATCTTATCCGGCTCATCAGGTAAAGGACGTCCCTGTCATTTTCCTTATGAGGGCTCCGTGGGCGCCAACTTAGGCGCTTCTTCAAAGGAGCATTATTGAACTCAGGAAGGCCGATCCGAACAGGGTCCGGCAGGGGGACATCTTCTATATAAAACCATTCTGAAGGCCAGTCTTCGATGCCTTCTTTGGGGTTCCGGATAGATATCCGGTCCCGGTGATGCGCCATAGTTTGGCTCCGCCCACTTGATATATCGACCCCTCCTGAGAATGGGGCACAAGGCAGCACAGCTTCTTCCACAGCGCGAAATGAGCCTCGACGCCCAAGAACAGCTCGCAAAAGGCTACGAGGCCCGCAATATGCAATATGGAGGCACGCGTAAGGTGGTGCACCTAGAGGCCGTAGAACTCCAGGAGCCCCCGGAGAAACGGATGAATTGGAAATCCGAGCCCTCTTATTAAGTAAGGGACAAGGCATACCCACTCTGCTTTGGAGGGATTGGGGACGCTCTCCGCCTGCTTTACGCCATTATAGGTGGCGAGTCCGGCTCGAACCGGGACCATGAAGGTTGGGGGAAGAAACCCCTTGGTTTGGAGCGTCACTAGCTCATTGTGGACGGAACATCTCTCTCAATCTCCAGGCTGAGGGCTGGTAGGGTGAGAGGAGGAGTTGCGTCGACTGGCCATGATGGAATGGATTTCTGTCAGATGCGCTCCGATGGATGCTCGCGAAGGGAAGATGGTGTGATTCGGATCTAAATCCTCATCTCTTTTATAAGGCAGCTTATTTGCGCAGCTCGCGGGGTTAAAGTAAAAACACTCTGGCTTTTAGCATTCGTTTGACACGTGGAAGACGACCATTATTGGGCGTGGAAGCCAAGGAGCACAATATTCACGAAAAGCCGGACACTATTCAACAGGCACACAGAATTTGGAGAAGAACCCGCCTTGCAATGCCGAAGACAAATCTGCGCGCCGGACTCATCGTCATTGAAGCCTGGTTCGGGGGCTACTGAGGGAGTCCTGGATTAGGGGGTGTTCGGATAGCCGAACTATAACCTTTGGCCGGACTCCTGGACTATGAAGATACAGGATTGAAGACTTCGTCCCGTGTCCGGATGGGACTTTCCTTGGCGTGGAAGGCCTCCTGGACTATGAAGATACAAGATTGAAGACTTCGTCCCGTGTCCGGATGGGACTTTCCTTGGCGTGGAAGGCAAGCTTGGCAATACGGATATGTAGATCTCCTCCCATATTGTAACCGTGTAACCCTAGCCCTCTCCGGTGTCTATATAAACCGGAGGGTTTTAGTCCGTAGGACGGACAACAATCATACCATAGGCTAGCTTCTAGGGTTTAGCCTCTCTGATCTCGTGGTAGATCTACTCTTGTACTACCCATATCATCAATATTAATCAAGCAGGAGTAGGGTTTTACCTCCATCGAGAGGGCCCGAACCTGGGTAAAAACATCGTGTCCCTTGTCTCCTGTTACCATCCGCCTAGACGCACAGTTCGGGACCCCCTACCCGAGATCCGCCGGTTTTGACACCGACACCTCCAGTTAATAGGTTAGTTCCAAAAGTAATATAAAAGTGAATAATAAAGCCCGTAATCATTCAAAACACATAATAATATAGCACGAATGCTTCATAAATTATTGATACGTTGGAGACGTATCAATATACGAAATAGAGTTAGGGTTGTACCAATTGAAGAGAAGTTTGACCAACATCACCTGAGATGGTTTGGACATATTTAGTGCAGGCTTACAGAAGCTCTAGTGCATAGCGAATGGCTAAAGCCTGCTAGTAATGTCAAGGAATCCTGACCCCGTGCGGCCTCCACCGGGCCGCACCGGGTGGCTAACACCCATCCTCCCCTCGACCCTTGCGCATCCCCCTCCCTCCCTCCGTCATCGGCAACGTTGTTGGGCGTCGGCCCTATGGCACGGCGGCCATGGAACTCCTCTGGGTCCAGGGATCTGGTCGGCGATGGCGGCAAGATCTTCACCTCTTGTGACGTGAATGGCGGGCAGCTACGGCCGGGATGCGTCTGGTGGCTCTGTAAGTGCATCTAGTGCCCCTTAGTGATTTTGGTGTATTGAAGACTTATAGGTTAAGTAACTAATGCGTTTTTGAGTGTACACAGGTCTATAAGTCTATGAGGAGTTTTGATATTTACAATAAAAGTCGACCCCTAAAAATGAAGTTCTTCAACTGAAGACTTTGATATTCTGAAGACTTTCTGAAGACTTTGAAAGTGAAGAAATTGGTGTGATCCTGAAGACTTGGTATTCGCTTGAGGAACATGAAGCGTGAAGACTTTTGTTTTCGTAGTTTCATTTTCTCTTTCTTGAGTCGTAGGAAACACCGTACTGTTAAAGGGGGTCGAGGAAATACTAAGGGAAAATTTCCATTTGATGCTCAACTCAAAATCCTACACCTACCAAACCCTTCGAGTGAAGCTTTTGGAAATCTCATACAGTTCAGTCAATTTCTTGATGTGAGACGAAGCTCTTCCGATCACCGAGGAATTTGTTCTCGATCGAGGAGTTAGGAATTCGCCATGAATTGCCTACACTGTGAGGAACATGATAGCCCCGAGGAATTTGAGAGTCAAATTTCCGACCGTTCTTTGTCTTCTTGGCCTGTCCCAAAATATCTTATCCACCTAACGGTCATATCATTGAAGGGCATTTATGTCTTATCATGTCGGGCTGCTCCCTAGGCTATAAATAGCCGCCCCCTACAACCACTAGTTGGTTGGCTGCTCCGAGAGAACTTGACACTTGTCATTTGAGAGCAACCCATCCTCTGAGGACTTTGAGCGAAAATCATCAAGTGAGGAAAAACCCAAAAGTGAGGAAAAACCCAAAACCAAACCCCAACAAACCCAAAGTGATTGAGCATCATCAAGAAATTGATCCTGCGTGGATCCGACGATTTTACCTTTGAAGACTGTGCTTCTTCCAGACGGTTAGGCGTCAAGGTCTAGAGCATCCAAGAGGAATTGTGGATTGCCGGGTGACCAAGTATGTGAAGGTTTGGAAGTCGCTGAAGACTTACCACGAGTGATTGGACGAGGTCTGCGTGACCTTAGTTCAAGGAGAATACGGTGAGGACTTGGTGTCCTGAGCTGTGTGCTCAAGTGATCGGGTGTCCGGACTGTGTGTCCTCGAGTTTAAATACTCGGCCGCTCCAACCCAGACGTGAACCCAGACAGCAGTTGGAACTGGTCTACCAAATCATTGTCTTCACCAACCTAACTGGTTCTATTTCCTCAACCCTTTCATTTCCTCATAAGCATGTTGAGTGTTTGTCATATCTGTGTTTGAAGACTTTGGTGAAGACTTTCTCAATTTCCTCAGTTCAATTTCTTGATCTGTTTGTCTTCATCTTGTGTTATCCTGTGATTACGCTTTCGTACTCTGTGATTGTCTTCATTTCATCATGATGACTATGCTTGTAATCTGTTATGCTTACTTACGAGTACTTATTCCGCTGCAAGTATTTCTTCGCTAAGGAATTTCCTCACCAACAAATTCCTCGATGAAGAATTCATAAAAATCGCCTATTCACCCCCTCTAGTCGATATAACGCACTTTCAATTGGTATCGGGCGAGGTACTCCCTTGTTACGTGTGATTTTGGTTTAACCACCGGAGTTTTAGTTATGTCGACCGCAGGTATGATCAAGGTCTCAGCAGGGTGTCCTACCTTCGATGGGACGGACTACCCCTCTTGGAAGAACAAAATGCGAATGCATCTTGAAGCAATTGACAACGATCTACGGTATGTTGTGACAAAAGGTGTTTCCTCACCACACCCTCTCTGAATGATGCTGATGTGAAGAGATTCAAGCAACTCGATTCTCAAGCGAAGAATATCATATGTGGCCATCTCGAGCAAAGGTCAATATGGAAGAGTGAGTGCTTTGGAATCTGCCAAACTCATCTCGGGACAGGCTGTCCAAAGTAAATGAAGGTGTTTCAACTCAGCGTGACTCTCGAGTTGATGTTCTTCGAATCTCTTCAACCGCTTCAAAAGACTCGATCACGAAAATGTTCAACAAACCTTCGATCGCCTCACCGACATCTCAAATGAGCTTCAAGCACTTTGGGTGCCTTGACATCACCGACCATGAGGTGGTGAAGAAATTGCTAAGATCGCTTGATTCCTCATTTGACACTCTGGCACTGATGATACAAGAACGAGCTGACTACAAGTCTCTTGATCCTGCTGATATTCCTCGAAAGGCTAAATACTCACGAGTTCCAGCTTGCTGAAAAGAGAGATCTCTATGGTTCTGGCTATGGAAAAACACGTGCCCTGAAGGCCAAGGCTGAATCTGAATCTGGGAGTGAAGACTCTGGTAGTAGCCTTGGAGATCCTGAAGAATTTGGCCAGGAGCTAGCACTGCTCGTGAAGAAATTCCAGAAATTCTCAAGACGTGGTCGCTTTGGAAAATCCTCAAGAAGCGGTGATTCCTCATCTAGTGACTATAAGCGAAGACTTTGCCACAAATGCAAGAAACCTGGTCACTATATCCAAGATTGTCCTCGATGGGAAAAGGAATTAAGAAAGAAGAAACACAAGGATTACATTACGATGGCGTGAAGAAGAAGAAGAAATCATCAAAATCTTCATCATCAAAATCCTCAAAACCTTCTTCTCACAAGAAGAGCAGCTCCAAAAGGGCTCGGGCATTCATTGGCAAGGAAATGGACTCTGAAGCTGAATCGGAGGAAAATGAGGAAGAGGAGGAGTCTGAAGGATCCGAATCTGGTGTGGCTAGTCCGGCTCTTGTTCTGCTTATGTTAGCAAGTCCATCTTCAACACTGAAGAAACTGACTCCACCGACAAACCTGATGAGGAAAACGATGACTACGCTCCCACCTATTGCTTCATGGCAAAAGGTGCCAAGGTACTCAATTCACCTCCTCTGAATCTAGTGAAAATGAATCTGATGAGGATCTCAAGCCCAGCTACTCTAAACTTGCTAAGATTGCTATAAAACAACAAAGGGCTTTTGAAAAGGTTCAAAACATGCTAGATAAGAGTGATGATATGTTAGGTGAAGAAATGGATCGCACTCAAGCCACGACCGAAAATCTTGAGACTTCGGTCTAAGCTTGATAACCTTTCAAGGTCATCATAACACTCTCTTATCTCGATCATGAGAAACTTTCTTATGAATTTCTTCAAAGAAAGCAAGATCTTGAGAAGCTAAGAGCGAGTTATGAAGATCTTCGAAGGGCGCGATTCATTACTTGCTCAACAAATCAGCGCTTCTCAAGAAGAATTTGTTCCTCCATGCTTAAAGTGCATTGAACATGAATCTGCTAATTCTTCACCTGAATGTTCAAATGCTTCAACTGTTAGAAATTCTTCACCTGCCTCTGCTATCACTAATTCCTCATCTGAGGACATTGCTATTATCACTGACGATGCAGATTGAAGGAATTGTACATGTCGAGCATGTACAAAAGCCTCAAAGGGCATCAGACTCTTTGTGATGTGCTTAAAAGCAGATCCTCAACAGAAACCCTAGGAAAGAGGGTATCGCATTTGAGAGGAAATTAAATGCCGATGGAACATCTTTGGAAGCCCGAGCGGTACCCCAAAACCTCATGGAGTTGCTGCAAAGGGACCTCGATTGATCCATCTACCTTATCTGGTTTTACATGTGAATTTCCTCATTACATTGATGAGTCATTCGACTCAAACTATAAAATGTTCAAAAATCAGAATGGTGAAGTATTTGCTAGATATGTTGGCACTAATCAGAGAACGGTTCCCCTATGAAGAAAATCTGGGTTCCCAAGAAGTGCCTTGAAAGTCTTCAGTGAATGTCCTCATGACACCACACAGTGAAGAAAAGGAACCCCAGATCAAATTCTTCATATGGACCAAATTCTTCATATGGATCCAAGTCCTCATACGGACCAAATTCCTCACGTGGATCAAATTCCTCAAAAGGATCAAAGTCCTCATATGATTATCACCGTGCTAATAACTCTGTTTCGCAGGGTAGAGCTAAGGGCTATGAATATGTGCATTACTCTTCAAACCAATATGTTCATAAGTCCTCGAAGAATTTCTCTGCTTATTCATATACTTACCCTAACCCCTCTTATGTGAAACGAAATGGTTTGGCCTCTATGCCACCATTCTCATATGGTGCTTTACATGCAGAATGATGAACTCTTTGCCACCCCTTCAGATGTGGGTGGTAAAGAAAAGAACTAATCTCTTCTGCAGGGTCAGGTCTCCGAGACGTGCCTTAACGTCTGAAGAATTTCTTTGGGGCACGACAAATTGCACGAAAGGGCCTTGAGCTAATCATGATGAAATGAACTTTCATTTCACACGTCCTCATATCGCTTATCTGTATATCTTGTTGATGAAATTCATCTCGATGAACTTGATATCATATTCTTCAGCGATGAAGTATATGAGATCGTAAGTTGTACTAATTCATCTGCAGGATGATCAACCCAAAGCCACTGAGTGGGTTCTCGATAGTGGATGTACAAATCACATGACTGGTGAGAAGAATCTATTGATGGATGCTACCTTATCACCGTCACATCTAAAGCATATCATCTTTGCTGACAAAGGCAAAAGTCAGGTATTGGGACTTGGTAAGGTTGCTATCTCTAAGGACATGCACATGGACAAAGTCATGCTTGTTGAGTCTTTAGGATATAACCTCATGTCGATCTCAATGCTTTGTGATCTTGATATGGTTGTTATCTTTGGCAAGTATCGGTGTGTTGTGATTATGGAAGGCGACAATTCCAAAGTCTTCGAAGGCTTTAGGAGAGGAGACTTGTATATTGTTGATTTTTCCACAGGACCACAACCAGCCGTGTGTCTGCTTGCAAAAGCTTCAGAAGGCTGGCTATGGCATCGACGACTTGGTCATGCAGGCATGAGGAATTTGCACACGCTAGTGAAGAAGAAGCATGTCATTGGCATTGAGAATGTCAAATTCCTCAAGGATCACTTATGCGGAGCCTGTGAAGCTGGAAAAATGACCAAGGCCAAGCATCCAAATAAGACTATCATGACCACTACTCGCCTTGAATTGCTTCACATGGACCTCTTTGGTCCCAATCATTATTCAGCTGTCGTTAATGAAGCATCACTATATGGCTTTGTTATTGTTGATGATTACTCTCGTTACACTTGGGTACACATTGTTACTTACAAAAATCAAGTGCAGGAAATCTTCAAACGATTTTCCTCGAGGGCTTCAACCAACTTTGGTGTGAAGATCAAGCACATCGAGTGACAATGGAACCGAGTTCAAGAATTCCGGTCTTGATGACTATCTTGATGAACTTGGTATTACTCATGAGTTATCTGCTCCCTACACTCCTCAGCAAAATGGCATCGTGGAGCGCAAGAACAGAACTCTCGTTGAGATGGCTTGCACTATGCTTGATGAATACAAAACGCCTAGTCGCTTTACGGATTGAAGCAATTGACACTGCGTGCCACATCATCAACAGAGTATATCTTCACAAATTCTTCAAGAAGACTGCCTATGAACTCCTCACGGACAAGAAACCCAATGTAAGTTATTTCAAAGTCTTGATTGCTAAATGCTGGATTAGAGATCCTCACCACGACTCTAAATTTGCACCGAAAGCACATGAAGGTTTTATGCTTGGTTACGGAAAGGACTCGCACACCTACATAGTCTTCAACATCACTCTACACAAGATTGTTGACACTGTAGATGTGCGGTTCGATGAAACTAATGGCTCGCAAAGAGAGCACCTACCTTCTGTGTTAGACGAACCAAAGCACCGAGGATTCTATCGATTCAAGGCAACCGAGGATGTCATTCCCTCTTGAAGAAACTGTTGAAGAATTCATTCCTGTACGTGAAGAACGTCGAGCTGATGCACCTGAAGATAATGCTGAAGAAAATGGTGCTGAGGAAAATAATCAAATTCCTCGACGACAACCAGCTCATCCTCGCGTTGCAAAAGAAGTGCAAGTTGACAAGATCATCGATGACATTGAAGCGCCAGGTCCTCTCACATGCTCAAAAGCTTCACATTTATCTAACTTTTGTGGGCACTATGCTTTTGTCTCTATCACAGAGCCCACAAAGGTAGATGAAGCATTTCGAGCCGGAGTGGATTCAGGCCATGCAAGAAGAATTACATCGATTCGAGCTCAACAATGTCTCGAACCTGGTCAAACGTCCAGATCCTCGCAAGCATAATATCATTGGCACAAAGTGGATCTATCGCAACAAGCAAGATGAAAATGGTCTTGTGGTGAGGAATAAGGCACGACTAGTAGCTCAAGGCTACACGCAGGTTGAAGGAATCGACTTCGATGAAACTTTTGCACCTGTCGCTAGACTTGAGTCTATTCGCATATTACTACGCCTATGCTAACCATCACAATATCACTTTATATCAAATGGAAGTGAAAAGTGCATTCCTCAATGGTAAGCTTTAGTAAGAAGTAAAAGTTGCGCAACCACCAGGTATTGAGGATCCAAAGAATCGACAAAGTCTTGAGACTAAATAAGGCTCTCTATGGCCTCAAGCAAGCCCCTCGGAGCGTGGTATGATACATTGAAGGAATTCTTCGTGAAGAATGGCTTCACTCCAGTTCACTCGACCCTACTCTCTTTACTAAATCTTATGATGGTGAACTTTTGTGTGCCAAATATACGTTGATGATATTATCTTTGGCTGTACTGACCAACGTTATAGTGATGAATTTGCCTATATGATGAGTGAAGAATATCAAATGTCTATGATAGGAGAGTTGAAATTCTTCTTAGGTCTTCAAATTCGTCAACAACACAATGGCATATTCATATCTCAGGAGAAATACCTCAAAGATGTCCTGAAGAAATTCGGCATGCAAGATTGCAAAGGTGTCAAAATTCCTATGCCCACAAATGGCCATCTATGCAATCGATGAAAATGGTATTGACTTGATCACAAGGTATACCGCTCCATGATTGGTTCTTTATTGTACTTATGTGCATCTAGGCCAGATATAATGCTTAGTGTTTGCATGTGTGCCCGATTTCAAGCTACACCAAGGAATCACACCATAAGGTCAGTGAAGCATATTCTATGATATCTAGCTCACACACCAACACTAGGACTATGGTACCCCAAGGGCTCTACTTTTGATCTCATTGGATATTCTGACTCTGACTATGCTGGTGATCGTGTGGACTGCAAGTCAACATCTGGTACTTGTCATTTCCTCGGATGATCTTTGGTTTGTTGGTTCTCGAAGAAACAGAACTGCGTATCACTGTCCACTGCTGAAGCTGAGTACATTGCTGCTGGCTCGTGTTGTGCTCAATTACTATGGATGAAGCAAACCCTCAAGGACTACGGCATCAACGTGAAGAATGTGCCTCTCTTCTGTGACAATGAGAGTGCCATCAAGATTGCTCACAACCCAGTTCAGCACTCGAAAACAAAGCACATTCAAATTCGTCATCATTTTCTTCGTGATCATGTGTTGAAGGGCGACATCTCCATCGAGCACGTGAAGACTGAAGAACAGCTAGCTGATATCTTCACTAAGCCCTTGGATGAGAAGAGATTTAGCAAGTTGCGGTGTGAGCTAAATATCTTAGAATCTTCGAATGTTCTTTGAAAAGGACACACATCCTAACACTTATGCAAATTTGATGACTTAGATGTGCAACACATGAAGAAACGTTTTTCTTCAATCAATGAAGAATAACACTCTAAGTGTGAAGAAATTAATGAAGAATTTGATTCTCGTAACCCTACGACAATTGTACGCTGTGTCTGAAATCATCATTCTTATACGGTGGGTCATGCCACCACCAAAGTTGAAAATCTTCAATTTGAGTTTTTCCTCAAATTTTGAAATTCTTCAGTTTTTCAAATTCTTCAACTTTGCAAATTCTTCACTATTTCCGTCGTCTTTCTTCATTGGCTATATATATATATATGTATTTATGTCCTCTGAGATTCACTTATGGCTATTTCTTCAAGTCGCTTTTTACGCTAAGTGAATGTGATCGGACCCTTCCCCTATTTGCTATACTCAACCCAATCCATTCACAAATTCTTCATGCGTTCTGCTTTGAAACTTCGTTCAAATTCTTCACTGTGTCCTTGACAGCTGAAGAAATTGCAATGGAACTTTTAAAACGAATCTTATTCAAACCTTCGCTTTTACCGCTCAAACCGTTCCGCATCCCACGATGCATTATTATATTCACCCACGATCGTACACGATCTCCACTACACAGTACGTGGGTGACACATGTCGTGAGAAGGGAAGTGGTCAGGGGCATGTTCGTCCTAAATCTTCGGACGATCCGTTTTTCACCGTGTCTATAAATACACCTCTCTCACTTCCTCACTCTTTTACTCCTCTCAACCTCTCTCTCGCTCGAGCTCCTCAAAACCCTAAGCGCCGCCCTTCTCCGTCGTCGCCCGGTGAGGAAAAGCTTCACTGCCTTGACCTCTTCACGACGTACTCACGCCGACCGTGGAATATCTTCACTCGCCGTCAGCCGTAGCTGATTTCCTCTGCCAAGTTAGGGCGGGAAGATCTGAGCAGACGAACTTCTAAACTGTTCATCTCAGTTCGTCGTGTTCTTCACTTTGGGTAAATTAAAAGTTACTTTTATTACTCGCTTTGATTCTCAATTTTTGTTCAAATTCTTCAAAGGTGTTTTCAAATCTTCACACATATGAACACCTTAAATCTCTTGACTCATTTCTCTAAGCAATGATTTTCTTCAAGATTCCTCAATTGTGTGGATCTTCGATCTGTACAACTCTGGAACCTAAGACAAAGAACGCTTATTGAAATTCTTCAAGGCTCAATCTGGTCAAAATCCTCAAAACTTGTTCTTTTTGAAAAACCTTACGAGAACGCATATGACCTCTCCATATTCCTCGCACCTATATTCTGTTCACAGGTACAAATGTCCGCTGCTGAATCCCTAGGTTCTCATCAACTTAACTCATTTGCAGCGTTCCTCGAAGAAAAACTGCACACTTCTTCAGAGAACTCAATTGTTCAATTTCCTCAACTGAAGAAAATGGCAGACGGTAAGAAGCCGCAGAAGGGAGGAAAGAAACCTGAGGTCATGACAGCATTTGAAATCCCTGAGGAAATATATGCTGATTACTGTACACCGTATGAGGAAACTAAAACCAACGCAAGGTGCGTATTCAGAAGATTGAACAGAGATGGGCACGGGAATGGAAGGAATCCAGATATTAAACTCCTAAGTACATGAAGAAATTCGCTTTAAATCCTCCATGCCCAAGAGCTCCTATGGCACCTGGCCAAATAGCTGATCCCACTATCGACAAACGCGGTGAGGACTTTCCTGATGAATGGGCTAAACGCCAAGCAAAGTTGGCTAAGCAAGCAAAGGAAGCGGTGAAGAAATTCAATGAGGATTCTGCCGCTATCGCCCTTCGAGGTCTCGGTCAAACCGAGGAAATCAATGCAAAAGAAGCCTGCTCATAAGCCAAGTGCTTCATCATATACGCCCTCACGGCCAAGTTCCTCAGCAGCACCATCCAAGCCAATTCCTCACACTGCTGTTCCATCAAAGTCCTCAACTGCTCCGTCAAAACCCTCAGTTCCTGTGCATCTGGCGACTTGTCAAAGAACCACTGGTTTCTCAATTGCCTCAGGCATTTCTGCAAGTTCCTGAGCTGCTCCAACTTCCTCAACAGGTCCGGCTCAGCTGAAGACCAAAGCAACAGCTGGTCGAGGTCCTCGGCCTAGCCCGATGAAGAAAATGGTTGCATTCCATGTGCCATCTGATGATGAGGCATCTGATGAAGAACTCGCAGAAATCATCAGAGACCGACAAGCAAGGGCCGCTAGAGCCAAAGGTACATCTGTGCCACTGCTATTGGACCCGAAGATAGTCCTCGACTTTATTGATCTCTGGCACAATGATCCCAATACCCCTCTGCCTGATCTTCACTTGACACCTGGTCAAAGTCATATGTTGACTCACTTCATAGCTGAAGAAAAATGGAAGTATGAAAAGGCGAGGGAAATCAAAAAGGCTCAATACAGGAAGGAGAAGTTCACGAAGAAAAGCGTTGTCAAGATGACACACGAGGAGCTTCTCCAGATTCAGACTGAAATTCAAAACCTCGGCAAAAACTTGATTCATTCAATGCTGATTGGCAAGGAGCCAAGGACAGATTAAATCAATCGTGAAGAATCTCACAAATGTTGCGTCCCAATGCAACATGAAATTTCTCAGTTGTAGCCTCAGCTCAGCCCTCTTGAAGAAAAATGCCGACCGCTGATGACGTTTAACTGCTGATGAAAATGCTGATTCGAGGCGGATGATCCCATTCCAGCCCGAAGAAATTGCCAGGGCACCCACGAGTGGTGCGCCTGAAGAATTTGTTCATAACAGGGGTACTCCATCAGTTGCTACTTAAGAAACTGAACCAAATTCCTCAGCTCCTCCTGCGCCAACTCCAACTCCAATTCTTCCATCTGCCCGATGTGAAGAAAACCAAAGGCTGCGGAAAGAGCTGCTGTGAAGAAAAGGAAAGCATCAGCTGCGTCAGATTCTTCGGCTGCGAAGAAAATGAAGCAAATGGCCAGCTCTGTTGAAAACCCAACTGATGCTGTTCCAATTTCCTCCATACCTTCAAAGGAAGTAGTTCCTTTTGGAGAAGAATATGTGGTGCCAACCGGAACTGATGAAGAACATCAATCTGCTGCTTCATCAGAGAAAATGGATGAAGAAATTGAAGTGGAAGCTATCCCTTCAACCCCAGTAATTTCCTCATCAGACTATGAAATTCCTCAGGCTGGTGCTGAAGAAATTGAAGATGAAGATGTGGATATTGGATGCACCACACCAGTTATCAATGATGACTTTTGGGAAAGTCAGCATCCCAATACTCCTCTCTTCACCCCGCTCCAACAAGTTCCTCACTCCCCTGCACTTGTCCAAATAGACTACAAGAAAATCAACCCACGGGTTCTGTACATGAAGAAATTCCAGATACTAGTGCTGATGAAACTGCTGCTGCTGCTAATCCTCAGACTGCACAAGTTGAGGACCAAGAAATTCCTCAAGCTGATGAACCTGAACTTACGATTCCTGAGGTGGTGATGCAACTCACTGACACCCCTCTGCCCCAAGCGGAAGAATCCGTTCTCAACCAAGCAAAAGTTCAAGGTGAAGATTTATTTGCCGAGCACGTGTTCTTCACTGAATATAATCCTTATGATTACGCTCGAATTAGGAAGAGGCGCTTACGGACTGCCGGTCAAGCCAACTTCTATTCCTCGGTGCTTTTCAACAAGGATAAAATCTTGATCATGCTCATATTCCTCATGTGGATATGGAGTCACTGCCGGGCTTTGAGCCAGTCCTCGGTGTTCTTCACGACGAGGACTTCTAAACTTCTGCACCGATATTTGTGGACCGAACGAAGAGCTAATTCTTCAGTTCTATGCAACCACGCATATCACGGAGACGTCAAGACGTCAATTCATGGGTCTTAGATTGGATGACCGAAAACACTCACTACAAGGCACCTGCAATTGAATTGCTTCGTGCTCGCCACTCGATCCTCCGCTTGATGGTGCACGTCGGATCTATGAAGAAAAGGAACTTTCAAATCACTATATGCAAGTGCTGATGAAGCCATTGAAGCCAAAGGCAGGCACCAAGAACCAAATTCCTCGTCAAGGAATTATTATATGTGCCTCGGACCGTCTATCGAATCTTGACGAAGACTATGAGTCCTATCAAAGGCCACGACTCGAGCGATGAAGAAGTCGTTGGCATCATGAAGAATATGCTTTTCAATATCATCCATGGCGTTCCCGTCAATTTCCATGATTTCTTCATGAGGACTCTGGCTAACATTGCCATGTCACCATTTGAGCTGAAGCCTTATGCGCCTTGGATTATGAGATTCATCAGGTCAAGGTCCTCACTCAATTACAAAGCTGATACTTTGAACCACCGCAGCTACCTGCCCCCGATTGAAGTCCTCAAACGGCCAATTGCCTCAGCTGATGAAAAGGGCAAGGCTACTGCTGTGATAGATGAAGGCATTCGTCCATTGGATGGACAGTTTACAAAGCAGCATCTTACTCCACCAATGATGACTACGCCACACATGACTCAAAGCAAATACCTCGATAAAGCAAAATCCTCAAGGAATCGCACCTGTGGTGATGGTGATCGTGAATTACTCCTCGGTCTTCATCGGAAGGTTGATCGCAATCATAAGTGGGTCAAACGTCGGTTTGGTACTCTTCTTTACAATATGACGTCTACTCACAATGCAAAGGAAGAAAAACCACTACTACCTTCATGAAACCTTCAAGCGCTTTTGGGCTGTTCTTTCACATGTCTATAATGAAGAAGAATCGACATCAATGGGTCTCAAGGAAGAATTTGACTGGTCTGCACCTCCTCGAAGAAATTCAAGAAGGTCAAAGTTCCTTCCTTGGTGGCCAGCTCCTATTCTTCATCTCGCGACATCGATGAAAAGCGAAGATTTGGAAGACACTGCTGCTGGTCCTACTTCAACAAACAACCCCGACAATCTTTGGCGCTCCGTCTTCAACTTGATATTCCTCAAGAGCGTTAGTCCTCAGTTTCGATCCTTTTGGTCATTCGATGACAAAGGGGGAGAAATTTGAGTTAGTCCTCAAGCGGGTCTAGTTTTTGTCTATATACTATATTTTATTAAGTTACAACTCTCGTTCTTCTGAAACCTTTTATTGGATCGAGTTGTAATCTTAAACCCTATGGTGCTTTGATACTTTTGATGCATTATGATTTTGCACTATGCTTCATAGCAAATCTACTTGTGCTCGATACTTTATGTGCTATGATTCCTCATGCTGAATTTCATCAAGCACCATATTTCATCATGCATTTCAAATTCTTCATATTATATGTCAAATGCGTGTATGAATTACAAGATATAGGGGAGATCTCCATGATTCAATTCTTCAAGTGTGCATTGCCTCAAAAGCAAATTCCTCACTATGCACATCTTCGTGGGAGTTCTTCTATATCTTGCAATCAAATTCCTCATTATCAGTATTTACAAGTCATATGTTTATCCTCGTTGAAAACTTAACCCATATTGTCATCAATCACCAAAAAGGGGAGATTGTAAGTGCATCTAGTGCCCTTAGTGATTTTGGTGTATTGAAGACTTATAGGTTAAGTAACTAATGCGTTTTGAGTGTACACAGGTCTATAAGTCTATGAGGAGTTTTGATATTTACAAGAAAAGTCGACCCCTAAAATGAAGTTCTTCAATCAAGACTTTGATATTCTCAAGACTTTTCTTAAGACTTTGAAAGTGAAGAAATTGGTGTGATCCTGAAGACTTGGTATTCGCTTGAGGAACATAAAGCGTGAAGACTTTTGTTTTTGTAGTTTCATTTTCTCTTTCTTGAGTCATAGGAAACACCGTACTGTTAAAGGGGGTCGAGGATATACTAAGGGAAAATTTCCATTTGATGCTCAACTCAAAATCCTACACCTACCAAACCCTTCGAGTGAAGCTTTTGGAAATCTCATACAGCTTCAGTCAATTTCTTCAAAGGATGTAGACGAAGCTCTTCCGATCACTAAGGAATTTGTTCGGCCCGAGG
Source organism: Aegilops bicornis (assembly GCA_021605145.1). Taxonomy (NCBI): domain Eukaryota; kingdom Viridiplantae; phylum Streptophyta; class Magnoliopsida; order Poales; family Poaceae; genus Aegilops; species Aegilops bicornis. The sequence continues at coordinate 46,052,843 of CM038671.1, forward strand.
AGTTAGGAATTCGCCATCTTGAATTGCCTACACTGTGAGGAACATGATAGCCCCGAGGAATTTGAGAGTCAAATTTCCGACCGTTCTTTGTCTTCTTGGCCAGCTGTCCCAAAATATCTTATCCACCTAACGGTCATATCATTGAAGGGCATTTATGTCTTATCATGTCGGGCTGCTCCCTAGGCTATAAATAGCCGCCCCCTACAACCACTAGTTGGTTGGCTGCTCTGAGAGAACTTGACACTTGTCATTTGAGAGCAACCCATCCTCTCGAGGACTTTGAGCGAAAATCATCAAGTGAGGAAAAACCCAAAAGTGAGGAAAAACCCAAAACCAAACCCCAACAAACCCAAAGTGATTGAGCATCATTGAAGAAATTGATCCTGCGTGGATCCGGCGCTTTTACCTTTGAAGACTGTGCTTCTTCCAGACGGTTAGGCGTCAAGGTCTAGAGCATCCAAGAGGAATTGTGGATTGCCGGGTGACCAAGTATGTGAAGGTTTGGAAGTCGCTGAAGACTTACCACGAGTGATTGGACGAGGTCTGCGTGACCTTAGTTCAAGGAGAATACGGTGAGGACTTGGTGTCCTGAGCTGTGTGCTCGATGATCGGGTGTCCGGACTGTGTGTCCTCGAGTTTAAATACTCACCGCTCCAACCAGACGTACAACCCAGAGGCAGTTGGAACTGGTCTACCAAATCATTGTCTTCACCAACCTAATCGGTTCTATTTCCTCAACCCTTTCATTTCCTCATAAGCTGTGTTGAGTGTTTGTCATATCTGTGTTTGAAGACTTTGATCAAGACTTTCTCAATTTCCTCGGTTCAATTTCTTGATCTGTTTGTCTTCATCTTGTGTTATCCTGTGATTACGCTTTACGTACTCTGTGATTGTCTTCATTTCATCATGATGACTATGCTTGTAATCTGTTATTCTTACTTCTGAGTACTTATTCCGCTGCAAGTATTTCTTCGCTAAGGAATTTCCTCACCAGCAAATTCCTCAGTGAAGAATTCATAAAAATCGCCTATTCCCCCCCCCCTCTAGTCGATATAACGCACTTTCAGGCTCGGCTGCAGATGGCAGGATTGGCAGGAGGCGGCGGCGTGGTAGGTGTGCTCGATATCATAGAAACTATAAACACCCGTGGCATAAGAAGACAATATTCTATTATCATTAGACTTACATAGGTGACAAGTAAAATCATAAATTTCACGTAGATTCCAAGCATAGCATAGCAAATAATTTATTTGATTCCATAAGAGTCTCACTTTTTGAGAAAAACGATGACGCACAAAATGAGCATGTTCATCCAATGATTTTCCCTCAACTAATCTAGTTGGGGTTTTACCACGAGCACAAATGGATCAAAGATGATCCAAGTAGAAACTTTAAGTGGATCCATAGTTATATCATATTTATCTTGTTCCTTTCTGCTTTTGCGTGTTGACATTAAGATAATAAAATTAAGCAGGCAAGCAAACAAAAAGGCAAACGAAAATGTTTTTGTGTTTTTGTGAAAATGTTTTAGAAGTGGGGGAGATGAAAACGAGAGGCAAATGGCAAATAAAGTAAATGTAAGGAGATGAAACTTTATGCGTTGGTACTTGATAGATGTTGTGGATGTCTCCCCGACAACGGCGTCAGAAATTCTTCCTGCTATTGTGAGCTGCGTCGGGATTTCCCTGAAGAGGAGAGGATGATCCAGTACGGTAGAGATAAGTATTTTTGTCAGTTAGAAACCAAGGTTATCGATCCAGTAGGAGAACCACGCAACAACTCGTTAGCAGTACCTACACACAAAATAACAAATACTTGCACCTAATGCAAACAAGGGGTTGTCAATCCCTTGGGGGTTAATTGAAGTATTAAATCTCATAGTGATATATAGATAAATAAATAATAAAACAAAATAAAAATAAGTAAATAAAATTTCAGCAAGATATTTTTGGATTTTTAATATATGATTTAGATAGACCCCGGGGCCATAGTTTTCACTAGAGACTTCTCTCTTGAAAATAGCATACGGTGGATAAACAAATTACTGTTGGGAACTTGATATAAAAGAGAATAATGATGACAACCTAAGGCAATGCTCGTTTTTATAGGCTTCACGTTCGATACAAGTAGACTGACTCCTGTCTGCATCTACTACTATTACTCCACACATCGAGCGTTATCCAGCATGCATCTAGAGTTTTAAGTTCATAAAGAACGGAGTAACGCCTTAAGTAAGATGACATAATGTAGACAAAGTAAACTCAATTCATATGAATAAACCTCATCTTTTTATACTTAATGACAACTATAGAAATACCTGTCATGTCCCTTTCTGTCACTGAGATTGAGCACCGCAAGATCCAACCCATCACAAAGCACCTCTTCCATTGCAAGAAAAAGCAATCTAGTTGGCCAAACCAAATCAATAGATCGAAGAGAAATGCAAAGCTATAAAAGAGTTCAGAGAAGACTCAAATAATATTCATAGATAATATGATCATAAGCTCACGACTTATCGGATCTCAACAAACCCACCGCAAACAATGATAACATCAAATAGATCTCCAAGAACATCAAGGAGAACATTGTCTTTAAGATCAAACAGAGAGAAGAATTCATCTAGTTACTAGCTATGGACACGTAGGTCTGTGGTAAACTACTCACACATCATCAGAGGGGCAGCAAAGTTGATGTAGGGCCCCTCCGTGATCGATCCCCCCTTCGATAGAGTGTCGGGGAAGGCCTCCAGATGGGATCTCATGAGAACAGAAACTTACGGCGACGAAAAAAGTATTTTAGGTGGCTCTATGATGTTGGGGATATATTTGGGTATTTATAGAGCTGAGATTAGGTCAAGAGGTGCCACGAGGGGCCCACAATCCTGGGGACGCCCCTCCCCCCTCCCGGGCGCGCCTGGAAGGCTTGTCGCCTCCTTGTGGCTCTGCGGGTCTTCTCCCGGAACTTCTAGGGTCCCTTTTGGTCCAGAAAAAATTAATCCAAAGTTTTTTCTTTGTTTGGACTCTTTTTTATATTGATTTTCTGAAAATCCAAAAACATGGAAAAAAAACAGCAACTGGCACTAGGCACCGAGTTAATAGGTTAGTCCAAAAAATGATATATAGTTGCATATAATTGCTTAATAAACATCCGAGATTGATACTATAATAGCATGAAACAATCAAAAATTAGAGATACGTTGGAGACGTATCAAACCTCCAAGAGTTTCAACAGGAAAATTATGTTCAAGGATAGGTGCTTGATTAAAGAATATCTCATATATTCCATTTCTTTCTTTCATATGCGTATCACTTTCATGGTCTAGCAGATATTGTTCTAACAGATCAGTAGGGGGTACGGCAATAGAAGCAAGACCAATAATTTCATCCTTACGAGACAATTCTTTACCATGCTGTTGTCTACGAAATTTAGAAAAATTAAACTCATGAGACACATCACCAAAATTGATATTGATTGTTTCCCTATTGCAATCATCTTAGAGTTAACTGTATTCAGGAAGGATCTACTAAATATAATGGGACAAAAATCATCTTGTGGAGAGCCAAGAACTAGAAAATTAGTAGGGTACTTGATCTTACCGCACAAGACCTCGACATCTCTAACGATCCCAAGTGGTGAAATAGTATCTCCATTCAAAAGTTTAATAGAACATCAATGTCTTCTATCTCAGCGGGTGCAATATCATTCGTAATATCTTGATATAAGGTAAAAGGAATATTACTCACACTAGCACCCAAATCACATAAATCATGATAACAATGATATCCCATCTTAACAGAAACCACGGGCATGCCAACAATATGTTTATTTTTATCCTTAGAATCAGGTTTAGCAATCCTAGTTGCTTCGTTACAGAAACATATGACGTGCCCATCAACATTATCAACCAGAAGATACTGACCATAGAAACATTAAGTTCAATACTTATTTGTTTAGAGGGTATGGGTGGTCTAATATTACTTGTATTAAGCACAGTTGAAACTTTAGCATGTTCCTTAATCCTAACAGGGAATGGTGGTTTCTCAATATAAGTAGTAGGCATAATTGGATCAACATTATAAATAATTTTGCCTTCTTTAACTATAACGGGTTCCTCAAACTTTTCTTCAATAGGTGGATGATATTTAAACCACTTCTGCTTAGGGAGATCAGCATGAGTAGCAAATGATTTACAGAAGGAAGCTACTATCTCAGAATCAAGTCCATATTTAGTATTAAACTTATGCAAAACATCGGTTTTCATAAAAGATTTAACATAATCGAACTCAAGTTTATAACTAACTCTTTATCTTTGTCGAGTTCCCAATCTTCAGAGTTGTGTTTAATTATTTCTAGGATACCCCATTTGAATTCAATAGCTTTCTTCATAAGGAACCAGTAGAAGAAGAATCGAGCATGGATTGATCATTATGAGAAAGTCGAGCATAAAAGTTTTGAATAATAATTTCTCTTGAGAGCTCATGATTGGAGCATGTGTACATCATGTACTTAAGCCTCCCCCAAGCTTGAGCGACACTTTCTCCTTCACGAGGAAAAAATTGTATATATAATTCTAATCATGATGAACCAGACGCATAGGATAAAACTTCTGACGAAATTCCAATTTCAACTGTGAAAGGATCGATATAGTTGACTAGAGGGGGGGGGGGGTGAATACGCAACTAACTATTTTAGATTTTCTTTACCAAATTAAACTTTGCATCAAAGTAGGTTGTCTAGATATGCAACTTGGTGAGCAACCTATATGATGCAACAACAATAAGCACACAAGCAAGCAAGGGATAGACCACAATAAATGATGCACAAGTAAAGGTAAGAGATAACCAAGAGTGGAACCGATAAAGACGAGGATGTGTTACCGAAGTTCCTTCCCTTTGAGGGGAAGTACGTCTCCGTTGGAGAGATGTGGAGGCACAATGCTCCCCAAGAAGCCACTAGGGCCACCGTATTCTCCTCACGGCCTCCCACAATGCAAGATGACGTGATTCCACTATTGGTGCCCTTGGAGGCGGTGACCGAACCTTTACAAACAAGGTTGGGGCAATCTCCACAACTTAATTGGAGTCTCCCAATGACACCACGAAGCTTCACTACAATGGACTATGGCTCCGCGGTGACCTCAACCGTCTAGGGTGCTCAAACACCCAAGAGTACCAAGATCCGCAAGGAATTAGTGAGGGGAATCAAATGTCTCTTGGTGGAAGTGTAGATCGGGGCCTTCTCAACCAATCCCTAGCAAATCAACAAGTTTGATTGGCTAGGGAGAGAGACCGGGCAAAAATGGAGCTTGGAGCAACAATGGAGCTTGGGGATGGAAGAGGTGAATCTTTTTGGAGAAGAAGACCCCTTTATATAGTGGGGGGAAAATTCCAAACGTTACCCACCACTCAGCCCGTGAACCGCGGTACTACCGCACCTCTGGAGCGGGACAACCGCACGGGCCTGCGATACTACCGCGGCGGTCCGCGGTACTACCGTGGGCGCGGCAGAGCTTGGACCCGACCAGATGAGTACCGACAAGGTGCGGTAGAACCGCTGGCGCGGTACTACCGCGACCCTTTGCAGTACTACCGCATGGGAACCACCGTCCAGGCACGGTAGGCACAGATATAAAAAAATTACATCTGTGACTACATCCGCTGAGATTTTATCTATGAAAAATTCCGACACGGCACTACCTCAAAACAGGTGCGGTACTACCGTGTAGGGTGCGGATGTAAAAAATTACATCCACCCCTACTTCCGCTCATGCCACTATGCCTGGCCAGGCGACACGGTACTACCGTGCCAGAACACTGTACTATCGCGTTGGGCGCAGATGTAAAAAATTACATCCGCCCCTACTATCGCTTGTGCAGCAGCGCCAAGCCATAACTCACGGTACTACCGCTCAGGAGGAGCGGAACTACTGTGGGCGCCCACTGTACTACCGTGCCAGAGCCCGGGACTACCGCTGGTGCCTGTGGTAGTACCGCTCTGGGGAGAAGTACTAACGCCAGCCTATGAACAACAACACTAGGAGTCCTTCATTCTGCAGAGACACGGTGAGACGGAGAATACTCCAAAGAGCCAAAGAAAAGGCGGTGCAAAATGAACATGTGTACGTGAGATTCCACCCAAACCTTTCCAACGCGGACCCCCTCTTAATAGTACGGCTTTCCTAAGACTCAAATCCACCAAAAAGAAACGTAGAGAAATGTCGTCTTCAATAATCTTCGAGGGGCAACAAATCGTATTGTGTTTAGTCATGATATATCTGAAAAGCTCAAAGCACATGATTAGTCCGCAAAAGCATCGTCATCAATCACCAAAACTACTAGGGGATAAATATGCCCTTACAATCTCCCCCTTTTTGGTGGATTGATGACAATACGGGATTTGCACATAGGGATAAGAGTGAGGCAACAGTAAATCCACAATCTATAAAATATAGACGGGCTCCCCCTAGATGTGTGCACTCTAGAGATGTTCTTTGGACTGCACGGCACATATATTAGGATCAACGCTCCCCCTATATTTTATAGACAAGGCATCTCTTACAACAGTAAAAACAACACTAAGCAAGTAGGCAAGATGATGGACACAACTAGACATAAAGATAAGCAGGAGTGCATATGTCTTACACTATAAGATATAGTCTCACAAGCACAAACCAAACCAAAGCAAACGAAGTTCAACAGACCGAAAGCAAAGCGACACACGACTGATACGTCTCCAACGTATCTATAATTTATGAAGCATTCATGCTATTTTATTATCTGCTTTGAATGATTACGGGCTTTATTATACACTTTTATATTACTTTTGTGACTAACCTATTAACCGGAGGCCCAGCCCATATTGTTGTTTTATTGCCTGTTTCAGTATTTTGAAGAAAAGGAATATCAAACGGAGTCCAAATGGAATGAAACCTTCAGAAAAGTTATTTTTGGAACAGAACCAATCCCAGGAACTTGGAGTGCAAGCCAGGGGAGCGTCGAGGAAGCCACGAGATAGGGGGGTGCGCCCACCTCCCCGGGGCGCGCCCTCCCCTCTCGTGGGCCCCTCGAGGCTCCCCCGACTGACTTCTTTCGCCTATATATTCCCTTATACCCTAAAAACATCCAATAAGAATATAGATCGGGAGTTCCGCCGCCGCAAGCCTCTGTAGCCACCAAAAACCTCTCGGAGCCTGCCCGTTCGGCACCTGCCGGAGGGGGAACCCATCACCGGTGGCCATCTTCATCTTCCCGGTGTCTCCATGATGAGGAGGGAGTAGTTCACCATCGGGGCTGAGGGTATGTACCAGTAGCTATGTGTTTGATCTCTCTCTCTCTCTCTCTATCTCTCTCTCTCTCTCGTGTTCTCTCTATGACACGATCTTGATGTATCGCGAGCTTTGCTATTATAGTTGGATCTTATGACGTCTCTTCCCCTCTAATCTCTTGTGATGAATTGAGTTTTCCTCTTGAAGTTATCTTCTCGGGTTGAGTCTTGAATGATTTGAGAACACTTGATGTATGTCTTGCCGTGTTTATCTGTGGTGACAATGGGATATCACGTGCCACTTGATGTATGTTTTGGTGATCAACTTATGGTTCCGCCCATGAACCTATGCATAGGGGTTGGCACACGTTTTTGTCTTGACTCTCCGATAGAAACTTTGGGGCACTCTTTGAAGTACTTTGTGTTGGTTGAATAGATGAATCTGAGATTGTGTGATGCATATCGTATAATCATGCCCACGGATAATTGAGGTGACAATGGAGTATCTAGGTGACATTAGGGTTTTGGTTGATTTATGTCTTAAGGTGTTATTCTAATACGAACTCTTGAATAGATTGATTCGAAAGAATAACTTTGAGGTGGTTTCGTACCCTACCATAATCTCTTCGTTTGTTCTCCGCTATTAGTGGATTTGGTGTGACTCTTTGTTGCATGTTGAGGGATTTTTATATGATCTATCTATGTTATTATTGTTGAGAGAACTTTCACTAGTGAAAGTATGAACCCTATGCCTTATTTCTCACCATTGCAATACCGTTTACACTCACTTTTATCATTAGTTACCTTGCTGTTTTTATATTTTCAGATTACAAATACCTTTATCTACGATCCATATTGCACTTGTATCACCATCTCTTCGCCGAACTAGTGCACCTATACAATTTACCATTGTATTGGGTGTGTTGAGGACACAAGAGACTCTTTGTTATTTGGTTGTAGGGTTGCTTGAGAGAGACCATCTTCGTCCTACGCCTCCCACGGATTGATAAACCTTGGGTCATCCACTTGAGTGAAATTTGCTACTGTCCTACAAACCTGTGCACTTGCAGGCCCAACAACGTCTACAAGAAGAAGGTTGTGTAGTAGACATCAAGCTCTTTTCTGGCGCCGTTGCCGGGGAGGTGAGTGCTTGAAGGTATATCTTTAGATCTTGCAATCGCATCATTTTGTTTCTTGTTTTATCACTAGTTTAGTTTATAAAATAAAACTACAAAAAAAATGGAGTTAAGTTTGTCTCACACGCTTCATCTTTTTAATATCTTTCGTGAGTATGAAGGAAAGGAAAATTGTGCTCAATTTCTAGAAGAAGAATGCATTAAAATGCTTGGTACTAAATCTTTGAATGATGAGCATGATTGCAATGTTGTTAGTATGAACTCTTTGAATATCCATAATACTAATCATGATTGCACTAGTTATGATGAAAATGTCTCCTATAAGCATGTCAATTTTTGTGGAGAGCACTGGGTTTGCATAGATACACCAAATAGAGAAGATATATATTGCAAGAGGCATAAGCATGTAGAAACTAAATTATTACAAGAAATTCTTGATAATTGTGTTGAAAGATTCAATATTTTTCGTGCCCCTTGTGAACTTTGCAATGAACGTGGTCATTTAAATCTCCAATGCAAATTGTTTCATGATCGAATCGTGTCCAAAAATTGTGATAACTTGATTACCCTTGGGAATCATAAAGAGCTTAGTGTTCTTTTGGGGTATGAAGAAATGAAACGTATAACTGAGGGTATTCAAAAATTTAATCTTGATAGATTTCTTGATTTTGATCTAGAGACGATTTATATGTTTTGTGCGGAGAATTACATTGAAAATCCTTATATTGCCAATCACCTAAAGAAAAGAAGGCAAATAGAAGATGAAGAGAATACTAATGAAGGGGAAGAGACTCCCCAATCTCCTCCAATTATTTCTTATGATGAATCAGGTAACGAGGAGCTTTCTATTCAACCAATCTCATCAATAAGGAGCTCAAAGAGGAAGGTTGAGCCCACACATAATGTGAAGAAGAAAAAGAAAAGAAGGAGCAACAAAGGTAAAAAGGTATCCCTCCCAAATGATGTTGCTCCTACTACTCATTGTGATGATGATAATTGCTATACTATTGGTGCTATCCATACTATTAATGATGAGAGTGATTATGCTTATGATATGAAAAGGCCCAAGCTTGCGGAAGCTATATTTGATGAGGATGAAATATTTGAGAATATATTTGCCGAAATTAATGTTTGTCCCAAGCTTGGGGATGCTATGTTTAATGAAGATGAAATTTTTAGCATCCCAAGTTTTGATATGCAAAGTTGTTATGATGATAGCATGCCTCTTACCTCTTATGATTATATTGATGAAAGTGGGTTTTGAAGAGTGTCAACTTTAGGAAGTAGTTATCCCACTATTTTGGAGGATGTTGAATCTTATAGTGATGAATATGAAAGTGGATTTGGAAGAGTGTCAACTTTATTTAGTGATGATTCCACTATCTTGGGAGTGGTTTCAATCGATTATGATGAGAACGAAGTTGCTACTTATGATGATTATTGTGATGAAACTTATGCTATAAAAAGTAGTGATGATTATATTTATAAAAAAATTCATGATTATGATTACCCTTTTTCTGAACATTACTCTTTTAATGTGGAAACAATTTTTAGTGTTCAAGTCTCTTATGATACTCCCACTATTCCGAATGAGAAGAATTTTGCTTATGTGGAGAGTAGTAAATTTTCTATGCTTATAGATCATGAAAAGAATGCTTTAGGTGATGGCTATATTGTTGAATTCATTCTTGATGCTACTAAAAATTATTATGAGGGAGGAATTTATGCTTGTAGGAATTGCAATAATGTTAAGTTTCCTCTCTATGTGTTGAAAGCCTTGAAGTTATGCTTATTTTACCTTCCTATGCTAGTTGATTATTGTTCCCATAAGTTGTTTGATCACAAAATACCTATGCATAGGAAGTGGGTTAGACTTAAATGTGCTAGTCATATGCTTCATGATGCTCCCGTTATGTTTCAATTCTTATCTTTTACGTGAGCATCATTGTCATCATCATGCCTAGCTAGAAAGGCATTAAAGAAAAGTGCTTGTTGGGAGATAACCCAATATCTATCCTTACTGATTTTGTGTGTCCACATGATTATGCTACTGTAATAATCATGTCTTATAGATTTTGTTTCAATAAAGTGCCAAATAAGACCTTTAGGATAGCTTACGGTGATAGTTGTGTTGATCCTGCTGAGAATCAGAAACTTTTGCACCCAGTAAATTAGTTTTTTTAATTCACAGAAACGTGCTTCTAATCTCATTCGTTTTGATCTGGATTGGTACACAAATTTCTTAGGACTTCCTAATTTGGTAGGATTTTTGGAGTTCCATAAGTATACGTTTGATATAGATTACTACAGATTGTTCTGTTTTTGACAGATTCAGTTTTCTATGTGTTGTTTGTTTATTTTGATGAATCTATGAGTAGTATCTGAGGGTATAGACCATGGAGAAGTTGTAATACAGTAGATATTACACCAATATGAATTTAGAATGAGTTCACCACAGTACCTAAGTGGTGGTTTTATTTTCTTATACTAACAGAGCTTACGAGTTTTCTGTTGAGTTTTGTGTTGTGAAGTTTTCAAGTTTTGGGTAAGGATTCGGTGGAATATGGAATAAGGAGTGGCAAGAGCATAAGCTTGGGGATGCCCAAGGCATCCTAAGATAACATTCAAGGACAACCAAGAGCCTAAGCTTGGGGATTCCCCGGATGGCATCCCCTCTTTCGTCTTCGTTCATCGGTAATTTTACTTGGAGCTATATTTTTATTCACCACATGATATGTGTTTTGCTTGGAACGTCATTTTCTTTTGTTAGTATTTGCTTGCTGTTATTTAGAATAATGTTTTTCATCTTTATTTTCAATAAAAAAAATTCAAGGATAGCCTTTACCATGCTTATTTTGCTAGTATACATGTTGCTGTTCGAAAACACAAAGTTTACCGCTGTTACAAAAATTCCCTAGAAAAGTCAGGGAATGGTATAATGTTGAAACATTTTGCATATTGAGCTCTGATAAATATTCTACAGCGTAGTATTTTTCTCATAATTTTTGGAGTTAGGGAAGTATTGATACTCTTGCATTCTTTACAGACTGTACTGTTTTGGCAGATTGCTGTTATGTTTACATTGTTTGCATACGTTTGCTTGTTTAATGATTCTATTTGATGATAGGAGTATTAATTATGCAGAGACATTTACTATTCAATGTTGAATAATAATTTTAGTGATTTGTTAGAGTAGAAATTGATAAGGTTTTGCATTGGTTTATACTAACCTATCTCACGAGTTCTTGTTGAGTTTGGTGTGGATGAAGCTTTTGATAAAAAGAGAAACCATGATGTGAGAGGAATTAAGGAGACACAAAAGTTCAAGCTTGGGGATGCCCAAGGCACCCCAAGATAATATTTCAAGAAGTCTCAAGCATCTATGCTTGGGGATGCCCCGGTAGGCATCCCACCTTTCTTCTCCAACAACTATCAGTTAGTATCGGTTGAGCCTAAGTTTTTGTTTCTTCACATGAGTTGTGCTATCCTTGCAATGTCATTCTATTTTGTTTTTCTTGCTGTTTGAATACAATACCAAGATCTGAAATTCTTAAATGAGAGAGAGTCTTCACATAGTTACATAATTATTTAGCTACTCATTGATCTTCGCTTATATCTTTTTGGAGTAGTTTGTCATTTACTCGCGTGCTTCACTTATATCCTATGAGTAAATTGTTGAATGAGTTGATCGTCATAAATCTGAAATTATATATGTTTCATTTGCTTATCCCATGGGGAGTAATGACTTCACATCTAAGAAGTAGAGGTTGTAAATTTATTGAAGGTTAGCAAGCATTGTATTGGTCATTTGAACAATTCAAGAAAGAATTTGAAGGAAGAGAGATTTCACATATAAATATACTATCCTAGACATCTTTTATAATTGTGAGCACTCATTATGTATGACATGCTAAAGAGTTGATGTTGGACAAGGAAGACAACGTAATGGGTTATGTTTTCTCACATCTCAGTTAAAGTATATTGTCATGGATCATTCAAACATGTTGAGCTTGCCTTTCCCCCTCATGCTAGCCAAAATTCCTTACACCAAGTAGAGATACTACTTGTGCTTCCAATATCCTTAAACCCAGTTTTTGCCATGAGTGTCCACTATACCTACCTATATGCGGTATTTACCTGCCGTTCCAAGTAAATTTGCATGTGCCAAACTCTAAACCTTCAAACAATAATCTGTTTTGTATGCCCGGATTGCTCATGTAGCGACTAGGGGCTATCAGTATCTTCCATGCTATGTGGGTTATTCTGAAGATGAGTGGACTCCGCTCATCATTCACGAGAAAAATGGCTGGTAACCGGGATGCCCAGTCCCATGATCAAAATATCAAAACCAAATCAAAATTAATTGCAAACAAGACTCCCCCAGGTTTGATGTTAGTTGGAGGCACCCATTGTTCCGGGCAAGCCATGGATTGATGATTGTTGGTGGAGGGGGGAGTAAAAACTTTTACCATTCTGTTTGGGAACCGCCTATAATGTATGTAGTATGGAATATATTGGGAACTCTTGGTTGTTATGTTGACAATGAGATCATACCTCTCAAAATTATTTATCTCTATTTCAAAATTGAGGTATGGCACCTCTGCAAATCTCTGCTTCCCTCTGCGAAGGGCCTATCTTTTAATTTTATGCAAGAGTCAAGGTGATCTTCACCTTTCCCTTTTTCATTTTATCCTTTGGCAAGCACCTCATGTTGGGAAGATCCTGGTATATATATCCAAGTGGATGTAAGTTAGCATGAACTATTATTGTTGACATCACCCAAAGATGAATACGTTGGGAGGCAACACTATAAGCCCCTATCTTTCTCAATGTCCGATTGAAACTCCATAACCATTAGTATTGCATGAGTGTTAGCAATTGTAGAAGACTATATGATAGTTGAGTATGTGAAGTTTGCTATTCCTCAAAATAGGATGAATTGCAATTGTCTGATAACTAAGAATGAAGTTTGCTAGTTTATGGTCTATGCTTTAACATGTGAATTGCTTGTTACTTGTTCTTGAGAAGTTTTATGAGATGAACTACTGTTATGACATATAATCATGCTAGAAAAGGTGATTGAAATTATCATTGATTAACTTGTGCACCTTCTAGCATTCACACTTCATAAATTCTTTCTTTTATCATTTACCTACTCGAGGACGAGCAGGAATTAAGCTTGGGATGCTGATACGTCTCCAACGTATATATAATTTATGAAGCATGGATACGTCTCCAACGTATCTACTTTTCGAAACACTTTTGCCCTTGTTTTGGACTGTAACTTGCATGATTTGAATGAAACTAACCCGGACTGACGCTGTTTTCAGCAGAACTAACATGATGTTGTTTTATGTGTAGAAAAGAAAAGTTCTCGGAATGTCCTGGAAATCCACGGAGGCACTTTTTGGATTTAATAAGAATTTTTGGCGAAAGAATTAATGCCAGGGGGCCCACAGCCTGTCCACGAGACAAGGCCCCCCCCCAGGGCGCGGTCTCCTATCTCATGGGCCCCCTGGACCTCCACCGACGTCAACTCCAACTCCATATATTCACGTTCGGGGAGAAAAAAAAGAGAAAGTTTCATTGCGTTTTACGACACGGAGCCGCCGCCAAGCCCTAATCTCTCTCGGGAGGGCTGATCTGGAGTCCGTTCGGGGCTCCGAAGAGGGGGATTCGTCGCCGTCGTCATCATCAACCATCCTCCATCACCAATTTCATGGTGCTCACCGCCGTGCGTGAGCAATTCCATCGTAGGCTTGCTGGACGGCGATGGGTTGGATGAGATTTACCATGTAATCAAGTTAGTTTTGTTAGGGTTTGATCCCTAGTATCCATTATGTTCTGAGATTGATGTTGCTATGACTTTGCTATGCTTAATGCTTGTCACTAGGGCCCGAGTGCCATGGTTTCAGATCTGAACCTATTATGTTTTCATGAATATATGTGTGTTCTTGATCCAATCTTGCAAGTCTATAGTCACCTATTATGTGTTATGATCCGACAACCTCAAGTGACAATAATCGGGATACTTCTCAGTGATGACCGTAGTTTGAGGAGTTCATGTATTCACTATGTGCTAATGCTTTGTTTCGGTTCTCTATTAAAAGGAGGCCTTAATATCCCTTAGTTTCCACTAGGACCCCGCTTCAACGGGAGGGTAGGAGAAAAGATGTCATGCAAGTTCTTTTCCATAAGCACGTATGACTATTTATGGAATACATGCCTACATTACATTGATGAATTGGAGCTAGTTCTGTATCACCCTATGTTATAACTATTGCATGAGGAATCACATCCGACATAATTATCCATCACTGATCCATTGCCTATGAGCTTTTCACATATTGTTCTTCGCTTATTTACTTTTCCGTTGCTACTGGACAACTACCACAAAAACCCAAAAACATTTATCTTTACTTTTGCTACCGTTACTATTATTATCATACCACTTTTGCTACTAAACACTTTGCTGCAGATACTAAGTTATCCAGGTGTGGTTGAATTGACAACTCAACTGCTAATACTCAAGAAAATTCTTTGGCTCCCCTTGTGTCGAATCAATAAATTTGGGTTGAATACTTTACCCTCGAAAGCTGTTGTGATCCCCTATACTTGTGGGTTATCAAGACTAATTTCTGGCGCCGTTGCCGTGGAGGATAGCTCTATTCTCTGAGTCACTTGGGATTTATATCTGTTGATCACTATGAAGAACTTGAAAGACGCTAAGACCTAGATTTTGCCCTCAACTACGAGGGGAGGTAAGGAACTGCCATCTAGCTCTGCACTAGATTCTCCTTCCATTATTAGTAGGCTTGCGACACCTAAACCTACTACTGCTATGAATTTTGATATGTCGCATGTTATTGATGATGCCACTTTCTGCTATGCATGATGAAACTACTTCTGTGCGTGATACTACTTTGCCATTAGGTGAATTTCTTGATGAACAACTTGCTAGAGTTAGGGGAATGAAAATATTGAAGAACCTATTATTGATGATAGTGATGATGAATGTTCCCCCAATGATTATGTATTACCTGTTGTTCCTAATGGTTATGTTATGAATGAAGCAGCTGCTATGGAAATTCTTGCTTGCAATGGTAGAAATGATCTTAAGAAATTATTAGCTAAATGGAAGTAACAGTCTCTTAATGCTAGAATGAAACCCGATCCTGCTTTTGCTACTTCAGCTATCTGTGTTACTGATAAGGATTATGAATTCTCTGTTGATCCTGAAATTATTACTTTAGTTGAATCTGATCCTTTTTATGGCCTTGAATCTGAAACTGTTGTGGCACATCTTACCAAGTTGAATGATATAGCCACTCTATTTACTCATGATGAGAAGTCTCGCTATTTATATATCCTTAAGATATTTCCGTTCTCATTAAAGGGTGATGCTAAGACTTGGTATAATTCTCTTGCTCCTGGTTGTGTGCGTAGTCCCTAGGAGATGATTTATTACTTCTCGCTAAATATTTCCCTGCTCATAAGAAACAAGCTGCCTTATGGAAATATATAATTTTGTGCAAATCAAAGAAGAGAGTCTCCCACAAGCTTGGGGGAGGCTTCTCCGATTACTTAATGCTTTGCCCGATCATCCTCTTAAGAAAAATGAAATACTTGATATCTTTTATAATGGACTAACCGATGCTTCCAAGGACTACTTGGATAGTTGTGCTGGTTGTGTTTTCAGGAAAGAACAATGATTTAAGCTGAAATACTATTGAATAATATGTTGACTAATGAAAATAATTGGACTCTCCCCGAGCCAGTTCCTGAAGTAATTCCTGAACCAATTGAGCCAACGCCTGAGCCTATTCCTAAACCCACTCCGAAGAAGAGAGGCATTTTATTTCTCAGTCCTGAAAATATGCAAGAGGCAAAGAAGTCAATGAAAGAAAAAGGTATTAAAGCTGAAGATGTTAAGAATTTACCACCTATTGAAGAAATACATGGTCTGAATTTACCGCCTGAAGAACCACATTGTCTTGATAACCCGACACATGTAGTAAAGGTAAATTCTCTCTATAGATACGATAAAGTTGAAATACCCTCTACTAAATTTCATAGCCCATGCTTAGATGAATTTGATGACTTTATGGCTAGACAAGAAATTTTAAATGCTTATGTTGATAGAGAGTTAAAGAATAATGCTTTCGAGATAGGACGCGTAGGCGATAATCTGGCTAGAGTTAAAGATGAATTTCACCGTGTTAGCAAATATGCTTCTATGGTTGCTACTCAAGCTGAGAAAGTACTCAAAGCTCAAAATGATCTGCTTGATGAATTAAATAATAAAAATGACTTTGCTGTAAGAGTGGCTACTAGAACTGGTAGAATGACTCAGGAACCTTTGTATCCTGAAGGCCACCCTAAGAGAATCGAGCAAGATTCTTAGAGAAATAATTTAGAGGCACCTAGTTCTTCTAAGAAGAAGAAAAAGAAAGACGATAGAACTTTGCATGCTTCTAGTGAACCTACTATAGACACACGTGAGAATCCCAATGATATTTCTATCTCTGATCCTGAAACACAATCAGGTGATGAACATGAACCTAGTGATAATGTTAATGATAATGTTCATGTTGATGCTCAACCTAGCAAAAACAATGATGTAGAGATTGAACCTGCTGTTGATCTTGATAACCCACAATCAAAGAATCAACGTTATGATAAGAGAGATTTTATTGCTAGGAAGCACGGTAAAGAATGAGAACCATGGGTTCAGAAACCCATGCCCTTTCCTCCTAAACCATCCAAGTCAAAGGATGATGAGGATTTTGAGCGCTTTGCTGAAATGATTAGACCTATTTTCTTACGTATGCGTGATACGTCTCCAACGTATCTATAATTTTTGATTGCTCCATGCTACTTTATCTACTGTTTTAGGCAATATTGGGCTTTATTATCCACTTTTATACTGCTTTTGGGACTAACCTATTAACCGGAGGCCCAGCCCAGATTTGCTGTTTTATGCCTATTTCAGTGTTTCGAGGAAAAGGAAGATCAGACGGAGTCAAAATGGAACGAAATCAACTGGAGAAGTTATTTTTGGAAGGAAACCCACCTGATGGACTTGGACCCCATGTCAGAAGATACGGTAGGTGCTCACGAGGGTGGGGGGCGTGCCCACTTCGGGCGCGCCGCCTCGTGGGGCCCCGTAGCTCCACCGACGTTCTCCTTTCACCCATATATACCGTCAGCCCTAAAACTTCCGTAACAGAACCTAGATCAGGAGTTCCGCCGCCGCAAGCCTCCGTAACCACCAAAACCAATCGGGACCCCTTTCCTGCATTCTCACGGAGGGGGGGTCCATCACCGGTGGCCATCTTCATCATCCGGGCACTCTCCATGACGAGGAGGGAGTAGTTCACCCTCGGGGCTGAGGGTATGCACCAGTAGCTATGTGTTTGATCTCTCTCTCGTGTTCTCTCTCATGTTCTTCTATGGCACGATCTTGATGTATCCCGAGCTTTGCTATTGTAGTTGGATCTTATGATGTTTCTCCCCCTCTACTCTCTTGTGATGAATTGAGTTTCCCCTTTTGAAGTTATCTTATCGGATTGAGTCTTTTATGAGAACACTTGATGTATGTCTTGGTGATCAACCTGTGGGTTTCGTGACATTGGGAACCTATGCATAGGGGTTGGCACACGTTCTTGACTCTCCGGTAGAAACTTTGGGGCACTCTTTGAAGTACTTTTATGTTGGTTGGATGAATTTGAGATTGTGTGATGCATATCGTGTAATCATGCCCACGGATACTTGAGGTGACAATGGAGTATCTAGGTGACATTAGGGTTTTGGTTGATTTGTATCTTAAGGTGTTATTCTAGTACGAACTGTTTTATAGATTGATCCGAAAGAATAACTTTGAGGTGGTTTCAGACCCTACCATAATCTCTACGCTTGTTCTCCGCTATTAGTGGCTTTGGAGTGACTCTTTGTTGCATGTTGAGGGCTTGTTATATGATCTATCTATGTTATTATTGTTGAGAGAACTTGCACTAGTGAAAGTATGAACCCTAGGCCTTGTTTCCAATCATTGCAATACCGTTTACGCTCACGTTTATCACTTGTTACCTTGCTGTTTTTATTATTTCAGATTACAAATACTCTTATCTACCGTCCATATTGCACTTGTATCACCATCTCTTCGCCGAACTAGTGCACCTATACAATTTACCATTGTATTGGGTGTGTTGGGGACACAATAGACTCTTTGTTATTTGGTTGCAGGGTTGTTTGAGAGAGACCATCTTCATCCTACGCCTCCCACGGATTGATAAACCTTAGGTCATCCACTTGAGGGAAATTTGCTACTGTCCTACAAACCTGTGCACTTGCAGGCCCAACAACGTCTACAAGGAGAAGGTTAAGTAGTAGACATCAATGCGCTTAACTGATATGTTAAAAGTAAACCTTATGCTAAGTATATGAAGGATATCATTATAAATAAAAGAAAGATACCGAAAGCTGAAATTTCCACCATGCTTGCTAATTACACTTTTAAGGGTGGAATACCAAAGAAACTTGGAGATCCGGGCGTACCAACTATACCATGTTCCATTAAAAGAAATTATGTTAGAACCGCTTTATGTGATCTTGGAGCCGGTGCTAGTGCTATGCCTCTCTCTTTATATCGTAGACTTGAATTGAATAAGTTGACACCTATTGAAATATCTTTGCAAATGGCTGGTAAATCAACTGCTATACTTGTCGGTTTTTGTGAGGATGTGCCTGTTGTGGTTGCAAATGTCACTATCTTAACGGACTTTCTTATTCTTGATATTCCCGAGGACGATAGTACGTCAATTATCCTTGGTAGACCTTTTCTTAATACTGCAGGAGCTGTTATAGATTGCAACAAAGGCAATATCACTTTTCATGTTAATGGTAATGAGCATACGGTACACTTTCGGAGGAAACAATCTCAAGTTCATAGCATCAATTCTATTGAAAAAGTTCCAACTATCATTTTTGGAGGTTTTGAATTTCCTCTCCCTACTATCAAGAAAAAGTATGATATTCTTATTGTTGGGGATTTTCATATCCCCGTTGAGGTAACTTAGTGTTATTCGAAATTTCTCCGGTTCCGTGTTATTCGGAATGATTTTATTAAAAAGACTTGATCAACCTTGTTAGCGGTTTCATTTTGATGATCACGAGATGGATGGAACTAGAAGGCACAACCTTCTGTACCCTTTTTCACTTTCTGTTATTTAGAATAAATAATGCAAAAATAGTATTATCTGTCTGTTTTCTGAATTATCCGTGCATTGAAAAATAGTCCGAAAATAGAAGTGCTCCAAATGCCATGCAAATTTAGTATGATTTTTTCTGGAATATTTGAGGATTTTAGGCACTGAAAACACTGCAGGAGAGGCAAGCACCAGGCCACGAGAGAGGAGGGCGCGCCCCCCTGTCTCATGGGCCCCTGGTGGCCCCCCTCCACTTATGCCAGCACCCACACACTTCATCTTCTACCCAAAAAAAATCCCCATCCAGCTCAAGCACGAGTTCTAGCTCGTTTCTGCGGTTTTTGATCTCTTAGCTCAAAGCTCCATTCACAAAACTGCTTTGGGAGATTGTTGCTTGGTATGTGACTCCTCCATTGGTCCAATTAGTTTTTGTTCTAGTGCTTTATTCATTGCAAATTTTTGCTGCTTAGGTGACCATGTTCTTGAGCTTGCACGTTAAATTTTTTAGGTCCCAAGCAATTCCAATGCATGATACATGCTCTAGGCACTTGTAGGAGTAGTTGCTATCAATCTTGTTTAGTTTTATTCACTTTTATTTTGAAGTTACTACAGTTTTAGAAATTTTCAGAAAATGATAAGGAGGTTTTTTAAAGGCTCTTCTAGCCAAATCTCTCAGGAAAAACAAGCCAAAGAGAAGGAAAAAGCCAAGTATAATCTTCCTCGTTTAGCGGAAGTACGGTCGCGCGAATGGCCATGTGAGGATTTCTTGAAAGAAGCCAGAATTCATGAAAAGTTTTATGCTTTAATCGAGACTGCAGGCCTCACCGGTTTCATCAACGATCGAATCGATCAGTATCTCTTACTTACCAATACTTTCCTGCAAAACTTTTATTATTATCCTAAGAAATCACCGCCTGCAGTATCATTTGATTTATATGATGAATTCAAAGAAATGTCTTTACGTCATTTTTGCACAGTGTGTAGGATACCTTATGAGGGAGAATTAGATGAACCCCATCATGATGATGTGGGTGGCTTTGTTAACACCATAGCTGTAGAGGAGCCAAAGAAGGGCTCCGAGGCGAAGGTCTCTAGCATACACTTTCCTGTTTTACTCTATTTTGCTATATTTTCTAGTAGATGCTTGATTGGTCGTGGAAATAGTGGGAATTTGAGCGTTCCTGATATTATCATTCTTCAACTTGCTTTGCTTGGGGACAATACTTTTAGTATGGGTGCCGTCGTTGCTAAACGACTAGCCCTGAATCGTACAAAAGGTCCCATATTTGGAGGTATCTATGCTGCACGTCTTGCTAAACATTTGCAGATACCCATTAGGCACCATGAGGAGGAGGAGAGAAAATTGCATCCTCACATTTTAGATTACAAGAGCATGGTAGCACACAAGTTTATCGTTGACAATGAAGAAAAGATGCTTTTGTTTAAACTTAGATTTAATAAGAAACACATTGAGATTATTATTTTGCCCGCGCCTCTGTTGTTTGATTTGCTTGCAGAAAATTTTCTTGTTACGCCGGAGGCAGTGAACAACCATCGAGCTCAAGCTTTTACTCCGGAACCTGAACCTCAGTCGGAACCTGAACTGGACCCTTATCGTGCATCATCTGTCCAGTGGGATCCGGAGATGACCAACTAGTGGTATCCTGATTACACCTCCCATTACACCAGGAGAGTAGCGGTGGTCCTTG
This sequence comes from Aegilops bicornis, assembly GCA_021605145.1. NCBI lineage: Eukaryota > Viridiplantae > Streptophyta > Magnoliopsida > Poales > Poaceae > Aegilops > Aegilops bicornis. Next base: position 46,074,158 of record CM038671.1, read on the forward strand.
TTACAAGACCAACTTAGGCCAAAAGCCTAAGCTTGGGGGAGTACGTACTTCTCACCGACTTTACATTCATGTTCACACACTAGTCGTCGGTGATCATACTCTTTCATTGTATTATCCATGCTAGTTTAAATTTATTTTTCTAGTTTTCTTCTTGTGTGTTTGATAAACCTTAAGAAAAAAACCAAAAAAATTAGTTAGTTTAATTTCCATGCTTGTAGTAGAATTAAAATGAAAACCCAAAAAGATTTCTTGTTCTTCTTCTTACTTGTTGGGAGCTTTCCCGTGTAAATAGTTTTATTTTCTTTTCTTTCCTTTGGGGGTCGAGAAGACCATATTGAAAATTCTTAGTGGCTCTCATATGCATAATTGTCTAATTAACTTAGAGCCCATATTACTTGTCTTCTCTCTTGAGTTGAATGCTTGCAGATTCCAGCTTAGTCCAATGCACGTGCACTCTTATTATTATACACATCGTTCGGCCGTGCAAGTGAAAGGCAATAATGACGATATATGATGGACTTATTGGGATGAGAAAAGCTGGTATGCTCTCGACCTCTCTTGTTTTTGTAAATATGATGATTCATCGTTCCTGAGTCAGCTATTGTGAAGTAAACATATTTGCAATGACATTTAGAGATTATAGTTGCTTGTGGCATGCTTGATTAGCTATGAGTTATAATGGTTTACCTTGCGTGCCAACATGCTATTAGAATGATTATGATGTGGTATGATGGGATGGTATCCTCCTTTGAATGTATTAAGTGACTCGACTTGGCACATGTTCACGCATGTAGTTGAATCAAATCAACATAGCCTTCACGATATTTCTGTTCATGGTGGATTATATCCTACTCATGCTTGTACTTGGTGTGAATTAATTTTAATGCATGCTTACGACTGTTGTCGCTCTCTTAGTTGGTCGCTTCCCGCCTTTTTGCTAGCCTTCACCGCATTTAAGCGGGAATACTGCTTGTGCATCCAAACTCCTTAAACCCCAAAGTTGTTCCATATGAGTCCACTATACCTACCTATATGCGGTATTTACCTGCCGTTCCAAGTAAATTTGTATGTGCCATACTCTAAACCTTCAAATGAAATTATGTTTTGCATGCTCGAGCAGATCATGTTACAACTAGGGCTGCCTATATCTTCCATGCTAGGTGGGTTATTCTCACGAGGAGTGGACTCCGCTCCTCATTCACGAGAAAGGGCTGGTAACCTGGATGCCCAGTCCCATGATCCAAAACGATCAAAGCAAATCAAAATAATTAAAGAAAACTTCCCCAGGGCTGTTGTATGTTGGAGGCACTCGTTGTTTCGAGCAAGCCATGGATTGATGCTTGTTGGTGGTTGGGGGAGTATAAACCTTTACCATTCTGTTTGGGAACTGCCTATAATGCATTTAGTATGGAAGATACAGCCATCCCATAGATGTTGCATTGACAGTGAAAGTATGTCGCTCAAAATGTTTTTCAAACTCTATTTTAAAATCGAGCTCTGGCACCTCTACAAATCCCTGCTTCCCTCTGCGAAGGGCCTATCTATTTACTTGTATGTTGAGCCATCATCCTTCTTATTAAAAAGCACCCGCTAGAGAGCACACAGTCATTTGCATTAATTATTATTGGTTTATATTGGTTATGACTTGATTGGATCTCTTTTACCATGAATTACAATGTTATACAGTCCTTGATCTTTAAAGGTGCTCTGCATTTATGTTTTGTGGTCTCAGAAAGGGCTAGCGAGATACCATTTTGTTATATCATGTTATGATTATTTTGAGAAAGTGTTGTCATCCGAGTTTTATTATTATGGCTCGCTAGCTGATTATGTTATTGATATGAGTAATTGTGAGACCTATGTGTTATTGTGAGTATGGTTAGTTTATAATATTTGCTAGTACTTGAATGCTGGCTTTTCATGTTACAACAACAAGAGCAAACAGAGTTTGTAAAAGTTTTTCTTTATCACTTTCAGTTTATCAACTGAATTGCTTGAGGACAAGCAAAGGTTTAAGCTTGGGGGAGTTGATACGTCTCCAATGTATCTACTTTTCCAAACACTTTTACCCTTGTTTTGGACTCTAACTTGCATGATTTGAATGAAACTAACCCGGACTGACGCTGTTTTTAGCAGAACTACCATGATGTTGTTTTATGTGTAGAAAAGAGAAGTTCTCGGAATGTCCTGGAAATCCACGGAGGCACTTGTTGGATTTAATAAGAATTTTTGGCGACAGAATTAATGCCAGGGGGCCCAGAGCCTGTCCACGAGACAGGGGGGCGCCCCCCTAGGGCGCGGCCTCCTATCTCGTGGGCCCCCTGGACCTCCACCGATGTCAACTCCAACTTCATATATTCACGTTCGGGGAGAAAAAAAAAGAAAGTTTCATCGCGTTTTACGACACGGAGCCGCCGCCAAGCCCTAATCTCTCTCGGGAGGGCTGATCTGGAGTCAGTTCGGGGCTCCGGAGAGGGGGATTCCTCGCCGTCGTCATTATCAACCATCCTCCATCACCAATTTCATGATGCTCACAGCCGTGCGTGAGCAATTCCATCGTAGGCTTGCTGGACGGTGATGGGTTGGATGAGATTTACCATGTAATCAAGTTAGTTTTGTTAGGGTTTGATCCCTAGTATCCACTATGTTCAGAGATTGATGTTGCTATGACTTTGCTATGCTTAATGCTTGTCACTAGGGCCCGAGTGCCATGATTTCAGATCTGAACCTATTATGTTTTCATGAATATATGTGTGTTCTTGATCCTCTTAATATCCCTTAGTTTCCACTAGGACCCCGCTTCAACGGGAGGGTAGGACAAAAGATGTCATGCAAGTTCTTTTCCATAAGCACGTATGACTATTTACAGAATACATGCCTACATTACATTGATAAATTGGAGCTAGTTCTATATCACCCTATGTTATAACTATTGCATGAGGAATCGCATCCGACATAATTATCCATCACTGATCGATTGCCTACGATCTTTTCACATATTGTTCTTCGCTTACTTACTTTTCCGCTACATCATACAACTACTACAAAACCCAAAAACATTTATCTTTACTTTTGCTACCGTTACTATTATTATCATACCACTTTTGCTACTAAACACTTTGCTGCAGATACTAAGTTATCCAGGTGTGGTTGAATTGACAACTCAACTGCTAATACTCAAGAATATTCTTTGGCTCCCCTTGTGTCGAATCAATAAATTAGGGTTGAATACTTTACCCTCGAAAGCTGTTGCGATCCCCTATACTTGTGGGCTATCAAGCATTCATGCTATTTTATTATCTGTTTTGAATGATTACGGGCTTTATTATACAATTTTATATTACTTTTGGGACTAACCTATTAATCGGAGGCCCAGCCCATATTGCTGTTTTATTGTCTGTTTCAGTATTTCGAAGAAAAGGAATATCAAACGAAGTCCAAACGGAATGAAACCTTCGGAAAAGTTATTTTTGGAACAGAACCAATCCCAGGAACTTGGAGTGCAAGCAAGGGGAGCGTCGAGGAAGCCACGAGATAGGGGGGCGCGCCCACCTCCCCTCTCGTTGGCCCCTCGAGGCTCCACCGACCGACTTCTTTCGCCTATATATTCCCTTATACCCTAAAATAATCGAATAAGAATATAGATCGGGAGTTCCGCCACCGCAAGCCTCTGTAGCCACCAAAAACCTCTCGGGAGCCCGTTCCGGCACCCTGCCGGAGGGGGAACCCATCACCGGTGGCCATCTTCATCATCCCGGTGCTCTCCATGACGAGGAGGGAGTAGTTCACCCTCGGGGCTGAGGGTATGTACCAGTAGCTATGTGTTTGATCTCTCTCTCTCTCTCTCTCGCTCTCTCTCTCTCGTGTTCTCTCTATGGCACGATCTTGATGTATCGCGAGCTTTGCTATTATAGTTGGATCTTATGATGTCTCTTCCCCTCTACTCTCTTGTGATGAATTGAGTTTTCCTCTTTAAGTTATCTTATCGGATTGAGTCTTTTATGAGAACACTTGATGTATGTCTTGGTGATCAACTTGTGGGTTTTGTGACATTGGGAACCTATGCATAGGGGTTGGCACACGTTCTTGACTCTCCGGTAGAAACTTTGGGGCACTCTTTGAAGTACTTTTATGTTGGTTGGATGAATCTGAGATTGTGTGATGCATATCGTATAATCATGCCCACGGATACTTGAGGTGAAAATGGAGTATCTAGGTGACATTAGGGTTTTGGTTGATTTGTATCTTAAGGTGTTATTCTAGTACACACTCTTTTATAGATTGATCCGAAAGAATAACTTTGAGGTGGTTTCGTACCCTACCATAATCTCTACGTTTGTTCTCCGCTATTAGTGGCTTTGGAGTGACTCTTTGTTGCATGTTGAGGGATTATTATATGATCTATCTATGTTATTATTGTTGAGAGAACTTGCACTAGTGAAAGTATAAACCGTATGCCTTGTTTCTCACCATTGCAATACCGTTTACGCTCACTTTTATCATTAGTTACCTTGCTGTTTTTATATTTTCAGATTACAAATACCTTTATCTACCATCCATATTGCACTTGTATTACCATCTCTTCGCCGAACTAGTGCACATATACAATTTACCATTGTATTGGGTAGGGGTGGGCATAAAAACCGACGAACCGAAAACCAAACCGATGCCGAAACCGAATAAAACGAATTTTCGGTTTTTTTGACTGTCATAGAAAAATTCGGTTTTCATGTCCACTAACCGAACAGAATTCGGTAGGTTCGGTTTTCATCTCGGTTAACCGAATAAAAACCGAACATACTTGGCTGATTGTACGCGCGCAACGTCGTCTCCCGGGAGTCACGCGACCAGCCTCCCACGATCGCCCACCTGGCGTGCGCACATCTCACATAACGTGGGCCTGCTTGACCAAAGTGCCAGCAAGGATAAGGCCCAGCTCACGTGGGCTTTTTTTGGTGAACGGTGTGCATGCGCGTACGAGTATGCGAACACCTGACCAGGCCATTCGCTCCTTTAGTCCCACCTCGCCCAACCGAGGAGATCAGCCAGATTGTTTGCCTATATAAGAGGGTGAGGGTAGTGCAATCGGAGCAAGAATACTTGAAGCGTGGTCATTCGGCATAAAACCGAAAACCGCACCGAAATTTTTTAACCGAATTTTCAGTTAGCTAATCTCAGCTAGCATTTTCGGTTTTTAGTTTGTCTAACCGAATTTTAAAAAAAACCGAATGGTAGAAACCGAATTTTCGGTTTATACCGAACGCCCAGCCCTAGTATTGGGTGTGTTGGGGACACAAGAGACTTTTTGTTATTTGGTTGCAGGGTTGCTTGAGAGAGACCATCTTCATCCTACGCCTCCCACGGATTGATAAACCTTAGGTCATCCACTTGAGGGAAATTTGCTACTATCCTACAAACATGTGCACTTGCAGGCCCAACAACGTCTACAAGAAGAATGTTGTGTAGTAGACATCAACGACACGCAAATCCTACACTCTCTCCCCCTTTGGCATCGAGACACCAAAAAGGCAGAGAGGGCACCTAAGACATAGGTGGTAGCTCAGGCGGAAATCGACTCCTTGTCGCCGGACTCAGCAGCAGGAATGGTCTCCTCCTCAGAATTAGTCCACTTGTAGCCCTGCTTAGCCATCCAGACAGCCTCAGGGTGATGTGCTTCTCAGATCCGCTAGACGCGTGCTTGCCGCACGCCCTCAAGATCCTCTTGTCGCGACGGCGACTCTCCTTCTGAGCAACATGGGCCTTGTACTGACCCTGGGTCTGCATGCAGAACAACCTCTTCATCTTGATCTTCGCCCAAGAGGGCTAAGCAGAGGGAGGAGTGTAACCAGCAGAACGGTCCTCAGCAGCTTCTTCCTACTCAATCTCCTCCTCATCCACTGCCATCTTGGTAGACTCAGCAGCAGTGGTGGTGTTAGCCCATTGGCTCTTGATGCGGAGCTTGATGGGCTCATGACGAATCCAGCCTGGGGCTTCAAACTCATCATTGGGATAGAGCTTCTCCCAAGTCTTGGAGATCAAGTGAAACAGGTAAGGCCCATAGATGGGGACCTTATGGTTGAACACGGCAAACTTAAGCTCCCACCACATGATATGTGAGACATCAAGTGGTTGAGTCTGAACCTGAGGAGCCTCCTCACAAATGAGCATCATGTCAACAAGGTAAGCATGCACCTGGCCCATGTCACCAATGCATGGGAAGAGGGTGTTGTGGAAGAGCCAATGCATGATGTCAAGGAAGGGGTTCAGCACCCACACCTTCTTCTTGCTGGGAAGTGCCTTCTGAACAAGGAAGGGCATGAGCTTGTTCTTGTTGGTAGACTCAGACTTGGCATGAGGGCGAACTCCAACGGGCGTGTCGAGCCCTTCATCTGGAACTTGAAGCAACTCCATGGAATCCTTCCATTTAGCAGTCATCCGTCGACCATTGGTCATCCAAGTCATGGTCCTTGCTTCATCGAAATTGAAGTGTACCAAAGCAAAGAACTGAGCCACAATTTCTGGATCAAAGTCCATGTGAAAAGTAAGCATGTGCTCAATGCCGAACTACTCCACCAGATCCAAGGCCTCTCCAAAGTAGCCACGGTTCTTGTCCTGCCTCATATGATGCATGTCAATCCAGTGAACTTCCATGTAGATGTTTTGCTTGGCCTTGATCACATCTAGATAGATAAGATTCTGCTGCTTGGTCCAGAATGGATCATTGCCTCTGAAGTTAGCACGGGGATTCACACATGGGTTGAGCTTCCTTCGAATGACGAACTCGGCCTGAGGCATGATAACCCACAAGTATAGGGGATAATTGTAGCCTCTTTTGATAAGTAAGAGTGTCGAACCCAATGAGGAGCTAAAGGTAGAACAAATATTCCTCAAGTCCTATCTGCCACTGATACGACTCTACGCACGCTTAGTGTTTGCTTTACCTAGAACAAGTATGAAACTAGAAGTACTGTGTAGGTGTGATAGGGTAGGTTTGCAAGATAATAAAGAACACGTAAATAAAAAGTAGGGGCTGTTTAGATAAAGAAGCAATAAAGTAAATATAACGAGTGTGGAAAAGTGGTGGTAGGAGTTGTGAAATTGTCCCTAAGCAATTGACTACGTTACTAGCACTAAAAAAAGACACATCCGTGACATTTTGGGCCGAACGAATTTTTTTTCTGTCATACATATGACACTTCTATGACAATAATTGTGACAAAGTCCGGTATCATCATAGATGTGGTGGGCTCCCACTTCTATGACAAAAAATCATGACAGAAAATGGGCTTTTCGTCCTGGGCGGGCCGGAGACGCAGCTGCATGACATTCTTTGGGCCGTCCATGACGGAAAAAACCGTGGTAGAAGCGAGGGGATGGAAATTTCGGGGACTTGCCGGTTACGGTGGGAGGTCAGGGGCCGAGCGATGCATCGCTTTCTCATACACGCATATGCGTAAAAGCGAGGCGTTGGCTCTAATCGAACCCGAAGCGAGGCGTTGGGCTCTAATCAACCCGAGCAATTGCACCGCAGGCTACGCTACATCGAACCCGAGCGATCGATCGATGGCTGTTAATCGAACCCGATGGAGCGGTTCCTTCGCTACTGCTACTAACTGAAGCCGAGTGAGCGTTGTGGGGGGGGGGGGGGGGGGGTTGGATGAACAGTGAGCGGTGGCGTTGCCTCTGGATGAACAGGACCCCGTGGTGTGGAGGGCTGGATGAACAGTAGACGGTGGAGGGGTGGCCGTGGAGGGGTGGTTGAACAGGACCCCGTGGTGTGGAGGGCTGGATGAACAGTAGATGGTGGAGGGCTGGATGAACAGTAGACGGTGGAGGGGTGGTTGAACAGTAGCCGGTGGAGTAGCGCGCGGTGGAGGCTGGATGAACAGGAGCCCGTGGAGGCTGGAGGAGGTCGATGGTAGCCCGTGGAGGGTGGAGGAGGTCGACGGTGGAGATGAACAGTATCCCGTGGAATCCCGTTTTGCAGTACGCCACACCCCTCCTGATGAACAGGACCCCCATTTCCACCGTAGCGCTCCAACACAAGGCTGTTTCATCCGTTTTGCGGTACGCCACACCTCTCCCGATCAATAGGACCCCCGTTTCGACCGTAGGAGGTCCGTTTCCTCCGTTTTGCGGTACACCACACCCCTCCCGATCAACAAGACCCCCGTTTCGACCGTAGCGCTCCAAGACAAGTCTGTTTCGTCCGTTTTGCGGTATGCCACAACCCTCCCGATCAACAGGACCCCCGTCTCGACCGTAGGAGGTCCGTTTCCTCCGTTTTGCGGTACACCACACCCCTCCCGATCAACAGGACCCCCGTTTCGACCGCAGGAGGTCCGTTTCCTCCGTTTTGCAGTACGCCACACCCCTCCCGATTAACAGGACCTCGTTCCGAACGTGGCCGGTCGAACACAAGGCCGTTTCCTCCTTTCTGCAGTACGCCAGGCCTCGTTTCCATCACATGTTCCGTCCAAGCCGGTTGGCTCCCACGCGTTCCGTTGTGTCCCGATGAACAGGACGCAATCCGTTGCCTCCCCATGAACACGATGCATTCCGTTGCCTTCCCATGAACATGACGACGACGATGTTTCTCCGTTCCGACCCAGCCATGTACGTATGCGCGAGTAGGCGTTCGAGACCCTGCCCGTATGTACGTACGTGGCCGTATTTTCTTTCTTGCACCCTCACCGCTGTACGTACGTGTACATGCTACATGCACTTCCTTGCGTGCGAAGATGTAGCTGGTGGGTCCCAGCAGACAGGGGGAACATTTTTTTCGCGAAATACGGTGGCCCGTCCGGTGGGTCCCCACTGTCAGGTAGATGAATAATTATTTTGCACGTAATAAGGAGGCACTTCCTTGCTGCGGTTGTGGACCCAGCTGTCAGCCTCTCCACGTACAGTCCACGTCCGATGGAAGCCATTCCTTGACCACGTTGACCACGCCACGCCGAGAGCACCAGGGCGGTGGACGACGGCGAGGCCTAGGAAGGGGATGACGCGGAGCCGGGGAAGACGCGGCAGTGGATGCCCACGCGTAGAGGAGTATGAGGGTTCACTCGTTCGGCTGCGGTGTGAGGTTGCCGTCGCCGCAGAATAACAGGGGGTGTGGGTGCGTAGAGAGATGACCTGGCCAGCGGTGGGAGTAGTAGGGGGCGATGAGGCCTCTGCGGCATCACAGCCGGCCACGGGCGGTAGGAGCAGGCGGCACGACCGGCGCTGCTTTGGGCGGCTGGAGGAAGAAAACAAGAGGTTGAAGAAGCACTACGGCCGTTGGATGGACATCGTACGGTCACTGGAGCTAGAATCATTCATATATTGACTAAAGTTGACAAAGGCCTCCGTCCCAGTCAACTTAGTAGGCCCACAAGTCAGCCTCCCACCAAGGTTGGTCCCAGCTAGCAAGGGGGTATTCATTTTTTTGTGCGTAGTAAGGAGGCTCTTCCGGTGGGTCCGAACTGACAGCAGGGGGAATGTTTTTTTTCGTGAAATACGGTGGCCCGTCCTGTGGGTCCCAGCAGTCAGGGGGAAACGTTTTTTTTCGTGATATACTGGTGGCCCGTCCAGTGGGTCCCTGCTGTCAGGTGGAGGAATAATTATTTTCCGCCTAATAAGGAGGCACTTCCTTGCGGCTGCCGTGGACCCAGCTGTCATCCTCTCCACGTACATTACACTTCTGATGGAAGTCGGTCGTTGACCACATTGACCACGCCGCGCCGAGAGCACCATGGCGGTGGAGGACGGCGAGGCCTAGGAAGGGGACGACGCGGAGCCGGGGAAGATGCAGCAGTGCCGCGCGGAGAGGAGTACGAGGGTTCACCGGTTAGGCTGCGGTGTCAGGCTGCCGTCGCCGCAGAATAACAGGGGGTGTGGGTGAGTAGAGGGATGCCCTGGCCAGCGGTGGGAGTAGTAGGGGGCGCTGAAGCTCACAAGGCAAAGACACCGCCACGGAGGCGGAGCAGGCGGTCCCGCCGGCGCTGCTTTGGCGGCTGGAGCAAGAAGATCAGAGATTGAAGAAACACGACGGCCGTTGGATTGACATCCAATGGTTACGTATGCTAGAATTGTTTGTTGACATAGTATATAATGACTAAAAAAATCTTGCATACGCGTCAACTAAACAGGCCCACAAGTCAGCCCACTCCCTCTTTTTTTAAATAATTTATATATAGCTCATGGCAACTTCTTATGCAATTTATTGTAGTCGTTTTTTTGGTTGGCCAGGGCCAATTTCGCATATTTCTGTGGGTTCCAAACTATTTTTAATACCGAAATGTCGAGCCAGATTTAAAGTACTTTGAAGATATATTTAAATTAGGTTAATGCCCAGTGAAATAGGAATCTGAAAATGTGAAAAAAAATCAGAAATTATAAAGTAATTGCCAATTTGTCATAATTTTTTATATTTACAACCCATTTCATATTACTTTCAAGATTTGCAGGCGTCTTGAAAGAGTTGCAGCCCATCGTATGTAGAAAAATAAGTAGGCCTGGATTGGGTATTCTTCAGAAAAAATAAACTGGGCTCATTTTCACAAAGAAAAAATAGCTGGGCTGGTCACATGGTGAACATAAAATATAAGCCTGGGCTAGACAGGCCACAACCCAGTTCAAACCCTGCTCCGTCTCAACAATACCAAACAAAAAAATACTGCTCGAGTAGCTACGTCCCAGGTGTCAGCCAATCTTGTGATGTTCTCTTGTCTATTGACTATATACGCTCACAATGTTGTGGGTCCCAGATGTCAGGAAAACACTAGGAGGAAGCATTTTATTTTTCCATACGCTGACGTGGTGGGCCCCTACTGTCATCCTCTCCACATACTTCTGCCGATTCCTGTTGTTTGTTGACCATGTTGATAACGCGAGAGGGCGGCGCCGCGGCGAGCGCACCAAAGCGCGCGGAGGACGTCGGCATTAACGATTTAGGAGACGGTGGGGCGGCGATGCGTGCACTGAGGCGCAGCCAGCCGTGGGACGCTGGTTTGGTTTTGGCGGCTGGAGGAAGACAGGACTGTAGAAACACGATTGACTGTAAAAGCAGCAGGAGTACTTAACAACCTTAACTGAAACCAGCAGGGGCACTTAACAACCAAAGCTGAAAGCAGTATGAGTACTTATACAGGTTCAACCGTACAAAGCACGCCTCGAAAGTGCTACTTTTGCTCTACAGCTAACTAAGGGTGAGGTCGCTAAGCCCCGTGACAAGGCCTAGGCGCTACCTCAGCGTATCCACAACCTTCTCCGAAGCGGCTTCATCTCGCAACGTGGTCAATAAACAGGATATTCGCTTTAGAGCCATGGAAAAGCATGAACATAATCTTCTGCCTATTCTCCGTGATGGACGGGCCTTCATTATTTGAGACCACCCACGAATAAGTATCTTTTCACCTCCAAGGGGAATTGAGTAGGTCGACATAAACATCATGTTGTGACCAAGCGCAAGTCCGACCCGACCATGGTCAGCATCTCAGATAGGAACAATAGAACTCGGCAGCCTCTGTTTCAAGAAGATCACAGCTGTAAAACTATGTATAAGCAATAGTTTATGAACAACATATATAACAGAAAACAGCTCGTACCATAAGTTTCTAATACGCTTGGACCTGTTCAACGAGTGCAGCAGTGGCACACATATCCCACATGGCCTTCCACCATTGAAACGCCCCACAAGGACCTCAAGACGATCAATAAAGTGTAGGAACTTGTGGATGTCGATCCAGTCAACTTTAGTGCCATTAGTAACAGCCGAGTTATTACAGAGTAACAAACGAAAGCGCATCGCTTAACTCTGAAAAAACCTACACGTGCCACCAGTTATAAGAAAATATTAGTTAGAAGTAGCATCTTCGTGAGAGATTCATTGCTACTTCTAAAGTTAAATTGTGATTCGTTAGACATAATAGGTGGATTAAGAAGTAATCGAGGCAACAAGCAAGAACCAGATACAAAACTAACATGGATGAACAATTGGAACAACGTCGGGGTGGAAGATCGCAGTGAAGATGAGAGCAGGTTCTGCTATTTCCATCAACATTCGTGCGCCAACTTTTAGTCTGTAACACTTGAGAAAGTTTATCCAAGTTCGGCCATAAAAAAAGCAGCGATCTTCTTGGTTCATGAACCCAACTCGGAAGTAATATCCATGGCTTGTCTTCACTGTGACCATTAAACTAGTGTATTCAGTTATGGCAAGGCCGAGCATCTTGAGTGCATGTGTTCTGGTAGAGCAAATAATACACTGCAGGAAAAATAATATGAGAACACAGCATGTTCAAAAAAAACCCACCCTCCCGGATAGAGAAGAGGATTCTAGGAACATATTGTGCGCGTTTCAAAATGATGTGGTAGGATGAGAAGGAACAAGTGTGGCGTATCGCCGAGGGCGCAAAAATCTGTAGGGTACTCGCACTTTGGGCACTGCAACTGAAACACACTAGATTCAGTACGAAGAAAAATGCATCAACCATGCGGCTACCATCCTAGGATTACCTGCGACCAAGGGACTTGGATTTATCGGGGATGGATGAAGAATTCATACCTGGTTCTCCATGAGAAAACCCTATGCAATCGCCGAGCGGGGGTTTTCTCTGAACAAGCAAACGAGGGAGAAGGGGATTCAGGCCCAGTGAAGTATTGCCGCTTCGTCCGTCGAGCTTACTTCTAGAGCTGGAAAGGGGGGGGGTTGTGATTTGATGGCTCATTGGGAATTACTGCGGCGCTACGACCGGGGTGTGTCTACCGTGAAGTTGTGCACTCTAATTTGTGCATATGGCACGTGGACCCCGTTGGCGATTGCCCCACATATCAGCGAAAGGAAGTAGAAAGACAGGAGTAACTAGTTAAACATAAATATATTTTTTGACAGAGAGATACTCCCTCTGTAAAGAAATATACAAATCTTTTATATCACAGGCTCACCTTGCCGAGAAATATACTCCCTCTGCAACACACGGCATTATGGGGGTTCAACTTTTTTTATGGGGGTTCAGCTGAGAATATAATACTCAGATAGGCTCACGGTTCTGGACTTTGGGCCGCAGGCCGACCCTGCATATTTGGAGGCCGATGTGTTCTACCTCAGCGCTTTTCATATTGCAAGCGATCGATACTGCGCTGGTTTTAGATGTTGTCGCAAGGCTAATACACAAAATTGAATAAAGCACGGCAGCTGTTGGAATGAAATCGAACGACAATTCCTAACCAGCAATCAGAGTTGCAATTCTATCAACGATATACCATGTGATAAATAATACTGTCATACTACTTATACACACAGGACACTTGTTTCACCATGCCAGATTATTACATCAAAATCTCTCGGAGGATAGATCAGTTCGGCAGTTGCGTGCTGCTACTGAAGAATTTCAAAGTTGATTTGGACCAGCTCTCCTTGCCGAGAAATTTCGATTTTGACATCATCCCCTACCGCAAGATATGATTTAGATTTGAACCTTGACTATCCTTTAGCATCAATCATCGTGCGACCATCCTTTGTACTTACGGTATATTGAGCAGGTTCATTCACACCAAGGCTGCGCATGGTAAGAGAAACTTGGCCACGGTCGCCCGGATTGTTGAACAACTCCCTCGTTGCTCTAGGAATTCTCTGTTTCCAAACAAGACATAGCCAAACAGTTAGATCAACACAGTGAATCATGTGAAACAACATGGAAAGAAAAAAGAACGAAGCACTTGGGCGGCCAATGCTTACCAAGAAGGTGGACATGTCGGTTTTTGTAAGGACTTTGGTATATGAAATGCGAACTGCAGCCTAGTCTGTTGCCGGTGCAACTGCACGGGCCGGACCAAATGCAAGTGCAAGTGTTGGTGCAGGTGCCGAAGCCGCTGCTGCTGCCGGAGATTGTTCTCCTTGTAGAGCTGGTGCCGGTGTCGATGCCCGATCCTCCAGAGATCGGGACCGAGCTGCTGCCATTGTCGGTGCTAGAGCAATCGCCGGTGCTCGATCTCAGGCGAGACGGCGGCGATCGTGGTTCCGTCTGCTATTATCACCTTTCTAACTTGACTAGGATCCGTGACCGTGATCCAGTTTTTTTCTTCATTTCTTTTAAACGCGAGAAGGACTAATTGTGGCGTTTTTGTTAAACCAAACTGCAGTTCATCACAGGGATTCAGCTTGTACTCAGGCAACAGACTGATCCAATTTTTTCCAGTAATATAAGTGATGGACAGTGCCTTCGTTACTGACACGACATAAGAAGTGAAACCTGCAAAAATAGCCATCGTAGAGCAAACCAAACGGTTTATTCTGTGACGAATGTCACATGGCAAAACCTGCATCATAAAATTGCAGGAAAAGAAAGAATACATGACATTAAATCAATAAGATTTAGAAAGTAAATCAATAAGATTTACTTGATGTGACACGAGTGAATCCTTACCAGGAAATCACTATGTTGAAGTACTAAACAGAAGATTGATCGTCCAACTACGCGTGGCATGCAGGGGCCCTGCCTACTCCCACAAGTAGGATAGTCCAAAGGTCGTGACAAATCGTATGGACCGAACATCCATGGGATTGGAAATCCTGGTGGGTGCGATAAACCCTGCAATGCATACAGATATTGGAGTGTAACCATAATTGATAAACCGTCCTCATAAAAAATATGATTTGGATACTTCAAAATGTACAGACTGAATTGAGTGGACAGACATTAATATAGACCATTCTCAAGACTGACCACACACCAAAAGCGGTAGTACTAATAAACAATACAGGGTTCACAAACACAAATCAAGTACTGAACAATAGTACTTACTACAGACAAGCAAAGTTGCACTAACTAAACTCTACAGACTATTTCTTGCCACCGACCTACGGATGAACCCCGCATAACTAACTAGGCCATGGACTTCGTGTGAGATGTCTACATGCACCATCACCATCTTGTCAACCTTGGAGAACCTAACAGAGTGGTCTTTCCACTCATAAACATGATGATGAAGACAGGCCGCATCAGATTTGTTGGGAAGCTTTACAAGAACCACACCCTTCGTAATCGAAGACATAGCCAGGAAATTGTTGTGGTCAAGTACAGCCTTGAGAACACGCCTGACAACAATGCTACAGTAAAACACTAGTTCAGGACACGTGGCGACAAGGACACAGCAGCTGGATAGTTCAAAGAAGAGAACTCATCATCGTGTCTTCCAGTTCACACGGCATGACTTTGAGAACTTCATCTCCACCGCGGACCTAGTTCTAATTCAAATAGAAACTATATTTTATTACTACCTCCATTCAGAAATATAAGATGATTTTCGATATTATACTCCATATATGACTACATATACGCACAGAAATGAGTGAACAAAGACACTAGAACATGTCTTCAAAGGCATGAGAGCATAGGGATTACATGCAATATCCATAACACAAGTTACTGAGGCAAATATACCCTCTTAAAAGGAAGCATTGATGTTAAGTAGAAGTACTCCCTCCGTCCCAAAATTCTTGTCTTAGATTTGTCTAGATACGGATGTATCAAGTCACATTTAGTATTAGATACATCCGTATCTAGACAAATCTAAGACAAGAAATTTGGGACAGAGGGAGAAGTTGAAAGTAATCTATAAGAAATCAGTGTCAACCTCTCGCATGTTTTGGTCAAAAGAGGAATTTAGAACCGTCATTTGGCACACTAAAATCACATGCAAGATCACCCAGAAAGTTGTACTACCAGTATTAGTACTGCGTGTTAGATGAAAAAACACGATCAAGATCGAGAAAAAGATCGTCAACAAGAGACATTACCTGGACTTGCTTAATGAGGGACCTCGGAGAGGGGGGCTTGGAGAGGGCGATGGCTTTGAGCTTGTCCGCGGTAGTCTCGGCGGGGTGCTTGCGCTTCTTCGTACCATGAGACTCGACGGTTTTGGCCAGAGCCATAGACATCACGTCGGCCGGTGCTCCGGCGTCCATCCAAGAGAGGAAGCTGAGAGAGAAGAGTGAAAGGAGGAACGAGATGAGGGAGAAGCGAAGCGAGTGGGGGTTTTCTTCAAGAGAGGAAGATGAGAGAGAAGAGTGAAATGATGGTTGCTTCGCCCGTCCAACTTACTGCTGGAAAGGAGGGGGTTTTGTGATTTGACGGCTCATTGGGCATTACTACGGCGGTTCGATCGGGGTAGTCTGCCATCACTCTACTACGGGGTAATTTAGTGCATGGCTAGTGGACCCAGGTGCTGGCTATCCCACACGTCGGCGAAAGTGAGTAATTTAGTGCATGGCTGGAGGAGGATCCGCACGGTAGAGCGTGTCCACTATTTTTCATTCTGAAGAAAAAATGATTACAGCAAGCGTTTCCACTCTTACGACGGAGGAGTGCGAAACACGGCAGCCACTTGAACATACACAGTGCTCCTACTACTAGCCATGTGCAGTGGTTCATACGTCAATACTACACAATCTTGTTGCTAGTGTAGTAAGATATGACGATAACAAATGATGTTGTGTGCATGTCAACTACTCCTATATGTAACATAGTACCGCTTTTTCGACTGTCCGGTCGAGAATGAACGGTGAGATCAATGTTAACAGAACTAGGTCAACAGCGCAGAGTACGTTACAAGATCTACTCCACGAAACATGAACCATATGAAGCACATCCTATAGTGTTAGACAGGGTGTATGAAGGGTGCACGGGATGGGAGCAAAAGTTCCCTTCTCGACCCACTTTTGGGTGTTTGGAAGAGTGCATGAACCATGAAGGGTGCATGAGTCCACACTAGTAGGTTGACAAAAATACAGGAAGAGGAAACAACTATATTGAGATGAGAATGCAACCAAACACACCCACACGCTTTGTGCTACAGTGACTGATCTGCACCGTCTTAGTTTGATCCAACGGTCATGTTGCGTCGAGACATGGACATGCCCATGCAGAGGGCGCCTAAACACCACCGAAGTCCCTCTGCTTCTCGAGGCGCACGACGTTGGTGATCCAGGATGCAACCGCCCGCAGAGCCCGCTCCCGTTCGACGGGAGCCAGCTTGTCAAAGACGGCGCCCAATGGCACGAATGGATTCCTGTGAAGGAGCCCTGAAAGGATTCGCCCGGCAACGGCAACGGCAGCCTGCAACCCCTCCTTGTCCAGCTCAGCCCCCACCATCGCGCGGAGACGGCTCAGCTCCTCGGAGATATAGGTGAAGAAGGAGACCAGGTCAGGAAGCCGCAGCTCGTTGAAGTCGACCGGGTGGTCGAACGGGTTTAGCCCAATGGCCGGCATCGTCGTGCTGGCACGACGGTAGGCATCGCGCAGCCGCAACACGTGCGTGGCAACTTGGTTCACCAAGTGGCTGAGGCGATCCTGGACCTCGTCACGATCGGCCCGCTCTTGCTCCAGCCGGCTCCCCTGACGGCCTATCGTATCTCCCGCTATCTGCAGCAACGTCGCCGACACCTCGAGCATCTTTGTGTTGGACGTCTGCCACTTTTGAAGCTCCGTGAACTCCCGCACATAACGGAGGAGCATGGAACTCCTCTCCTCCTTGAGCTCACGGAGCTCCACGTCCTTAGCCCTGAGCTCCGCATCCTTGGCATGGAGCTCCTGTGTCAGGCGCCTCACCTCGGACTCCGTGATCTGCTGCGCCGCCATGGCACCAGGTAGAAGCAATGGGGAGAGGAAGCAAAGGCGAAAGCGGCTGAAAGGCAATGCAATCTACGGGAAGGCGGAGGGAGCCAGCCGAGGAGCGGGGAATCTTTTGGTTTTCACCACAGTAAAACACCAGTCGACGACTTCTCACATCAAGGAGCAGTGGGTTTTTACAGGAGGAGTCATCATGACTAATTGCTGCCGCACCTGCTCCCATCAATCAAAAAATTAAAAATCCTGCCGCGCCTGCTCCCGTCAATCAAAAAAATTAAAAATCCTGCCGCACCCAAACACCAGAGCAACGCCGCGGTGGATATTTAAATTTACCTGCCGGCAAGTAGATAAAAAAGGGGTGAAAAAACAAATGTGGCGGCGGCCTAGCTAATCGTTCAAACTAGCCCAACTAGCTAGCCACCGTGCTTCACTGATGTACTGGGCGGGAAAGGTGGTCTTTCGTGATTTGACGACTCATTTACTTGCTTTGGCGCTACGACCGAGGAGGACCCAGAAAATGCGCGGTAGGGCATCCCACGTCAGGAAGAATATATGCATGCACCACCCGGGAGGACCCTGAAACCGCGCGGTAGGGTGTTCCACGTCTCGGCACGGAGGAAAAATGTGCGTGCAAAAATATATTGTATCAGACGTAGTATCTATGGTTCGACCTCGGGACCCAGGCAGTCGGTCGAAAACACCCCACTAGCCACATAGCTTCATCATGCAAACGTGGCACGGTTAGCTCCGTCTCGACCAGCCACAACTTCTCTTGTTCTAGGCGATTCTTCTATTTTCCAAGCTTTTTTTAGTTGTAATAACACCACGGCAAGCTAGCGCCGCTCTTCGTGTGTGCCCGTGCAAAGGTTAAACGATGGAGAGAAGAGAGATTGAGATCGCAGACACAGGACCCACCAGTAAGTGAGACAACGGTCATGCACGTGTTGACGAGGCACTCCCTCTACTCTACTCAACGCAAGTACTGTATAAAATCAAGTTATGGGACAAAGCAAACAACCATTCGTTTTTTTAGGCTATCGACTTACGCTTTGTAGTCCAGGTTGCCAGTTCGAATCAGTGATCAGATGGCACATGCATAGTACTTGTACTTTCTGCGCATTTCCCAAACTCTATCAGCCGTATATTGCAAAAACATTCAAACCTCCTACTGTGGGCCGTTAGATCTCAGTGAACTCGTATCACCGTAGAATCTACGGTGCGGGAGCACCTCATACTCTCCCATGCGAGAAAACATAAGGTGCTATCGCAGCTTGGATGCTACGGTGATACGAGCTTGGAGGTCGTTTGATCTGAGATCCAATGGCATCTGAGCAGTCTTTGTGCTTGTAAGCAGTGGCCAAACTCTTTTGGGGCTTTTCTGCAAAAAACCATTCGAACCACCGAAGAGGTGTTGGATCACAAATCCAACGCCTCCGAAGAGCTTGTATCACCAAAGCATCTAAGGTGTGGTAGCACATGATATTCTTGCATACAGGAGAATATGATGTCCTCCTTCATCTTAGATGCTACGGTGATCTGAGCTTCGAGGTCGTTGGATATGGGATCAAAGGGCATCTAAGTAATTTTTGTACAAATTGTGTGCAATTCTCAAACTCATCAAGGTTTCCTGCAAAAAAATTAAGACACATCATGTGAGCTGCTATATCTCAGATCTACAAGCTCCAAGCAACTCGTATCGGCATATAGCATCTAAGGTATGGGGGCACATGATATTCTCCCGGGGAGGAGGGTGTGCACAACCAATCGGTGGTTGGGAGGGTGGGGACAAATATAATCTAAACAACCCTAGACAGAGCTCCACAATTTTATCTAAGGTCGAGGGGTTGACCCCTGACAATCATAGCTTCACCTAAACACAACATTTGCGTGTACTGTAGTACTAGACTTATTATTCATGTTTCAGTTTCATGTTCATTTTAAATATTGAACTGAGGACCATGGATGTCTTACATTTTACTCCCTTCGTTCCTAAATATTAGTCTTTTTAGAGGCTTCAAATGGACTAGCACATACGGATGTATATAGACATATTTTAGAGTCTAGATTCACTCATTTTGCTCCATATGTAGTCACTTGTTGAACTCTCTAAAAGACTAATACTTAGGAATAGAAGGAGTATTTTTGAATTTGTGTCATACATGCATGGGTTGGAAAAATAGATGCACTATATTTATTGGATTATTGTTGTGTTCGTGCGTCTCTGTGTGTGTGTGTGTGTGTGTGTGTGTGGTCATATGCTTGATACATACAAAGTTTTCTCACCTCCATATTGTTCATCTTTTAAATTTGAATTTGCATTGGAAAACTTACTAGGGATACCATGAAATGTGAAATCCACGTTGAGATCACTATATCACAAACTCACTCTAATTCAACAACTCGTCATAAATCAATTACCACGTTGAGATTAGTATTTGCAAGGAAAATACGGGTATTGTAATACACATAGATTCGTTCGGCAATTTAAAAGGTTCCTTTCGTATTCTCGAATGGTAGGACCCAACGGCGTACCAGCCAAACCTTGGCTCGTGTTGATTCTAAAAAAACGGGCTCGTGTCCTTCGGTGGCGTGCGTGGTACGCACATTAGGCAACCCCAACCAGTCAAGCCTCAGCATTTCAAGTCGAAATATCTGGCAGCCAGAATTCTAGCCCTAGGAAATTCCCCTCATGTCCCCAGTCCATAATGACTACCGATGAACAACGGAGGGATGCTTTAGTAACTAGACAACGTTACCTACCGTGCGAAACGCAGTTCAATTCCTCGATGCCGCTCGTCAAGGTCACCCGTTAACTGCATTGCCTAGTACTACTACTACACTAGGATGAGCACAGAATTGAGCCCGTTTGTTCGTGCCTAGTACTTTAGTTAATATATCAGGCAATGCACTGGTACGGAGGGATTATCCTTTTACTCCCTCCTTTCCGGTTTATAGGGCTTATCTCAAAATTTTAGTTTTCCCATTTTATAAGTCTCAATTTGGTTGTTCCCCATCACATGTTCAGATTTCAAGGTGCAATAAATCATTACATGCAAGAATTAAGAGAAAATTGACCAATGCATGTACTTTATGCATGCATGCATTGCAATTAATGCATTCAGAAACACAATTTTTGAGGAAAACAAGTGCATTAATTGAGTGGTTTTGCAAACTACAACAATTGTTCCACCACTCACCATCTACCTTGGTTGGTGAGATTTTTGAATTGAGCCCTATAAACCGGAAAGGAGGTTTACTAAGCAAAATATTTGACCAAATCCATTCTTAAGAAATAAAACAGGATAGATGTACGGCTTGAAAATTTATTGAATGACGCAGGTTATGATATTGTTTCGAATCCTGGATCTTAAATTTCAGAAAATCCAAAAGTGAGCATAAATTCTTGAAACTGAGCATGGTCACGTGATATGGCACAAATATTACTTCATAAGTTTTTTCTTCAATTCGAGACAAGCTGCTTATGACAAGTTGCACAAATGAAGGGCCAACGTATTTTGGAACAAAGACATGTCACGTTAAGGCGAACGCTTTCACTATTGAAACCGTGGGCGTTTACGTGCCGCCACGAGTCCCCGCTTCTCATCGGCAGATGTCGTCCCAAAAAGCGTGTGAGTCGACGGGAGGCGTACGAGCAGACCTTGCGCCGGCTGTCAGGGAGGCGTGCGAGCAGACCGCTGTGCAGACTCACCGGGAGGCGAGCCCTTTGACCAGGCTCCGCCGCCCACCATCGTCCCAACTGCTCCCACTTTTAATGTCGCCGACGCCGCAGTTTAAAATCAACCCCGCACTACCCGTATCGCTACAATCCTCTCTCTTCCTCTCCGATTCTCCTGTCGTCTACCTCCAACTAGCCTGACCTAAATGTACGCCATGCCGCATCATGATGGTCTGCCCTTAGTGTTCCAGTTTCATGAGGAAGACACCCAGCCGGAGTCTCAAGAACATAAGGCGCTTTGGGACGAGCCTGAACTGGCCTTGCGGGAAGACGCCGCAGCTGTCCCCGCTCCCGTTCCGGCTCCCGTCGCCCCGACTGCACCAGCGCCCATCCCCGTGGCATTGATGGGCTGGGAGCCGCACATTGTCGCCGAGCTTGACGCCACAGGGTTCCACGAGGTCCCCGCCGACTTTCACACGCCCGTGCACCTGCCAGCGCATGCGCCACAGCGTCGACGCAGACGCCTGCGCCGGTGCCCATGCACCTGCCAACGCATGCGCCGCGAAAGTGCAGCGACGAAGCGCCGCAGCCGGTGCCGTGCACACGAATGTCTCCGCTGCGTCGTTGACAGCGCTGACCCAGCGTGGGTGCGGTTTCTCGCCGGCATGGATGGCCGCCGTCGACCGCTTCCTTGCACCAACGCCAGTCGCCTCCTCCCGCTAGTTCATTCGCTCCGCAGTCCAGAACATTTTGGCCTTCCTTGAAGCTAGGCCAACGTCCAGGAGTACGCAAACAACGGCGCAAGACGCCGCCGTCGCCGTCGGTCAGTGGCCCGACGACACACAGAGCACGGCAGAGGAGCCGCTTCCCACCGCGAGACGCCCCCGCCGCCGCCGCGTAATCTAAGTTTGCCATGAAAAACGTTCGGATTGTCATGCTTAAAATCCGAACGTTTATCATTTCCATTTATTTTATATCGATCGTGTATAATTTAAAGTCGGAGTCAGACTGAACGAAATGTATGGTTTGATCGATTGAATGTTCTGCTAGAGCCGTAGCAAATTAAATATAAAACGTCATCAAGCCACATGTATTCCTTGTCATCCAACGACCTAGACTGCTTCAATGTCGAGCGCTCAACACGTTTAGCGTGCAGTTAATTTCATGCCGAAAATAGTGCTAATCACATGACAACACGCAAATTATATCCTAGTAGTTAATATCCGCATGCACTTAATATACTTCCAAATTAACGTGCATTGCACGTACACACTGACTAGTGCTGCTAGTACGTGAAACTGGTGCCGTGACTTGTGAACGCGTCCAGATATGGTCAACGACAACATCGCCCGCGAGTTCTTCCTGTTTGCCCGTGCGTCTAAACGCAGAAGGGGAGGAGAGAGAGAGAGAGCACACATGGAACCCACCAGTAAGTGAAGGCGAATAGTACTAAAAATAATATTACACGTTATCCATTAATTAGGTTGTGGTAATATAAAAACATTATGTGAACAAAGGGGTACAACAAACATTGCTATTCTACGTATGTTCCCTATTGACGTGCGGCTTGAAGGCCCGGTCGCATGTTCGATCCTCGTCCTTTATTTTTAATTTGTATATGGGTCGAAATTTGTTTCATGACATGTGGGCCCCTCGGTGTGTAGTTTGTAGCACTTTAATTTGTGGGTCGAAATTTGTTCCATTCCAAGTGGACTATCGGTGTGTAGTTTTGTAGCTTATTTATAATAATTAAAGAGAACAACATAGTTTTTTCAATAATACCATGGTGTGACGTTGAAGGCGAGAAAGGACGTGCGAGAGAGCGATGACCGAGCCAGAGGGAAATCAACTAGGGGAGTTGCGTGGGTTGCAACGGTGTTTGGAGTAGTTGTGGGCCGAATGCTACCAAAATATAATCTAAACCAACCGGAATAAATTCCTACACAAATTAATCCAAGGTTGGAGTGACCCTCGCAATGTAAATAGCTCCGGCTTTGCGAGGGATGGAGAGGTAGTAGCTTCAACGCGTGGAAGATACGGTGTGACAAAGCGAGGTCAATCGAGAGACATATAGATAGATAGACAAAGTGAGTGTGGTCCGACATTCATTGAACAAATATATATGCTCCGGAGAGATATTGTCCGATTGAGCTTTTGGTAAGGGTGAGGGCTGTAAGATAGAGCTTGAGAGATGATCCAGTCACAGACGTGTAGATATATTTTGTGCGTGGGAGGAATCAAGGTCAACCGATCACATAGGGGCCGTGCGATCAAAAGAGTGAGACAGGTTGGAGAGAGTGACCTAGATAGACGATGTGCGTGAGAGAGTATACAATGTGAATAGGTCGAATTGGGCTCAAACATGGTGATATATCGTTTTTGTCCGAGAAAGAGCGAGGTCAATCAAGACATACGGACATATATATATATATATATATATATATATATATAGAGAGAGAGAGAGAGAGAGAGAGAGATTGAGTGAGCGTGGCCCACCATGAGGTCGAAAGAGTGGCGGCGGCGTGAGAGAGTATAGAGTGTGTCGATCGAGGCCCGAATAGGGAGATGTATCATTTCTGTGTGAAAGAAAACAAGGTTAAACGAGACTCAGATAAAGAGAGCGAGATTGAGCGAGTGTGGCCCGCCGTGCGGAAGAAAGAGTGAGACAGTCTCGAGGGAGTGACCTGGATATACAACGTGCATGCGCACGAGAGGTTGGGGGGCTAGATAGGCAATGCATGTATTTAGCGCGAGAGGGTGAGAGGGAGAGGGGGGAGAGAGCGAGCTCAGCATGGGGTGCAATGGCGGGTGTGTGAGGTAAATACATTTGGTAACAGGAGTGGAAAAAGGGGTTGTGTAGTTGAGATACTTAGAGATCGAAACATGGAGAGAAAGAATGAACGTGTGTTGGAAATTGATAGCTTTATAAGGTGGTTAGGAGAGGAAGATTGACCGATACAGGAAGTATGTAGCGTTTGTCTTGGCAGGGGCTGAAAACACCATTTGAAGGTACATAGTACGAGACTTAATATCGATGTTTCAATTCGGTGTACTTTGTAAGATTTGAACCGAGGACCAGGTATACGGGTAATTATTTCGAATTCATGCCATACTAAGTTTCGAAAAGTTGACATTGACTCAATTTGTTGTGCTATTTTGTAGGTCATATGTTTGAATCCATCCAAAAGTTTTCTGACTACCATGGTGTTCATCTTATACATATGAATTTGTATTAAAAAAGTAGCATGGATACAGTGAAATGTGAAATCCATGTTAGAATTGGAGATCGCTACATGACACACACTCTAATTCAAATAACTAACTACGTGACACACACTCTAATTCAAATAACTAATTATGTGACACACTCTAATCCACGTTAGCCTGGGTACCATTTCAATTTTTTTTCAAATAACTCCTCATTAATTAATTTATAGTACTCCCTCTGTTCACTTTTATAAGACCTTGAAGACATTTCAGACAATGTGCAAAACAGTTCATTTTAAGTTGTCTGAAACGACTTACAAAAGTGAACATATGGAGTATCTCGTTTCGAATGACTAATTATTGCAAGGAAAACACGGGCATGGTAATACATACAGATTCGTTTGAAAATGAAAGAAGATTCGTTTGCATTCTCAAATGTAGGCGCACCAGCAGACCCGAGGGTCGTGTCGGGTGGATTTGCCGGTGCCTTAAAGGCAACTGCCCTTGGGTGACTGACATGTGGGCCAGCCACCTGTTGGGCCCACATGTCATGGACACAAAGGCAGGTGCCTTAAGGCACCGAAGCATAGTCCTGTCGGGGAGGTCGCGTTTGTCGAACGGACGCGTAGCACCCAGCCACCCACCCCCCCCCCCCTCCCCCCAAAAAAAGGACGACGAAAATATAAGTTCGCGCTTCCACGTTTTGGATTGAAATATCTGGCGGCCCCAATTCCAGCCCTGCAAAATCTCTCTTCTCCACCATCCCCTTCCGTGCCCAGATTGCTCAAATCCCTAATTCGCCGCCATCCCTCGAACCGCCCCACGTCTCGTCTCTTTCCCGACCGTCCCCACCTCTGTGCCGGACAACAACGACGAAGACGACGGTCGCGCTTCACCACCGCACCGGAGCTACCTCATCTACGCCCTCGTCCACCACACCGAGTGGTCCACCGACAACGTCGGCCGCCGCAACCGACGTGCCTCACACACACCGAGTTCCACCGCATCAGGTGCACTTCACCGACGCCGTCCCCCAGCTCACCAGGGCTACTTCACCGAGCACATCGTCGCACCTCCGCCTGAGGTCGTTGGGGCTTCACCAACGGTCTCGTCCACCGCATCGTAGCGCTCCGCTGCCACTCGAGATCTGCATCCGTGCGCGGCCAGCCAACGCCAGCGCATCACCCTCACTCTAGCTAGGCGAGCATGTCCAAACGCCGGCCCGAACTAGGTATCCACACATCACTCCCTTGTGCACTGTTCCGACGATATTTGGATATCCTTTCACTGCTCTGTTAGCTTACACGCCTATGCAACTCTGACTTTAACTCTTATTTCTTCTGGAGATATCATCTGAAACAAGCCAATCCATTTTTTAGCGAAGCATGACGGCGCTACGGGATCTGGTACACATCCTGCGCACCCGTATAACCTTGTAAGTATATGTCCTCCGGTACAACATCAAGGTCAATTCCTCTTATTTGATCAACCATTCGCCGTGTCAAAAATGCAGAGGGGGATGCAAGGAGCACAAGGCCTGCACATCCAAGCAAGTGGTAACATGGACTTGTACATGGAACATCCCAAGCGCAAGCAGGTCTGTAGTGAGCCTGTACAATGAGCTAGCGAAAGTCCCTGCATTTCATTTAATTCGTACTGGTATTCGTGTATGATTTGTGTGCAGTGGCTGATCTACAATTCAAGTTACTAGGCGAACATTTAACTTAAAAATATGAAGGCACTTGCACTCACGGAAATCAACATAACTTGAGAAATGTGAAGCTACATGTACTTTGAAAACCAGCTAATGATCCAAAGTAGTTCAGATTATAAACACTAAATGATGCAAGCACCAAAAACACAAAATGCAACATGGTGTACAAGGACTACAAACATGGTGCATACCTGCTTGAATTATTCGTTCTCTCTGGCTGAAAATATCAAAGTGTAATTGCACGTATAACCAGTGCGCAAACTGCATATCAATATATATATCCTGCACAAGTATGCCAATAGTTTCAAACAACAGATTAGAAAAGTATTTATGCTATGTTGTCATGATAAGCGGACTTTCTGGTAGATGGCCTCGACGTTTCCTCAAGCTATGAAAATGCACTATAATTTGCTTTTCATCAATGCATGCAAATCTCTGTCTCTCTCAACATAGTAGATCATCATTAGACACTAAATCCTTCAATGAGCTTGCAAAATGCTTGCATTAGATCCCTCATTAGACACTATATGTTCATCACCAGGAGCATGTAAAATGTTTGCATCAAATCCTTCATTAGCGATCTGTTCATTAGACACTTCAGGCTCAAGAACAACATGAGCTTGTATGTTTGCATCAGAAACTTGATTAGATACATCAGATTCAGTCAGTTCAGTATTGATTGGGGAAGTTATAAAATAAGTAGAAATTGGTTTCATTTTATCATGGATTCCCTACATACAAGCAGTTTTACAACACCGTCGGGTTTAACTATTGGCCAGAAATTGAAGAGTTGAATTAGATATAATCAGGGATGTGATGTACACCTTTCGTTGTGCATGCTACTCTTGCAAGTTGCGATCGTCCGTTTGCAAGCTCGATGCCATGCCCGTCTTTGCCACCGCTGCCTCCCACGTAGGCTACACCCAGGGTCGGATCTTCATCTTCTTGTCCTTCCGTTCGCTTGAAGCCCGGCGACCGCCCTCCAACGAGGGCGCGAGGAAGTGCTATGTCGGTCTGCCCAGCGGCGGCTAGGTTAGGAGCGAACCAGACTGGAGGCTGGAGCGAATGAATTGAGATTTTTCCTGCTGTCGATTGATATGGGAGGCGCTCGTATGGACCGTGAGCCTGCTATAGGGCCTGCCTTGCACTTATGTTATTGGCCCATCCAAATTGAAACATTTTTCTTCATTTTTTACATTGCACGCTCGTGCGTTGGGGACGAACAAAACTAGCGTGGGCCAACAGACGACTCAAACTAGGTGAACACTTTCCAGCCACGGCGGCCGCCCATACCAGCTCCTATGGTGGCGTCGTTCCTTTTGCGTGTATGATTGGATAGTGAAAAATATTCGATTAGGCGCTTTTGTTTTACCCACAGAATGGTTGAATTGCTTGTTTCTATGAACTGAGTTCGCCAATAATGTGAAGGATGCCAGTCTTTTCATCCTATTGTAGATTTCTTAGATCTCGATATGCCAAAAGTAATCGCATGAAATATACAGTAAAAGCCAGTGTGATGTGTTTGGCTGCAACTAGTCTGACTACACGTCCTCATATAACATATCAAGGACGCACCATCTTACCAGATTAACCATTCGACTTACCCATGCAGTGTGGGAAGAAAGAAGTATTGGGACTGCGTATCCAAGCAATTGATGCCATGGACTCCTTTGTACAACCTTGTAAGCGAAAAAGAAGTTGCAGTGTGCATGTACAAAGAACTAGCATAAGTTCAGTTACCTACTTCTCAGAATTTTAGTTAGCCACTAATTGCAAAATTGTTCAATTACGTTGCTTGGCTTAATTTAGTTTGCTACTGATTACATAATGGCACAGCCTGTTAATCATATTGTAGAAGCTAAGCCTATCTATGTGTTTGATACTTACTGTTAAGAATTACCTGTTTTCCTTCACTTAAATATCTACTTGTTTTTTAATCGCTTTGCTGCTGCAACAGGTTACAATGATGTTAATAACTACTGTACTTTTCAAAGCATCCAATTGAAACTCTTTAATTCCATGTTTGTTTAACTGGTTTGCTGTTATAACTCCCAGTTGAGATGTTTTGCTAACTTCAACTTTTCTGAATCCAATGGAACTTTAATGGCAAAACAGGTTAGCCCAAGATCAAAGAGCGAGGTCCCCATGGACGTTGCATCATCCCACAGCAGTGGCACCGGCCCAATCGTGCATTATGAATTGCCAACTGCTGATGCTCTAGAGGCTAAACTAGTGGTAGAAAGAGATTCTTCTTCTGCACTTAGAGATGAAGTTGACATGTTGAGGAAGCAAACAGCACAATCACAAGCAGTACTCAAGACAACCATTAAACATCTGGTGGATTTCAAAACGAAGCAAGCTGAGACTGACCAGATTGTTAAGGTCCTGAAGGAAAAATGGAAATAAAATTCCTACTTGGTAAATCATAGGTGAAATGTTCTTTCCATAGTTGAATAACCTTTGTGTTGTCTGTTCATGTAATCAATCAAACCATTTGTTTTAGAGATCATGTAATAGTTGTTTTTTTTTTGTTTGTAATTTTATTTGAGCACAAGTCTGTATTAATTGATAAGACTCGGAGACATTTCATTTGGATTGTCGTGCCAGACCTACAAATATGCCAATCGGGCTGAATGTGCATTCAGCAATAGTAGTAGTATAGATGGACCATAAGTGGCACGCGCGCCGGAAAGGGCCAAGATGCCGGCTAAAAAAGGATGTTGTTGTAGCCAAAAAAAGTACAATGACCTGGCTTATGTATGTTAGTTGATATTATTGATCCATATACTCTATAAGTGTTTATATGTCCGTTAGTTACGTACATTCTTGGTTGATTGACTCGGTATTTGAATCTTGATACATCGCTTGTGTACATATCTAAATGGGAGTACACATTATGTTGCGTGTGACATTTGAGTTGGACATGAAGTGTTCCAAATATTCAATTCACCTTAAACTGGATCTAGTTTCTGAATTTGAGTATCGGCATTTGTAAACCATATTCATATATGATGGAATACATCTTTGTTGTCCTTTTGAAGATATATAAAACACATAGAATGATTTATAAAGATTCATATAGGAATACAAAATGGATTCGAATTTAGTTG
Source organism: Aegilops bicornis (assembly GCA_021605145.1). Taxonomy (NCBI): domain Eukaryota; kingdom Viridiplantae; phylum Streptophyta; class Magnoliopsida; order Poales; family Poaceae; genus Aegilops; species Aegilops bicornis. Next base: position 46,103,477 of record CM038671.1, read on the forward strand.
CCAGGGTAAACGTGGATGCTTATTGTCCCAATATTCGAAAGAAGCAGCAAAATGTCCACTCCCACGTCGGCTGCCCAAAGCCAAGTGTTTGGGAGATGGAAAGTACTGTCTACCCATTACAGGGACAATCCATCGGCCCGATTTCCACTGCTCTAAATAGGAGTAGGTTAGTAACTTCAATTAGACGTGACACGGCCGCCTCTGAACCCATTCTAACACGGTGGGCGTCAAACATGGGCTGCAAAACACATTTCATTCAAGCTCGTCCGAAAGACCTCTGTTTCTCCCTCCATTCCCCATTCATACATGGTGGGCGGCAAAACAAACTTGACTCGGCCAAAATTGATGTAGGCAAATATTTTCAATAGGGGCAGGTTTGTAACTTCACTCAGACGTGACACAACCGCCCTACCTGTCAGCCCCGTTCATACACCGTGGGCGCCAACCACCCTCTCCTCGCCTGAAATCGCTCTGGGCAAATATTGGCGAGATGCGAGATTACCGTCCTATCCCCAACCGACGAGACGTCCAAATTTTAAACGGGGGCTAAGTTCGTAACTTTCCCATATTTCAGACAGACGCGTCCCAAAAACATGGTTCCCCGTACCTCTCCCTCCATTTTCCCATTCATACACCATCCGTGCTAGAACACCCCATCCCCACACCAGCCTCCGTCCGCCACCCCATCCATCGCCGCCGTCCTCCACCACATCCATCGCCACCGTCCTCCACCATGCCGGAGCACCTACCAAGACCGCGTCGTCCACTGCTAGAGATGGTAGTTTCTCATCCACGGCGACGGACCAATAGCCTTGCATCGCGTCCTCTCGCTTCATCGACGTAATGCGTCCTCTTTGTCGGGCCGCTCACACGACCTTCTCTTCCACCGCATAGCGGGACTTATCCCCCGATGCACTCGTCTACCGTCGCAGATCTGCTTCAACGCCGCCGACAGCCATCGCACCCCCGATGCCTACATGGCGCCGCAAGAGAGGTGGTACTTCATATCTCCTCAACTTTTTGATCTCAACCAGAAAATACATCTTAACTTGGTTACTCTACTTTCTTTTCAGCTCTTAGAATTTAGTTCTTAGTTCTAAGCAAACAATGGATGCAAAATATCATTTCTCCGGTTTGCAGCTTCAAATTTGCCATGGCACAGCCATAATACGGTTTAATTGATCATGTAGGGTTTAATTGATCATGTTGGTTCCATGGTGGTTTCTTTAATAGAAATCGGAGGGGAAACCCTCTTTTGCTAAAAAAATATGCTTAGAGTTTCCCCCTTTTATGATCACTATCTGATCGTAATCGTGCCGTGTCATAATAACACTGCTCCAGCCATCAAGCTAAACAAGCTTAGATGTTCAAATACGAATCTGATATTATTAAAACAGAGTTGTTTAATTGGTCAACTAAATGTTCCTAAATTAGTTTCAAAAATGCATGTTCGCCACTCGGGTGTGTATCTCTACAGGGTGCCCACGGTGGGCCGGCCCACCCTGGGATTTTGGGTCGTCCCAGGCCCCGATTCCCCTCTGTTCTCATACGCGCTTCCGATCTCTACTGCGCCCGGCCGCTGCCTCGCTTGGCGACTTGCCGTCCCGGACGGCATGACTCTAGGAGGAGACGCCCGGACTAACAGGAGGCCGGGGAGCCGCCCAACAAGCGTCACCACTGCCGAGGCCAAGCCGTGCCTACCTTCCCATTCCGTTCAGGGCTCAGGCGTGCAGCACCCACCAAGCCAACCTGATTTATCCTGAGATACGTCCTCAACACTCAGCAACCACTCCTCATTACCCATTTTCTAATTGATTCATTACTCATTAGGCAGGACTGTCATTAGGGTTTGTTGTGTGCTCAGTGCTACCTACACTTAATGGTTCAGATGTATTTTGGTAATCTTTAGTACCTCTAAAGTTCATAGGGTTTTCAAAATTCCGGCCCTCGGAACAGAAACTAGTCATATTGGATTGTTGGTCGTAGTGACATTGACCCAGATTACTACTTCAAGCTAGGTTTGTTGATAATTTTACTTGTCTTTCTTACTCATTCGATATAATATCCAATTATTCACGTCGATTAGTTGCAAACAATAAGTGCTAGACAAACTTCTTCATTCAGATTTGGGACAGTCTCTTACTGCAGTTACAATTCTGCATACTTGTCCTAATAAGCTCACAATTAAATGACTGATTCACTACATCTATGCTTGCCTTGTCATATTTGTTGTAAATATTCTTTTAGGGTGGACCACCCTGTTTCTAAATACTGGAACCGTAGACATGAGTGAATAGTATTTCTCTATGTGATCTCTTCCATCATGTGTGGGTAATGAACACTGCATTGTATAGAAAGAAAGTGTATTTTCCAAATTTTTACATAGGTTTCGATCTTTTACATGGAATACAATCTGCCTACTTGCTTTGTGTCGCACTACCAACACTCCACCCTTGAAGCTAAACATTATGCCACTCATAATTGCATAGTTTATTTGTTCAAATACGAATTTCATATGATTCTAATGTTCCTACTTCAGTTTTGAAATGTGTGTCACTTTGTTATAGAGACATAAGGGGTTTGTATTTACGTGTGTGGTCCGTCGGCATGGTTGGGGAGGTGAACTTTGCATATGTAGGGGTTTATAGGGAGACACTCTCCGAGTTGAATCCGCAATGCATTCCATAGATAATGTGACTACTTTTTATGTTTTCATGAATCTAAGATTCTGAACAGCATCATAATGATTATGAGCTTCCGCGCATGAAAAGAATAAAGAAGAACAATGTCATGGCTGTCAAACTTGGCATTAAGGGACTGAAATCAAGTCTGGATGCAATGCAATGCAAACGCTCTCCACCTACAGATTCATGCTCAGAATATGATCCTAACAGTGATTCTGAGCTAGAGGGAGACCTAAGTCAATGTAGCTCCCTAGTGGAGGAGTCGAGGAAGATGCCCTATCTTATTCACCCATCAAGGTACTTGCTCTAACTTTCCAAGGTTACATTGCTCGCACATATCTTGCAAGCGATGCTTTGCAATCGCTTCTACTTTGTTGAACTGCCATTAGCTTAGTTTACACATCGTGTATGTGAATACGCCCTGCCTATCCATTTTCAGTACATATTCCATCTGTCATCATACCATATTTATCCATTCAAATGTTGTTCTTGTGTATCAGACGTTCAAAAGGAAGAGGGCGATTGCTGATCATGGAGGAGCACAAGCAAAGTATTTGGAAAAGGTAGTGGCAGCTGATAAATCAAATAGCCCATTAGGTGTAGTTGCAATATCACCTGACCCACAAAATACCCCAACTCTAGCAGACTCTAGCCCTACTACACTGGTCATTTCTGATGCCCCAACTCAGCACACCAAAACTACAGCAAACAGTATGATTATGACAGTTGACATAGCACCAGCTGTACGATGCAAAACCCCGCATTCCAGCAAATAGTACACCAAATCCAGTTGCCAAATCCCTTTTTGAACCAGAGAGAGCCCCAATTGCACCAAATAGGATCCCTGTTCCATTTCTTCCCAGTTTAGAAGACGAAGCTTATGTTGTTGTCAGGACTTTGTGCGCATCTTTCCTTCATGGAAAGATTATACCGCAGACACAGAACAATTTCCAGTCTTCCTCCGCAACTTACGTGTAAGTAATGTACTAATGTTATTCATGGTCATTCTTGCATATGTTTCACTGCCGACGAAGACACAAGATTTCATTCTTTTAAATAGGCAAGGAGCAAACTGGATTGTGATGACGAGCAAGAGTTGGTTGCGCTTTTCAATCACTCATTGATGAAGTATCGTTCCTGCCTGAGGCAAGCGCACTTCGATGGCAAGCCTCTGAACGAAATTTCTGTAAAGTCTTCGGTGCTACATTTATCCAACGGTGACTGGAATAATATAGTTACACATTGGTCTGGGCTGCAGCATAAGGTACTGTCTATGATATCACATCACAATTTGAACTACATTTCTGCATATGACTTAATGTCTCACTTGTACGAGAACTGTTAGCAGAAGAACATTCGTTCTCAATGGACCATAGAATCTCGCAACTATATTGCACACTGCATTGCTCTTGTGAGTACCTCTTGCCCTGTATGACCATACTTATTTTCATAGTTGTTTGATTATGTAGCATCACTGCACATGTTAGCCTCGTAATCGTCCATTTGGTGGACATTATAAGATCCGTATGGACTCTTACACAAATTTAGAATCAACCCAATGCTTTTGAAGAGGTTTAGCTCTGCAGTCCTCTTGTAAGGAATGAGCGTGGTCTATCACCGCATTTACATTAACAGCTACTCCCTCCGTCCCATAATATAAGAACGTTTGTACAAGACACCAGTGTTCAAAACACTCTTGTATTATGGGAAGAGGGATTGGTTCATTTTGTAGCATTCTGCATCTTATCTCCCTCGCCCACCATTTACTAAAAAAGATCAGATCTATATTTAATCTTACCAACAAGTAGAATACACAAACAATGCCAGTGCAGAAGTGTAGCCCATTGCTCTTGTTAGTAGATTTTGTCCTGTAACACTTGTACTTCCAGGGATTGGTAGTTGATTATGTAGCATCAATCTGCATCTTATCTTCCTTATCCTCTATCCCTTCTAGTATTATCATATCTATAATTACTCTATACAAAATGTAGAGTACATGCAATGCTTATGAAGAAGATTCTGTGCTGAAATTCTTGAGTTATCCTTCCCTTGACATGGAGAAAGGCATTATAAAGCCGGTGTTAACTGTTAATGTAAGTCAGTCCTTCTAAAGCCTTTATCCTCAACTTCTGTTTAATTTGCTCATACTCCCTATCGCTTTCTTGGTGTTTAGTTTGTTGTTTCTACCAAAATGCATGTTCGTAAGAACCGTAAGTTCTAAGTTTTACTTGTAAAACCAAATTTCTTATTCATACCATGCACATTACTTAATACTCCCTATATGTATGCTTGGTTTTGTGGATCTATAATCCAGTGTGTGGTGAAGTAGCCCACGTTTGCACCTTGTCATCTCCTGTTTTATCTTACTAATGTGGATGATGATATGAACAACATGCCATGCACATTATCCAAAATAGATACAATGATTTTCTTTGCCCTTCATCTATGCTTGTTATGTTGACATGGTAATGCAGTAGTGTGGTGAAGCTCCCCGCATTATGAACAATGCCAAATTATGCTATTGATATTTTGAACTTACTCTTTATTTTCTAATTTGAAATTGGATAGAATTGATGTAACAGTTATCATCTTTTGTTTATACACGTGCAAAACCTATCATCTCTCTCGCTTTGTTTCGGGTGATATGCACGATGGCATGCACAAGTCTGTGAAAAGGCTGTGAGACAAACCCAACATATATTGCAGCAAAGAAGGCAAAACATCTTGAAGATAGCGAGACAACCCCAAAGTCTTATCTTGATGTAGTGTTCAAGTTACTTGAGACTAACAGTCAGACAAGCTCACAGAATTCGTTGTCTGAATTAGTTCGACTTCTTTAGTCCCAAGTTCTAGCAGAAAGGCATTCTGCAACTCAACTTCGACTCGAAGTCCTATCTCTAAGAAAGATTGCGGAGAACACCAATGAGAACCTCATTGCTAAACAGCTACACCTGGAAGCTATGACCGACATGCTAGGCGGTCTCACAGCCTTGCTTTCGGTGACTTGCAGCAGTTCCCCATAAAGGCTAACCTTTCTTGAACTTTCTTGGAAGTGGTCTCGGTTCAGTATTATTTTGTTACGCTGCAATGGTGCCCAGTTTTTGTAATCTGCTTCTTCGTTGCGCTTTATGATCACTGGTGGCGAACTTCGATGCCGAGTGGATGTAATATACCTTAAATGCTTTATTATATAGTGTAGGTTTATTCTTAGTTACTATTCCGTAATTTCTTTATTGTATAGAGTAGGTTTGTTCTTAATTCCTACTAGTTACTGCCATCATTCGCTATCTGAAAAAAAATCAGATGTAGTCGACCGGGCCGAAACATACGACTCTAATGGGCCAGGTTTTAGCGGGCCACAATTGGGCCGGCCTGCGTCTTTCTTGGGCCCGAATGATTGGGGCCTTCACACATTGCGCCAGCCCAAACTTACACCGCCTATATTATAGTTGGGCCTTTTGTCGACCTAAGCGCTTAGTTTGGCCTGTAGCGTTGGGCCATTAACGAGTTGAATATTGTCTTGGCTTTATTACGGCCGAGATGAAACCACGCCTTTAGCGAGCCAAAATGCATGTTGGGCCTCAATTTTCACTAGTCGTCGACGGGCCTTCAAAGAGCGAAATGTAGACCGGCGTTATGGGCCCGATTAGCTCACGAGCCGTTACCGGGCGAAACATATCTCGGGCCTTAGTTGGCCCATCGATATCATGGGCCTTTAAGAGGCCAAAAGCTTAGTGCATCAACGGGTGAATTACGCGACAAAGCCTTTAACAGGCCCAAAGTCACATTGGGCTTAATCATTGCCACCTTTAGCACGGGCCGTTAGTGGGCCAAATGTCCCATCGGACCATATACGGCCCATGGGCAGACGGGCCATTCGAGCCGAAAGTCATACTGCGGCTGAAATGGGCCCATGTCTACATCGAGCCTCTAATCGGCGAAAGTCATCAGGCTGTAGTTGGGCCCGAATATTCGGCGAACAATTAACGGGCCAGATCTAGCTTCGGGCCACAAATGGGCCCAAATATTGGGCGAACAATTAACGGGCCAGATCTGGCTTCGGGCCGTAAATGGGCCCAGATATTGGGCGAACAATTAACGGGCCAGATCTGGTTTCGGGCCGTAAATGGGCATTTATTAAGCAGGCCGCTATTGGGCTGGCCCACTAGTATCTGATTAAGTTCTACGGGCCTTTGACTGGGCCGGCCTTTTTAACCTATATGGGCCTCTGTTGGGCTCAGCCACGTGTTGACGTACCATAGGCATGTCTCCTCCAATGGACGGGCGACATCTGGCCCACTGACGAGCTGACAGGTGTTCCCTTCGGCCAATCAGAATTTTACACGTGGAAATTTCCCATTGGTCGGGGCTGTTAACGGGTTATCGGATCCAAAATCCGACCTGATAGCTTAACGGCGTACCGTTATGGTGGATGCCATGTGTCGGTCACCCTTGACGAAAGCACTTCTGTGACGCGCGATTTATCCTCATGGAAGTGGACACTTCCTTGATGATAATTTTGGTAATGTCATGGAACACTTGTACGACAGCACAGGTATGCCTATCTTGATTCTGTCATAAATTTGTCATGGATGTACATGCATGACAAAAAACGCGACCTACTGTGACAAACACGTATCATCATGGAAGTGTATTTTTTTGTAGTGTAGACCGGTAGCAAGTTTTATGTGGAGAGGCATAAACTAACATACTTTCTCTTCTTGGATCATATGCACTTATGATTGGAACTCTAGCAAGCATCCGCAACCACTAAAGATAATTAAGGTAAAACCCAACCATAACATTAACATATCAAGTCCCCTTTATCCCATACGCCACAACCCCCTTACTTGGGTTTATGCTTCTGTCACTCAAGCAACCCACTATAAGCGAATCATGAACATGTTGCAACACCCTACAGCGGGAATCCCTCACACTTGCGCGACACGGAGGGCACGATAGGACAGCAACATAACCACAAGCAAATTAAACCAATCATAGCAATTCATCAATCACCGATAGGACAACGAAAATCTACTCAGACATCATAGGATGGCAACACATCATTGGATAATAATATGAAGCATAAAGCACCATGTTTAAGTAGAGGGTACAGCGGGTTGCGGGAGAGTGGACCGCTGAATATAGATGGGGGAAGGTGATGGAGATGTTGGTGAAGATGGCGGAGGTGTTGGTGAAGATCGCGGTGATGATGATGGCCCCCGGCAGCGCTCCGGCGCCACCGGAAGCACGGGGGAGAGTGAGGCCCCCTTCTTCTTCTTCCTTGACCTCCTCCCTAGATGGGAGAAGGGTTTCCCCTCTGTTCCTTGGCTCCCATGGGGTGGGAGGGGCGAGAGCCCCTCCGAGATTGTATCTATCTCTCTGTCTCTCTCTGTTTCTGCGTTCGCAGATTATGCCCTTTCACCGTTTCTTCTATATCCGGAGATCCGTAACTCCGATTGGGTGAATCTTTCGCCCAGATCTTTCTCATAAAATTAGTTTTCTTGCGGCAAAAGAAGAGTGTCACCCGCCTTACGGGGTGCCCAAGAGAGTCCAGGGTGCGCCTGCCTCCCTAGGGCGCGCCTCCTATCTCGTGACCCCCTCGGGCACCGTCTCGCATTGATTCTTCCTCCCAAAAATCACAAATATTCCAAAATAATTCTCCGTCCATTTTTATCCCGTTTGGACTCCGTTTCATATTGGGTTTATGCAAAACATAAAACATGCAACAAACAGGAACTAGCACTGGGCACTGGATCAATATGTTAGTCCCAAAAATAGTCTAAAAAGTTGCCAAAAGTATATGAAAGTTGAATAATATTGGCATGGAACAATCAAAAATTATAGATACGACGGAGACGTATCAAGGCATCTCATCCATGCCCATGACAGGCTGCTTCTACTTGGTGGCGGTGTGCTTGATCCTGCGTTGGGAGGCATTGCACCCCTCTAGAGCTTCATCTTGGTTGCACAGCCGCTTTGACCCTGTGTCACGGCTGGCATTCGAGCGACGAGCATGGAAACCGGAGCCACCAGCTAGACACAAAACACAAGAACACGCACGAAAAACAAGAAGGATCAATGCAATTGCCAAGGCCAAAGCCAAAAGAAATAAATAAGCACGAGATTTGGACAGAAAAAGAGCTCAAGATGCATCTATGGTAGTACCGGGCCGTTGTACTGATGTAAAAAATTACATCCGCACCAGCCGCGGTAGTACCGTGTCAGGGTGGCATGGTAGTACCGCGCCTGGAGCGGAAGTAATTTTTTACTTCCGCGCTCCAAGCGGTAGTACCGCACCAAGGAGCGAAAGCACCGCACAGATTGAAAAACGCGACAGGAGCCGTGGATCTGGATCTAGAACCTCCGCAAGTCTACATCGGTACTACCGTTGATCAAACGGAACTATTTTGACAATCCAAAAAGCATGCTTACTACACTACCACTCTCCTACAAATCCCTCTTGCACCAGCCAAAAATCTCATGAACACTGCTACCTCTTGAGCTTGCGTTGGTTTTCCTTGAAGAGGAAAGGGTGATGCAGCAAAGTAGCATAAGTCTTTCCCTCAGTTTTTGAGAACCAAGGTATCAATCCAGTAGGAGGCTCCTCAAAAGTCCCACACACCTACACAAACAAACAAGAACCTCGCAACCAACGCAATAAAGGGGTTGTCAATCCCTTCACGGCCACTTGCGAAAGTGAGATCTGATAGAGATAATATGATAAGATAAATATTTTTGGTATTTTTATGATATAGATTGGAAAGTAAAAGATGTAAATAAAAGATAGATGAAAAACTTATATGATAAAAGATAGACCCGGGGGCCATAGGTTTCACTTGTGGCTTCTCTCAAGATAGCATAAGTATTAAGGTGGGTGAACAAATTACTGTCGAGCAATTGATAGAAAAGCGCGTAGTTATGAGATTATCTAGGCATGATCATGTATATAGGCATCATGTCCGTGACAAGTAGATCGAAACGATTCTGCAACTACTACGATTACTCCACACATCGACCGAGTCATGCCTGCATCTAGAGTATTAAGTTCATGAAGAACAGAGTAATGCATTCAGAAACATGACATGATGTAGAGGGGTAAACTCATGCAATATGATATAAACCCCATCTTTTTATCCTCGATGGCAACAATACAATACGTGCCTTGCTGCCCCTAACATCCTTTGGGAAAGGACACCGCAAGATTAAACCGAAAGCTAAGCACTTCTCCCATTGCAAGAAAGATCAATCTAGTAGGCCAAACCAAACTGATAATTCGAAGAGACTTGCAAAGATAATTTAATCACACATAAAATAATTCAGAGGAGATTCAAATATTTCTCATATATAAACTTGATCATTAACCCACAATTCATCGGATCTCGACAAACACACAAAGAGTTACATCGAATAGATCTCTAAGAAGATCGAGGAGAACTTTGTATTGAGATTCAAAGAGAGAGAAGAAGCCATCAAGCTAATAACTATGGACCCGAAGGTCTGTGGTAAACTACTCACAACTCATCGGAGAGGCCTTGGAGATGATGTAGAGGCCCTCCATGGTCGATTCCCTTCCGACAGAGCACCGGCGAAGGCTCCAAGATGGGATCTCGCGGATACAGAAGGTTGCGGCGGTGGAATTAGGTTTTCGTGGTCGCTTTTGATGTTTTCAGGGTACGGGAGTATATATAGGAGGAAGAAGTAGGTCGGTTGACGCTCGAGAGGCCCACGAGGGTGGGGGGCGTGCCCACCCCCAAGGGGCGCGCCGGGCACCCTCCTGGACGCCTCGTTTGTTGCTTGACGTCCACTCCAAGTCTCATGGTTGACATTTGTCCAAAAGGATTGCTCTCGTAGGTTTCATCCCGTTTGGACTCCATTTGATATTCATTTTCTTCGAAACACTGAAATAGGCAAAAAAAAACAGCAATTCGGGCTGGGCCTCCGGTTAGTAGGTTAGTCCCAAAAATGGTATAAAAGTGTAAAGTAAAGCCCATAAACATCCAAAATGGGTAATATAATAGCATGGAACAATTAAAAATTATAGATACGTTGGAGACGTATCAAGCATCCCCAAACTTAATTCCTGCTCGTCCTCGAGTAGGTAAATGATAAAAACAGAATTTTTGATGTGGAATGCTACCTAGCATAATTCTCAATGTAATTTTTTTTATTGTGGCATGAATGTTTAGATCCAAATGATTCAAAATAAAAGTTCATATTGACATAAGAAATAGTAATACTTAAAGCATACTAAAAAAGCAATCATGTCTTCTCAAAATAACATGGCTAGAGAAAGTTATCCCTACAAAATCATATAGTCTGGCTGGTGCTCTATCTTCATCACATAAAGTATTTAATCATGCACAACCCCGATGACAAGCCAAGCTCAACAAAAGAAACTAAGTGGGTGTGCATCCAACTTGCTGACCTAAGGTATTTTGAGGAAGCCCATCATTGAAATATACTAGACAAGTTCTATAATGCAAAATTCCCACTAGTATATGAAAGTGACAACATAGGAGACTCTCTATCATGAAGATCATGGTGCTATTTTGAAGCACAAGTGTGGTAAAAATGATAGTAGCATTGTCCCTTCTCTCTTTTTCTCTCATTTTTTATTCGGCCTTTCTCTTTTTTTATTTGGCCTTTCTCTTTTTTTTTTTTTGTAAAGTCCGAAGTCTCATCCCGACTTGTGGGGGAATCATAGTCTCCATCATCCTTTACTCACTTGGGACAATGCTCTAATAATGAAGATCATCACACTTTTATTTACTTACAACTCAAGATTAAAACTCGATACTTAGAACAAAATATGACTCTATATGAATGCCTCCGGCGGTGTACCGGGATATGCAATGAATCAAGAGCGACATGTATGGAATTATGAAGGTGGCTTTGCCACAAATATGATGTCAACTACATGATCATGCAAAGAGCAATATGACAATGATGATGCGTGTCATAGTAAACAAAGCGGTGGAAAGTTGCATGGCAATATATCTCAGAATGGCTATGGAAATGCCATAATAGGTAGGTATGGTGGTTGTTTTTAGGAAGGTATATGGTGGGTGTATGGTACCGGCGAAGTTGCGCGGCACAAGAGATGCTAGCAATGGTGGAAGGGTGAGAGTGCGTATAATCCATGGACTCAACATTAGTCATAAAGAACTCATATACTTATTGCAAAAATCTACAAGCCATTGAAAACAAAGTACTATGCGCATGCTCCTAGGGGGATAGTTGGTAGGAAAAGACCATCGCTCGTCCCCGACCGCCACTCATGAGGAAGACAATCAATAAATAAATTATGCTCCAACTTCATCACAAAGCGGTTCACCATATATACGTGCATGCTATGGGTGAGGGAGTCCTGGATTAGGGGGTGTCAGGATGGCCGGACTATAACCTTCGGCCGGACTCCTGGACTATGAAGATACAAGATTGAAGACTTCGTCCCGTGTCCGGATGGGACTTTCCTTGGCGTGGAAGGCAAGCTTGGCGTCTGAATATGTAGATCTCCTCCCATTGTAACCGACTCTGTGTAACCCTAGCCCTCTCCGGTGTCTATATAAACCGGAGGATTTTATTCCATAGGACGAACAACAATCATACCATAGGCTAGCTTCTAGGGTTTAGCCTCTCTAATCTCGTGGTAGATCTACTCTTGTACTACCCATATCATCAATATAAATCAAGCAGGAGTAGGGTTTTACCTCCATCAAGAGGGCCCGAACCTGGGTAAAAACATCGTGTCCCTTGTCTCCTGTTACCATCCGCCTAGACGCACAGTTCGGTACCCCCTACCCGAGATCCGCCGGTTTTGACACCGACATTCGTGCTTACATTGAGAGTCCTCTGTGTCGTCATCTTTAGGCCTGATGGCTCCTCCGATCATCAACAACGATGCGGTCCAGGGTGAGACTTTTATCCCCGGACAGATCTTCGTATTCGGTGGCTTTGCACTGCGAGCCAATTCGCAGCCATCCGAGCAGATCGAAGCTTCGCCCACAGCCATCGTGTCAGATTTGAAGTTTGAACTACACGGTCGACATCCGCGGAGACTTGATCTTCGACGGATTCGAGCCAGCCGAAAGCGTGCCGCCTTTGTCACGATGGGCATGATCTAGCTCTACCGCGAACGGTGCCTCAAGGCCGCACCGATGTCCGCTCCGACCCTTAGCTCGGAGCCAATCGTGCTGTCGAGGACGGGTGGCTGGACACCGCCGGGGCTGCAATCTCTACGGTGATCGAGCGAACACCAGCCTTGTCCTTTGGCTTCGTGACTCAAGGTGCCGGACTCCTATCCGGACTCGAACCTTCAGCTTCCGCCAATCGAATCCGATTGGCGCGCCGATCATGGAGTTCGCCATCATGACATCTTTTCAAGACTTCGCCCTTCGGCGACATCCTGAATTCACTAAAGTCTCTCTCTTTATCAGGAGAGCCCTGGCCGGACTATGGTCAGCAAGGTTGGGATACGGATGACGAAGAAATTCAGAGCCCACCCACCACCCACTTCCTAGCCATTGTCGATGATTTAACCGACATGCTCGACTTCGACTCCGAAGACATCGACGGTATGGACGACGATATAGGAGACGAACAGGAACCAGCACCTATAGGGCACTGGACAACCACCTCATCTCACGATGTATACATGGTGGACACACCTAAAAGAAACGACGATGAGGAACAAAGGGACGCAACGAGGGATCGTTCCCTCGAAAAGCAGTCAAAGCGGCGGCATAAGCGCCGCTCCAAACCCCACCTCGACAGAGATAGCAGCCATACAGACACAGCCACAGAGCAGGGCGAACCGGCAGACGACGAACATGCCATCGAGCAACCGTCCGAACAGGGCAACTTGGATGAATAAACCGAGCAACCCGTTCCCGGCGAAAATAACAGTCTGGATGACCTCACGCCGGACAAGTTACTGGAGCAGAAGAACCTCCACAAAAGGCTCATCGCCACTGCGTGTAGCCTGAAAAAGCAGAAGCGGAAGCTCAAAACAGTGGAAGATGCACTCAGAATTAGATGGAGCAAAGTACTCAACACCATGAGACAAATCTGACGACGATTCGCCACACAAAGAGCTATCCGAAGCGAAAATTACTGCCGGAATTTGATGAGGAGGCCTTAGATCCCTCACAATCAAAAAATAAGGAAGCCACCCGGTCGGGTGAACAACCCATGGCCAACATAGAGCGGCAAAGGGCGCCGCACACAAGCCGGCACGCGATCAACACAAGGATTCGCATCAAAAAGATGGCCCAGCCAGATCTATCTACGGGCCAAGAAAGCAAGCTCTAGTAAGCAATGCAATGCATCAAGTATCCGAACATCAGGGTACACCCAAATATAGAGGCGCGACACCCCTATGTTTCACCGATGAGGTGTTGGATCATGAATTTCCAGCCGAGTTCAAGCCCGTAAACATAGAGGCATCTGACGGAACAACAGACCACAGAGTCTGGATTGAGGATTACATCCACCACATACACATGGCTAGAGGAGATGACCTCCACGCCATAAAATACTTACCCTCAAACTCAAAGGGCCACCTGGCATTGGCTTAAAAGCCTTCCCGAAAACACCATTGGAAGTTGGGAAGAGCTCGAGGACGCTTTTTGGGCAAATTTTCAAGGGACCTATGTCCGACCACCGGATGCAGACGATTTAAGTCACATAACTCAACAACCCGGAGAGTCAGCCCGGAAACTCTGGAACAGATTCCTTACTAAAAAGAACCAGATAGTCGACTGTCCAGACGCCGAAGCCTTAGCAGCTTTCAAACACAACGTCCGAGACAAATGGCTCGCCAGACACCTTGGCCAAGAAAAGCCAAGAACAATGGCCGCATTAACAAGCCTCATGACCCGCTTTTACGCAGGAGAGGATAGCTGGTTGGCAAGATGCAGTACTAGCGACCCAAGTACATCCGAAGTTACGGATGGAAACGGGAAACTGCGACGCAGCAAGGACCAGTGCCGGACCCAGGGAAACAGCCCGAAGAGCACGGCAGTCAACGCCGGATTCAAAAGCTCTTGGCAGAATCAGAAAAAGTTGCCCCTCAAGGATAACATGGACGAGCTATCTAACCTAAACAAAATCTTGGACAAGATATGCGGATCCACAAGACTCCGGAAGCACGCAAACCATACCCACAGAGATTGTTGGGTCTTCAAGCAATCCAGCAAACTCAACGCCAACACAAGGGGCTCGACACACCAAGCAAGGACGATGATGAACCCCACAAGCAGAGCACCGGAAAACAAAAGAATTTCCCACAAGGAGTCAAAACAGTAAACTAACTTCACGTGACAAAGGGAAAAACAGAGTGGCGCCTATAGAGATCACGCCATACGGCCTATCCCAGAGGAGTCCCACCATGGTTGTTAAAACCAACCACCTTCACCATCGTGATTACTCTAGAAGTATCCGAATGCAGGCTGGACTGCCTTGATATTAGATCCGATAATTGACGGACTCCACTTTACAAAAGTCCTAATGGACGGCGGCAGTGATCTAAACCTGCTATATCAGGACACAATCCGCAAAATGGGGATAGACCCAACAAAAAATTAGCCATAGCAACACTTCCTTTCAAGGGGTAACGCCAGGCCCAGATGCACGTTGTACGGGCTCTCTCCTGCTAGAAGTTATGTTCGGCTCCCCCGATAATTTCAGCCGCGAAAAGCTAACCTTCCACATCGCCCCATTTACAAGTAGCTATCAAGCACTACTGGGACGTGAAGCTTTCGCCCGCTTTAACGCAATACCGCATAATGCATCACTAAAACTTAAAATGCCCGGTCCGCAAGGCATCATCTCATTAAAGGGAAATATCGAGTGTTCCTCGAGCGCGGAAGATTGTGCGGCTGCCTTGACAGCCACACACTAAATCAGCTTCACTAATCAAAGCACCTAAACAGGTCATTCAGACCCCGGACATGGCTAGACAAGTCCGGCGTAAACATACAAGGGCTTACTAGCCGCATACCCCCGTACAAGGGGCTTCGCGCATGTACAACAAGAGACAATAAAGCTCAATTTTATTCATTTTTTGAATTATACTTTGTTTATTTAATATAACGTACATTTTCGCATACGATCTTTTCAACTAAGTTCCTCTCTTTACAGATGAACACCGTGCTACACCCGTCCAAAATACGGCTGCTTGAGACACAGCGCAGACGCGTGTAGTAGGGACCCGCTTCAAGGATTCTTTTTAGATTAAGACCCTGCGTAAACCTTTTTACTGTCTCTTGTTGATACACATCCCCGGTTTTGTGATATAAGCGAGGAGGAGGCTGGCGTCTTGGCATGTGGCCACGTCAAAATTTTATGCGTGCACTGGACACGAGGGCTTATTACCAAGGGCGTTGTTCAGCCCGTTTTCATAAAGACCGAATACCTTAGGGAGTGTTCGGCGTCATGAAGTTTGGCCTTATATGCATCAGCTCGAATCATGTTTTTGGTCAAATGTTGGGTTTGCCCGGCTCTTGTGTTTTGCTGCCTTACGTTCCGCTCTATCGGCTAAGGCGGCACCAGAGAACTCTGCGATTGTGCCCCGGTTCGCCAAAGCGAGCACCTCAAGAGAGAAAGCCGAAAACTGATCATGATATAGCGTGAGACTGGTCAACCACTGATGACCCGCCGGAATCTTTAGGATTCCTCCGCATTAACGAAGGGCCGTTTCCGGCCAGGCACACACGCCGCCTGACCGGGTGAGCGCGGTGCCCCTAGGGGCTATATAGTAGCCCCACTGTCAAACTCCTATGGCAAAGTGAAAGTGATAAAGCATTATAGTCTGGTTGCCTAGTTCGTTGCGCTATCACCTCCTTAATAGGACCAAGACGTTGGATCAAGAGTGAAAATGCGCCTTTTGCGAACACCCCCGCATTATATGCGTGGGGGCTGAAGCCGAAGACTGCCATCTTCAAAGTTATATATACATATACATTAACGATGCATACGGGAGGTATTTTAATTCTTGAAGGCACAAGTATAAAAAGCTTTTATATTCCCCCGAAACATTGTTTTACAATAATACATGTTATTCGAACATAATATCCTTCGAGCACTGCATCTCTATTAAACGAGCGCCCTGCAGAACTTCCTGAAAATAGTGCTCGGCAGGTACTCGGCTCCCGTCCGAATCTTGGGATGCAACAGCGATGGCCTTCATCTCCGCCCAGTATGTCTTGACACGGGCAAGAGCCATCCGCGCACCCTCTATGCACGCTGACCTTTTCATTGCATTGATATGCGGCACCGCACCAAGGAACTGCTCCACCAAGCTAAAATAACTCTTCCGCTCGGGCCTTTCCGGCCACAGATGACTCACGACCTACTTCATGGCGAGACCAGATAAACTATTCAGCTCCGCCCATGCGGCCAAACGATCGGTTAATGGAAGTGGGCGCTCTGGATTGTGGAACTGCGACCAAAAAAGCTTTTCCACTTCGTGATCCTTTTGATCTCGGAAGTGTTCGGCCGCGTCCGCGGCACTCGCCACCAAGTCCAGATAAGTGTCCGCCGCACTCCACAGACGGTCCAATGGAGCATATTTAGGATCCCCGAACTTCATCCGCGGCATAAAGGGCTTTCCAGCCGCGATATCTCCGTCCTGACGTAGCTTCTCCTTCATAGCTCTCATCGCAGAGTGAGCATCCTTGGCCTCGGTAGTGGCCTTCTTCAGGTCCTTCTGTTCCGCCCGATCTTCTTTTTCAAGAAGCTTGCAGCGGTCGGCAGCATTCTTCAACTTCACAGCCATCTCGGCCATTTCCTTCTTGCTTCGGCGTTGAGCAGCATGTTGGCTTTCAGCTCTTCACCGCCTTTAAGGCAGCCGCATCGCTTTCTGGCCTGCTCCTTGGCTCGGGCAAGTTCCGCCCGAAAGGTTCTCCATGGCAGCGGCACCATCTGCATCAAGCACACGTGTTGTAAGATACGGGCATCAAGCTCCTCTTACCAGGTGTCTTCAGAGAAATTACATACCTTGTGCCTCGTCAAGCCGCTTGTTGACAAGCGCGATGTCGCCAAGCCGCTTTAGCTCGGCACATTCATCAGTCCGGCTAGCCACCGAACACTTCGCCACCTACATACGAAGGGAGACATATTATACCTGGGATTATGATCCTCGGCGCGCCGTCATTTTTGACAACGCACCAAGTCTCAGGGGCTACTATCTACACAGGGCACGTCTTATATATGTGAAACTGTCAAAAGGTACATCATTTCGGGTACCTCCAAACATGTCAATAAACTCCTGACGGCCTCGTACAACCTGCTCTCCGCGGATGAAATCCTTTCAATCACCGTACCCATCAACGCATGGTGTTCTTCTGAGATAGACGCTCGCCCGAGCAGATCCTTCAGCTCCTCCGACCGTGCACCGGACGGTGCCGGACTCGTCCGATGGCCTTTTCCGAAGGCCGGACACGGAGGGCCTTGGGGGCCATACGACTGCCTTCCGGCCCTGCCGGATTCGGAGAAACCCTCCGTGATGACACCTCAGGGTCGCCCGCCTCGCAAGGAGGTACGGCAGGGGGAGGCGTTCCGCTCTCCATCATCTCCGGACGAAGATCCTCAAGATGAGCTCACGAGAAGGGCTGAGATCCGAACTACAAGGTAAAATTTCGGTTATCTTCCTCAGAAATAGAACAGGGATGTCTCTTATTTTAAAACTCCCCTCTCTACTTACGGCTCGGTGGAGGGCTGATCTCCTTGGGAGCACAGTGCGGCCGAGGCATCCCCCGGCGTAGGACCCTCTGACGAAGATTTCTTCCCCTGCTTTGAGACCATGGTCTCCGGGTCTTCAGAGGCGGTCCTCTTCTTCCCCTGGATAGAGGAATTCTCGATTCCTCCTTTCCTGACAGCCTCCTTTGGGGAGGCGGTAGCTTCCTTGTTCCCCCTTCGCCTTCTTCCAAAGGCGCAACCTCTAGCATCCTGGTTAAACGGGATCCGGCATGGTCTCAGGGAGGGGGCCGGACACCTGATTAGCTTTGCTTTCGCTATCCACTCCTGTTTAAGGGACAGCTCTTTTAAGGGCAATTTTATGATAAATATACGGATAGCGTGTCCGGGTACAGGGCTACTTACTTGAGTATCCGGGCGATTGCAGCTTAGACCTGCGTCCTCGGTCGAGTCCGGACACATTGCTTGTGATTCGAAGAACAATTTGGACATCCCCATGGGTGTCGCGCCCGTAAAATGTTGGAGGGCTTGTGGTCCCTCCGGATTAAACTCCCACAGGCGGAGGGGGCGACGTTTGCAGGGCAGGGTGCGGCGAATCAACATGACCTGCATCACTACGACCAGATTGATGTCTCTTTCTATGAGATCTCGAATGCGGCCCTGCAACAAGGGCACGTCCTTGGATGGCCCCCAGTTAAACCCTCTATTGACCCATGACGCTAGCTGTGGGGGGGACCCGAGCGAAAGGCAGGTGGCGCCACCCACTTGGTGCCCCTCGGAGCTGTGATATAAAACCACTCTCGTTGCCATAAGCTGAACTCCTCTTGAAAAGAGCCCTCGGGCCATGGAGCGTCAGCATTCTTGCTTATGGCAGCACCTCTGCACTCCGCATGCTGCCCCTCGATCATCTTCGGCTCTACTTTGAAGGTCTTAAGCCACAATACTAAGTGAGGAGTAATATGGAGGAAGGCTTCGCACACGACAATGAACGATGAGATGTGGAGGATGGACTCCGGAGCCAAGTCGTGAAATTCCAGCCCATAATAAAACAGAGCCCCTCACGAAGGGTCCGCTGGAAGCCTAGCCCCCGAAGGAAGTGAGACGCGAACACCACGCTCTCGCCAGGCTTGGGAGTGGGAATAACCTGCCCTTGAGCAGGCAGCCTATGCGAGATTTCGCCGGTTAGATACCTGGCATCTCTTAGCTTTAGCACGTCTTCTTCCGTAACAGAGGAAGGCATCCACCGGCCTTGAAGGTCGGAACCGGACATCATCGAAGGTCCGAAGCGCCTGAATCTGGAGCTTTGGGTGTTGGAACTCAAGGTGAGAGGCGGACTCGATTGAGATTGAAAGAAAGGAGTCGAGCCTTGGTTTCTTTATAAAGAGGTTGAATACCAAGGGCCCTCCCCGTGACCGTCTGGGACTCGCCTTCGATAGAGGAGACATACCAACGGGCACGATTGGGTTACCCATGCCCGTATTGATGAGAATCCCGGAATAAGGGGAGACGATCTCTGCTTCGACAAGACGTGCCAAGGAAACCGCCTCGCTAAACGCTACCGAGGTGGGACAGTAGAAATGATTCAATAAAGGCTTGGCCGTGGTGTGATGTCATGCTGCGGAATACGCCGCCAGGTTGGATTTGTGTAAATATTATTCTCTCTACGGTGGTATGTGGAACTTATTTTGCAGAGTCGGACACTATCCTTGTGTTCAAAATCTTCTATGAAGTATTCGGAGGAGGAACCCGCCTTGCAATGCCGAAGACAATCTGCGCGCCGGACTCGTCGTCATTGAAGATGGTTCAGGGGCTACTGAGGGAGTCCTAGATTAGGGGGTGTCCGGATGGCCGGACTATAACCTCGGCCGGACTCCTGGACTATGAAGATACAAGATTGAAGACTTCGTCCTGTGTCCGGATGGGACTTTCCTTGGCGTGGAAGGCAAGCTTGGCGATACGGATATGTAGATCTCCTCCCGTTGTAACCGACTCTGTGTAACCCTAGCCCTCTCCGTGTCTATATAAACCGGATGATTTTAGTCCGGAGGACGAACAACAATCATACCATAGGCTAGCTTCTAGGGTTTAGCCTCTCTGATCTCGTGGTAGATCTACTCTTGTACTACCCATATCATCAATATTAATCAAGCAGGAGTAGGGTTTTACCTCCATCGAGAGGGACCGAACCTGGGTAAAAACATCGTGTCCCTTGTCTCCTGTTACCATCCGCCTAGACGCACAGTTCGGGACCCCCTACCCGAGATCCGCCGGTTTTGACACCGACAACGGGAATCACAAACTTCAACACAAGTATTCTTTAAATTCACAATTACCCAACTAGCATGACTCTAATATTACCATCCTCATATCTCAAAACAATTATCAAGCATCAAATTGATCATAGCATCCAATTCACTTTCTATGATAGTTTTTATTATACCCAACTTGGATGCCCATCATTCTAGGACCAACTTTATAACCATAGCAAATACCATGCTGTTCTAATAGACTCTCAAAATAGTATAAGTGAAGCATGAGAGATCAACAATTTCTTCAAAATAAAGCCACCGCCATGCTCTAGAAAATATGAGTGAAGCACATAGAGCAAAACTATCTAGCTCAAAAGATATAAGTGAAGCACATAGAGTATTCTAGCAAATTCTAAATCATGTGGGTTTCTCCCAAAAGGTGTGTACAGCAAGGATGATTGTGGTAAACTAAAAAAGACAAAGACTCATACCATACAAGACGCTACAAGCAAAACACATATCATGTGGCGAATAAAAATATAGCTCCAAGTAAAGTTACTGATAGACGAAGACGAAAGAGGGGATGCCTTCCGGGGCATCCCCAAGCTTAGGATCTTGGTTATCCTTGAATATCTTGGGGTGCCATGGGCATCCCCAAGCTTAGGCTCTTGCCACACCTTACTCCATAGTCCATCAAATCCTTACCCAAAACTTGAAAAGTTCACAACACAAAACTCAACAGGAAATCTCATAAGCTCCGTTAGTGCAAGAAAGAAAAACCACCACATAAGGTACTGTAATGAACTCATTCTTTATTTATATTGGTTTTAAACCTAATATATTAAAACTTCTCTACGGTTCATACCCCCGATACTAGCCATAGATGCATCAAAATAAGCAAACAACACACGAAAAACAGAATTTGTCAAAAACAGAACAGTCTGTAGCAATCTGTAACTTTCGAATACTTCTGGAACTGTAAAACTCCTACCAAAATAGGAAGTCCTGGTAAATTCATCTATTAATCTACATAAAAAATAATCAACGCAAAAGCTCGTTTCTGTGATTTACTAAAATTATTTTCGTGCGTGCAGAAGTTTCTGCTTTTCAGCAGAATCAAATTAACTATCACTGTAGGTTATCCTATAGGTTCTACTTGGCACAAACAATAATTAAAACATGAAAACACATCTAAACAGAAGCTAGATGAATTATTTATTGAATAACAGCAAGGAAAAATATTGCGTTGTCTCCCAACAAGCGCTTTTCTTTAAAGCTTTTTAGCTAGGCATTGATAATTTTAATGATGCTCACATGAAAGACAAGAATTGAAGCGCAAAAAGAGCATCATGAAACACGTGACAAACACATCTAAGTCTAACATACTTCCTATGAATAGGCATCTTATAGGCAAAAAAATTATCATAACAAGCAAAAACTAGCATATGCAAGGAAGAAGAAAGAGACGATAGCAATCTCAACATGACGAGAGGCAATTTAGTAAGATAAAAATTTCTACAACCATATTTTCCTCTCTCATAATAATTACATGTGAAAATATCTATCATAGGAAAATTTCTACAACCATAGGAAAATTCAACAAAATAGCTATCACATAACATATTCTCAACATGATCCACATGCATGCAAAGTTGACGCTCTTCCAAAATAGTGGGATTAACATTAACTAAAGGCATGACCTCTCCAAACCCACTTTTATCAAAAATATCATAAGATTGAACATACTCCAAATATGTGGGATCTAAAGTTCACACTCTTCCAAACCCGCTTTCAATAATATTGCAAACACTATTATCAATCTCATATTCATCATGGGGGTTAAATAAATTTTCAAGATCGAAAGAAGAATCACCCCAATCATGATCATTGCAACGAGTAGTAGACATAGCAAAACTAGCATCCCCAAGCTTAGGGTTTTGCATATTATTAGCACAATTGACATCAAGGGAATTTATAGTAACATCATTGCAATCATGCTTCTCATTGAAGGAACTACCAAGTGTGGGTGCAATAGCAATGATCTCATGTTTAACATAAGGAACTATAGCAAATTCATCTTCGTAAATATTGGCATCATGGCCACAAGAATAGCAAGCATCATGTTTATCAAGGGATATTTCAATCAAATCATCGGAATCATTATCTATAGATTCATGCATATCATTATTTTCTTCCAACAAAGCAACAGTCATTCTCTCAATAAATTCTTTGACATAGACATTATGAGCATAGTTTTCATAGCGATATTTAAGTATGTCAAAATTTTCAGATTCGTAGAGAGTAATATCATACTTTTCAATTAAAGAAGCAACTTCATAAGCACCCATAAAAGCAACAATTTCTTCAATTTTCTCGATATCATAGTAGCTATAAACACCCTTTGCATAAGAAGATAAGATTTAATTTTCATTAAAATCACATAGGTAAGGAAGGTGTTTTTTAGGGTTCTTAGAGCAACAAGTAAAATCATAAATTTCACAAAGATTCCAAGAATAACACATCAATCTATTTATTTGATCCCATAAAAGTCTCCCTTTTTCAGACAAACGGTGACGCACAAAATGAGCATGCTCATCTAAAGATTTCCCATCAACTAGGCTAGTTGGGGTTTTAGCACGAGTGCATAAGGATCGAAGATGATCCAAGTATAACACTTTAAGTGGATCCATATCAATAGACTTAGCAAGCAAAGATGCAAGCAAATAGAACGCACGTGGAAACACAAACAAAAAGACATACGAGAAGAAGGCAAAGAAAAGGCAAAGGTGAAGTGGGGGAGAGGAAAACGAGAGGCAAATGGCAAATAATGTAATGCGAGGGAGATGAGTTTGTGATGGGTACTTAGTATGTCTTGACTTGAGTGAAGACCTCCCCGGCAACGGCGCTAGAAATTCTTCTTGCTACGTCTTGAGCTTGCGTTGGTTTTCCTTGAAGAGGAAAGGGTGATGCAGCAAAGTAGCGTAAGTATTTCCCTCAATTTTGTAGAACCAAGGTATCAATCCAGTAGGAGGCTTCTAAAAAGTCCCACGCACCTACACAAACAAACATGAACCTCGCAACCAACGCAATAAAGGGGTTGTCAATCCCTTCACGTCCACTTGCGAAAGTGAGATCTGATAGAGATAATATGATAAGATAAATATTTTTGGTATTTTTATGATATAGATTGGAAAGTAAAAGATGTAAATAAAAGATAGATGAAAAACTTATATGATAAAGGATAGACCCGGGGGCCATAGGTTTCACTCGTGGCTTCTCTCAAGATAGCATAAGTATTACGGTGGGTGAACAAATTATTGATAGAAAAGCGCATAGTTATGAGATTATCTAGGCATGATCATGTATATAGGCATCACGTCCATGACAAGTAGATCGAAATGATTCTGCATCTACTACTATTACTCCACACATCGACCGACTCCTGCCTGCATCTACAGTATTAAGTTCATGAAGAACAGAGTAACGCATTAAGAAACATGACATGATGTAGAGGGATAAACTCATGCAATATGATATAAACCCCATCTTTTTATCCTCAATGGAAACAATACAATACGTGCCTTGCTGCCCCTGTTGTCACTGGGAAAGGACACCGCAAGATTAAACCCAAAGCTAAGCACTTCTCCCATTGCAAGAAAGATCAATCTAGTAGGCCAAACCAAACTGATAATTCGAAGAGACTTGCAAAGATAACTTAATCACACATAAAAGAATTCAGAGGAGATTCAAATATTTCTCATAGATAAACTTGATCATAAACCCACAATTTATCGGATCTCGACAAACGCACCGCAAAAAGAGTTACATCGAATAGATCTCCAAGAAGATCGAGGAGAACTTTGTATTGAGATTCAAAGAGAGAGAAGAAGCCATCAAGCTAATAACTATGGACCCGAAGGTCTGTGGTAAACTAGTTACAACTCATCGGAGAGGCCTTGGAGATGATGTAGAGGCCCTTCATGGCCGATTCCCCCTCCGGCGGAGTGCCGACGAAGGCTCCAAGATGGGATCTCGTGGATACAGAACGTTGCGGCGGTGGAATTAGGTTTTCGTGGTCACTTCTGATGTTTTCAGGGTACGGGAGTATATATAGGAGGAAGAAGTAGGTCGGTTGACACTCGAGGGGCCCACGAGGGTTGGGGGCGTGCCCACCCCCAGGGGGCGCACCGGGCACCCTCGTGGCCGCCTCGTTTGTTGCTTGACGTCCACTCCAAGTCTCCTGGTTCACATTTGTTCCAAAAAGATCGCTCCCAAATGTTTCATCCCGTTTGGACTTCATTTGATATTCCTTTTCTTCGAAACACTGAAATAGGCAAAAAAAACAGCAATTCGGGTTGGGCCTCCGGTTAGTAGGTTAGTCCCAAAAATGATATAAAAGTGTAAAGTAAAGCCCATAAACATCCAAAACGGGTAATATAATAGCATGGAACAATCAAAAATTATAGATACGTTGGAGACGTATCAAACACCACATGCATCTCCCCAAGACGTAGAAGCACAAGAACGGAAAAAAGGAGAGGAACTTTGGGAAAAACCTTGGTCCATGGCAAGGGGACGAGGTGGGGAACGATCCCGCCGGTCGGAATCCGAGGAGAGCGGCCGGAGACGGAGATTCGGCGAGGGCCTCCGGCGCCGTTCTTGGGCAGGAGAGAGAGACGGGGTGGGGAATAGAGATGAATGGGTATGGGGGAGTTATAACTCCCTCTGCCCCGCTCTTAACCCCCATCCGCTCGCGTGGGCGCGGTAGTACTGCGGGTCATCGCGGTAGTACCGCCCAGGCGGAAGTACCGCACGCTGGGCGGTAGTACCACTCTTCCAGCGGCAGTAAAAAATTACTGTCGTGATGGAAGCGGTAGTATCGTGCCCCTGGGAAGCTACTATGCATGTACAGAGCCACCAACCCCTGCGGTAGTACCGTGGCTCGCCACGGTAGTACCATAACCCCAAGAAAGTGCAAGTTTCACACGAGAGGGAAACGGAATTTGCAAGACAACCTTCAAGACGCCGAACAGCCAAGAAGCAAGCACAAACGACGACACAAACACGGCACAGAGAAAAAGGCACAAGACAATGAAGACCAACACACTAACCACAACTCTCAGGAAGAGTGGGCGGTGGCCGAAGCATGTATGAGTCATTTGGTATGGCACCGCGAAGAATTATCCTTGGGCCCATGACCGAGACTCGTCTTTGAAGCACAAGTACGATAAAAAATGGCTAATGTGAAAGAGTTTGATCAATTTATGCATAATGGGGGGAGGGAAAGTTCATTGAGAGAAAACACTCCCCCTATGTCCATGCCTACACCTAGACAAGATAGCATGATGAGTATGGTGGGGTGTGCAAGGGTTCAAACCACATTGCTCGAATCAATGATATTTAGCTCATGCCTTAACTCGCGAAGTCTTGCTTCATCCAAGGGCTTCGTGAAAATGTCTGCAAGGTTATCATGAGTGTTGACATACTTGAGCTTGATCTCCCCTCGCCTAATGTGATCCCGGATGAAGTGATTCCGAATCTCAATATGCTTCGTCTTGAAGTGTTGCACCGGGTTGAGAGAGATCTTGATGGCACTTTCATTGTCACACCAAAGAGGCACTTCGTCACAAGTGACACCATAATCCTTCAAAGTTTTCCTCATCCATAGGAGTTGAGCACAACAACTACCGGCAGCCACATACTCCGCTTCGGTGGACGAGAGAGATACACAACTTTGCTTCTTAGAAGACCAACTCACTAAAGAGCAACCAAGAAATTGGCACCCTCCAGAGGTGGACTTCCTATCCACTTTGTCTCCCGCCTAATCTGAATCTGTATGGCCCAAAAGATCAAACTTGACTCCTCTTGGGTACCATAAGCCAAAGTTTGGGGTATGAGCCAAATATCGAAAGATTCTCTTGACCGCCACAAAGTGGCTTTCCTTAGGTGCGGCTTGAAACCGTTCACAAATTCCCACACTCAACATGATATCCGGTCTAGATGCACAAAGGTAAAACAAGGATCCAATCATGGAGTGATATACCTTTTGATCCACCGCTTTACCACTGGGATCAATGTCAAGTTGGCATTTGACGGGCGTTGGAGTGGAGGCCGGCTTGACATCACTTAGCTTGAATCTCTTGAGCATGTCTTGAGTGTATTTGGCTTGGTTGATGAAGGTTCATTCTCTTCTTTGCTTTATTTCGAACCCGTGAATGAACTTCAACTCTCCCATCATAGACATCTTGAACTTTGAGGTCATGAGAGCGGAAAATTCTTCATTGAAAGCTTTGTTAGGGGAACCAAAAATAATATCATCAACATATAGTTGGCACACAAACAACTCCCCTTTGACCTTCTTAGTAAAAAGAATGGGGTCGATTTTCCCGACTTCGAACCCACGATCTTGTAACAACTCCGTAAGATGCTCATACCACACACATGGGGCTTGTTTAAGGCCATAGAGCGCCTTGTGGAGTTGGTACACATGATCGGGGAAATAAGGATCCTCGAACCCCGGGGGTTGTTTGACATACACCAACTCATTAATGGTACCATTAAGAAAAGCACTCTTCACATCCATTTGTTCCAACTTGAAATTATGATGAGAGGCATAAGCAATTAACAAACGAATAGATTCAAGGCGAGCAACAGGGGCAAAGGTTTCACCGTAGTCGATACCCTCGACTGGGGAGTAGCCTTGTGCCACCAAACGAGCCTTGTTGCGAACAATGATCCCATGAACATATTGCTTGTTCTTGAATAACCACTTGGTTCCAATGACATTATGATTCCCGGTCGGCCTTGGCATTAATTTCCACACTTGGTTGTGCTTGAAGTTGTTGAGTTCTTCATGCATGGCATTGAGCCAATCCGGATCCTCAAGCGCCTCATAAACCTTTTGGGGTTCGACACAAGAAACAAACACATGATGTTCACAATAGTTTGCTAATTGTCTACAGGTGCTTACCCCCTTTCTTAGGCTTACAACCACACGTCTCCTCTAATTCCTCCTCGGATGTGAAAAGAGGAGGGGTAACTTGATCATCTTGAGCGCCGTCTTGAGCTTGTTCTTGATCTTGAGCTTGCTCTTGATCTTGAACTTGCTCGAAGGGGAGAACTTGACCTTGGGCATCATTTGGTGGTTCACCACCATCTTGAGGTTGATCTTGCCCTTGATCTTGTTCACGAGGTTGAGGGCCTTCACTTTGTTCTTCGGAAGCATGTGGGTCTTGGGTTGGTGATGGCTCCACTTGAGTAGAGCATTGTCCTTCTCCTTCGGCTACAAGGGGTTCCTCAATGGGTAGGATATGACCAACACCCATTCTTCTTATGGCTTGGGGAGGAATTTCATCACCTACATCACAAGTACCACTTTGCTCCACTTGGGAGCCGTTATTCTCGTCAAACTCCATGTTACACGTCTCCTCAATGAGTCCAGTGGACTTGTTGAGGACATGGTAAGCATGAGAGTTTGAAGCATAACCAACAAATATGCCCTCATGAGCTCTAGCCTCAAATTTAGACAAACGAACACCATTCTTGAGAATGAAACACT
Source organism: Aegilops bicornis (assembly GCA_021605145.1). Lineage (NCBI taxonomy): Eukaryota > Viridiplantae > Streptophyta > Magnoliopsida > Poales > Poaceae > Aegilops > Aegilops bicornis. The sequence continues at coordinate 46,131,667 of CM038671.1, forward strand.
TACACCCGAACACCTGGAAGTACTTGAGGTTGGGCTTGTTACCGGTAAGTATTTCATAAGGAGTCTTGTTCAATCCTTTGCGAAGATAGAGCCGATTGGATGCATGACATGCTGTGTTGATGGCTTCGGCCCAAAATTTGTATGGAGACTTGAACTCCGCCATCATGGTCCTTGCCGCATCCATCAACGTCCGGTTCTTCCTCTCCGTGACACCATTTTGTTGAGGGGTGTATGGTGCAGAATATTGATGCTTGATCCCCACATCACTAAGAAACTCATCTAAGGTGTAGTTCTTGAACTTGGTGACGTTGTCACTCCTTATTTTCAAGATCTTTCCATCATGTTGACGTTGAGCTTCATTTGCAAAGTCGATGACGGTTTGTTGAGTCTCACTCTTCCTCTTGAAGAAATATACCCAAGTGTATCTTGAATAATCATCCACAATCACCAAGCAATACTTTCTACCGCCAAGACTATCAAAGGATGGAGGCCCAAAGAGATCCATGTGAAGGAGCTCCAAGGGTCCCTTCGAGTAGATGATAGTTGTGGGAGGGTGACCCTTCTCATGAAGCTTTCCTTCAATACAAGCACTGCAAGCACGATCTTTGGCAAAACTAACATTTGTTAGTCCACGGACATGGTCCCCCTTGAGAATACTTTGCAAAGATCTCATATTGACGTGGGCTAAACGGTGATGCCAAAGTCATCCCACATCAACTTTAGCCATTAGGCATGTCGCGGTCTTAGTGGGTCGCTCCGAAAAGTTAATCACATAAAGACCGTTCTCGACATGCCCAACAAAGGCTACTTTAAGAGTCTTGCTCCACAAGAGGGCCACGGTATCAATATCAAAGAAAGTGGCAAAGCCCATGAGTTCAAGTTGACGAACAGAAATTAGATTGTAAGCAAGGGACTCAACAAGCATGACTTTCTCAATCGTGAGATCATGAGAAATGACAACCTTGCCAAGACCCAATACCTTAGAAGACGAGGCATCACCCGCTCGATGTTGGTGGGAATAGATGGAATCTTGTACATGTCCACCACCAAGTCCTTGCTTCCGGTCATATGATTTGTGGCTCTACTATCGGGCAACCATGATCCCCCACTGGAAGCAAACACCTACAATAGATCAATGCTTGGTTTTAGGTACCCATTTAGTGATGGGTCCATTGATGTTAGTAGCAAGGGTCTTAGGAACCCAAATAGACCATTCAATGTACTCATGAGGAGAGCCAACGAATTTAGCATAAACATGCCCATCACTAGCACGACACAACACATAAGAAGGGTTAAAGTTGCCGGCTTTGTCGGAAGGAGTGGCATTGCCCTTTTTGACATCACCACCCTTCACATTGTTCTTCTTCTCCTTAGGAGCATCCTCTCCCTCCTTCACAAAAGTTTGCTTGAGAGGGGGAGGTTGTTTGGTATTGTCGTTCTTCTTCTTGTTCTTGGAATTGGGTGCAAACCCAACTCCCTCTTTGGCCACAACTTCCTTTTGATTGCCCAAAACACTACCAAAAAAATACACTTCCCTGATGATACGTGTTTGTCACAGTAGGTCGCGTTTTTTGTCATGCATGTACATCCATGACGATTTTATGACAGAATCAGGATAGTCATACATGTGCTGTCGTAGAAGTGTTCCATGACATTACCAAAATTATCATCACAGAAGTGTCCACTTCCATGACGATAAATCGCGCATCACAGAAGTGCTTTCGTCAAGGGCGACCGACACGTGGCATCCACCGTAACAAAACGCCGTTAAGCTATCGGGGCGGGTTTTGGATCCGATAACCCATTAACAGCCCCGACCAATGGGGATTTTCCACATGTAAAATCATCATTGGCTGGAGGAAACACGAGCCGGCTCATCGTTGGGACAGATGTCATCCACTCATTGGATGTATACGCCTATGATACGTTGACACGTGTCACGGCCCAACAGAGGCCCATTCCTATGAAAAGGCCGGCCCGTTTGACTTGGTCAAAAGGTGGCGGGCCGGTCCATGGAAAGCCTGTTAACGGCATGTTCGCATATAGTCCATTTACACCCCGCTAACCCAACGCCCATTATGCCCTATCCGAATTAGGCCCAGTAGCGTCATCTGGGCCATCCAATATGATTCCAGCCAGTTTTCACTTCTGGCCCATATATGGACCATGACGTCTTTCGGCCCATATGAGGCCCTTTGTAACTCTTGGCCCATTAACGACCCGTGGTAAAACTGGCCCGTAATGAACAGTGTATCACTTTACACCCATTAACGGCCCGTGGTGAAACTGGCCCGTAATGAACAGTGTATCACTTTATACCCATTAACGGCCCGTTATTCCGTTGGGACGTTTCCAGCCCATGTTATCTTTCGGCCTTCTCAGAGTCCATTTATTCTTGGGCTCATTTCCAGAATTCGTTTACTTACGGCCCGTTACTGCCATTTTCTGCTTGTGGGCCAAATTCAGCCCGTGGTTACAGTCGGCCCGTTTGTGGTCCGTTAATATGTTGGGCCGTTTTCATAGTATCATCAAATATGGCCTATTAACGATGGCCTGTTATGGTCGGCCCATGAACGGACGATTCCAACTCTAGCCCGTTTACGGCCATAATGTGGTCTGTTTGGCCCATGTTTGGCCAATCGATCATATGGCCCATATAAGGCCCATTGATGATACGGCCCGTAGAAGGCCCATTGTTTCTACGGCCCATAGAAGGCCCATTGTTTCTACAGCCCGCAGAAGGCCCATTGTTTCTACGGCCTGTAGAAGGCCCACTGTTTCTACGGCCCGTAGGAGGCCCAGTCTCACTATAGTAAATATTAGCCCATGGTTATTGTGGCCTAGTTTTAAAAAATAGGTTATTGTAGCCACTAGCAAACCGCGGAAAAAGAACTGCAATGACTACAAGCAAACAAATAAACAAGACAACAAGGAAATAAATAAGCAAGCAACTAACACTAGGCTATCACGGCTATTACATATTACATCCATGGGCATGAAAGTTCGCCACCGGTGCAAATATAGGGAACAAAGCAAAGACATCATATACACCGTTGTCAAAGTTGGCGACCAAGCGCAAATAAACGCCGCAAAGAAACAAATCCGGGCCGAAACCACTTCAAGATCTCAAGAAACAATATCACTGGTACCCATAATGTCGGGCAAGATGCTTAGCAAGCTTATTAACTTTCTCTTGTTTGGCGCTTAAATCCTCTAGTGCTTGCTGTTGCACCAGGAAATATGCATCTGAATTCTGCAGGTACTTCCTCAGTCCTTCAGCTTCCTATCGCAGCACATCTGATCGATGTCTTTCAACTTGAAGTTGAGACTCAAGAAGACGAACTGATTCTGGCAGCGAGTTCGAAGACCTTGTGCGGCGGTAGTGGCCAAGAACTCGAACACTACATCAAGACAGGACTTTTGGGTTCTCTCACCGTCACAAGATAGTTTTTATCAGCTTTCTTGGAGACCAATAGGGATGTCTCACTATCTTGAACCTTATCTGCATTACTTCCTTTACCATTGCATAACGCGGTACTGTTCTCCAATATTTTGTTCGCATTCTAAAAGAGAAACAAGCGGACACATCACAGGTTTACCATGTTGTATATGAAACTCATTTTGGTAAATGAGTTCAGTAGTAAAGTGGACAGGATAACAGCATGAAACAAACATATATCTGTGTACCATGGTCACTTTATGGTCTATATCATTCTAGTTTTTGTTGCCAAATCAAGATAGAGACACAGTTCAATTAATATTTGTTCAAGACAAAGCAGAATAGACATAATATAAGTGTGAGAAACTATAGAGGAATAACAACACTTGTACTGTGCATGACATGAGAACATAATTGTTTATTCAATTGAAACTGAAATCAACATAGAGCAGGTTACAACAGCAAAGCAGTTAAAGAAACAGGTTTTAAACATACATGTTGCGCCATTGGAGTTTCAGTTACATCCTTCAAATTTGAAAATAGTTGGTATGAGTAAATACAGTAATGCAAGAGCAAAGGAGTATGAACCATAGCTACAGAACCTGACCTAAGAACAAATCTTCTTCTCCTTTAAGCGTTGAGTTGGGATTCGGAGTGGTGGTCCTCGTGCTTTGGGCACTGCAATTTCCTTACTAACTGCTCGTGTTTGGGTGCTCTGTGGTGGAGACGGTGCTGTGTCAACTGGAACTGGGTTACTATCTGCCGGTGTTGGGGTTAGAAGGGGTGTAGGTGGTTCTCTGTCCAACTGGGTAGGGGTACAATCATGAGAGTCTGGGTTATGTGTGGTGGATCTGGTCCTTGGGCAAGTACAACCGTGGTTCTATCTTCATCAACTGGTAGCACTATCTTTTTTGAAGACCGTGTTGTTACTCCGTTAGATACTGCCATCACCCTCTCCAATTCAAATGGCTGATAAACAAGAAAAGTAATTGAAAGTATAGACATTGTATGATAGACAGGTGCAATGGATAGTGGGGAATAAAAGAGGGCATGAAATAATTCATATTTATGTTGTCTAACCAAACAGGATAGCATGACACAATTTCACATATATGATGGCTAACTAAACAGGATAGCATGACACAATTTCACATTATGATGGCTTACTAAAAAAGATGGAAAGACATAGTTCAAAATATGATGACTATGTAAACAGGATGACATGATATAACTATATAATGTGTTTATTAAATAGGTTCACATACATTCACGGATAGAATGCCATAATTCAAAATATGATGACTGTAAACACTAAACAGGATGAGATGATATAACTATATGATGTCTTTATTAAATGGGTTGCCATGCCATAATTCAAATAGATGATGTGTATGTACTATGTAAACATGATGGCATGATATAATTCAAATATATGATTTATACAGTAAGCACGTAAGCAGATGGCAATCCATATATGATGTAAAAACTAAGCAATGCAAGACAACATGCATGACATGGGTAATATAACCCTGCCAAGTTTGAGCATAGACCTCGGGAAATAGGACTGGTCATCGACTCAATCCTCCTCTCGAGGAGCTCTCTGTAGCAGCAAGATGTCTACTTCAGCAGTAGCATTATGCGCTCTGAATACCTTGTTTTCACTCCAGATACTTCCATCACCGCTTCAAATGGCTGATGCACAGAAGAGTAGTTGAATATACAAACATTGTCGACAAATGGAACACTAATACAAAAAAATGATAGCATGATATAATTCACATACATGATGATTGGCTAAACAGCATGGCATTGCATAATTCACATATATAATGCCTTTGCAACAAGATAGCATTGTATAATTCACATATATAATGTCTTGCAACAAGATGGCAATGCATAATTCACATATACGGTAATTAGACACTCAACAGGTGGCATTCACACAAAGCATGTATAAACTAATCAAATGACATAGCAATGCGAGACACCATACGCACGATATGAGCAACATAACCCTGCCAAGTTAGAGCATACATCTCGGGGAATAGGACTGGTCATCTGTCTCTGAATCCTCCTCTGAGGAGCTATCTGTAACCAGCGAGATATGCGCTTTGTCAGATAGCATAGTCTGCTCTAAAGACCTTGTTTTCACTCCAGAATTTGCCATCACCATGTAAAATGGCTTATGCACACGAAGAGCAGTTGAATGTACTAACATTGTTGACAAATGTAATATGTAACGGGAAAAAAAGGATGGCCTGATATAATTTACATATAAGATGACTGGCCAAGCAGGATGGCATTGCAAAATTCACATATATGATGCCTGGCTAAACAAGATGGCGTTGCATAATTCACATAAACGATGAATAAACTAAACAGATGGCATTCGCACAAAGGATGTCTAAACTAAGCAGATGACATATTTGATGTATAAAGTAAGCAATGCAAGGCACCATATGCATGATATAAGCAACATCAGCATGCTAAGTTAGAGCGAAGACCTCAGGGGGTAAATAGGAGTTGTCTTCTCCTTCTGAATCCCCCTCAGAATAGATATCTTCCTCTCGATTACAATCCGAAATGCATGGAGGGGGGCTGCCTTTGCGCCTACCATGGAGCGACGTCTACATGAAATTTTATTGCCACGCAAGGCTTGTCTCTTTTGCACTACATGTTCAGTTCCATTGTTTACAATAACTGTCATGCATAGGAATAAAACATAGTGAGATTATGTAAGGAGTGCATGCAGAAATCTAGAGTGATGGTAGCAACCTGTAGATAGACCCAAAACCAATAATAGCAGGCAGATATTGGCTTCAGTTAAAAAATACAGATAATGGCTTCTTTACTGTTTGTTTCCCACCCAACATGAAACTCATAGTAGACACCGGAGATTAACCAGATAGTAGATAGATACTATTGATTGAGGCCCCGATATGTACCCCACAACCATTTAATAACTCAAGTTTGACCATTAGTTTGGAGCTGACTCAGAATCTAATAGGTGAACAGGACGATAAAGTAGCATGTAATATTAAGTGATGCATAACATAAGCAGACACGAAAGAGTGCGACCTCTCTTGCGGACCTGTGTAGTCCTCGAGTTCATCTGCTGGGTTGGTGATGGTAATGCAGTTTTCATGGCTGCCGGCGGCGGGGAAGAAGATCTGAGGCGGCGAAAGACAGTCTGGAGGCCGGATCCCTGCTGTGCTAGACCCTTCATCATTGGAGCAGCTGAAATTTGGGGTGGACGACGGCACAGCAGGAGCGGGACAAACCACGCAAGGTTTTCTTTGACAACTATCTCAGTAAGAGAAGTAATTCTGTAAGGGATCGTTTGAATTGGAGGATTCCAACAATGCAGGATAGGAAACAGACAGGAATAGGATAGGAATGCATGTGCAAAACAAAGAATTTAAAAACACAGGATTTCTGCTAATCTGGGTGTTTGATTCACAACAATTGGAAGATCACAGGATGCAAAGAAGCATGGTGAGATTAAGTCAAACCACAAGAAAATGTACGGTTATAATGCTATTATGCTACTATCTCTCAGTCTTGTGCTTCATGAATAGGAATTTGAAAAGGAGGACAAGTGAAAATTAAAATTCCTACATTTTTTCTTTCAAGGAGACACTAAAGGAACAAATCCTACAGTTTTCCTTTGCTCCATTCCTTTGAACCAAATTCATGAATAGTAGTACCATAGGTAACTTTCCAATTCATGTGTTTTTCATTCACTTTTTCTTTCAAGCACTGGCGATTCTAGTAGGCAGGCTTGAGCAAGGAAAAGCCTACACTAAAAAAATTATGCTACTTCTATTACTTTGGACCCAGGCCACTGCCCTACTAGCTCAACTCCCAGGGCCATCGACAAATGCACAGCTCAAAGGCGCAGAGAAATAATGATGGCGTTCAAGAGAGACCATCACGGAAAGCTAAGTTGCCTGGTACCTCACTGCTTGTCATATAGTAGGATAAAATAATCATATTTCCCCTTACTACGTGTGCTCAATGGACAATACATATAACATGTAGAGTAAAAAAGAGATGCAACAAGTGTACAACTTTGGCGAAGCCATGTCGATCTCATCGTGATTGGGTTGGCCGATGAGGATGCTCCGGCTGACTTGGCTACCGGAGGAGGGGAAGAAGATCTTAGGCATCTGGAGATGGAGCCCAAGGTACTGCTCCGCTGTGATGGAGGGTTTCGTCGTTGGAGCAGCTCCGGTGAGTTGTACGACGCCGAGGCTGAAGCAGGACAAGACAGACAATGTTAACCTGAGTGGAGTTCTAATAGCATCTCCAATACATGACGTAAAATACATAACCACAAAGTGCTAGATGTAAAATACATCAGCCGCTCATCTCTGAACTTAACTGTTGAAACTGAATTTAACTGTCGAAACTGAACTTAACTGTCGAAACTGAATTTTGCTGTTGAAACTGAATTTTGTTGTCGAACTGAACTCACTAGCAAGGTGAGGCTACACGTCGGTCGACTGACTTTTTCATCTCTGGTCAGTCGATTTTGCAGCTGTTGGATACGAAATCAAGGGCCTGCAGTTCATCTTCAACCTCCACCCCCCGAGCCGCCACCACCACCGCCCAACAAAGCAGCCTCGCCGCCCATGCAGTAGTGCGCCGCCCGCCCGCCTCTAAAACACTCCCCATCGCCGGTCCGCCGCCCGCCATCCCTCTAGGCCCCACGTGCGAGCTTTATCTCCGCGATCCCACGCCATCGCCCGCCACCGCCGGTGACCACCGCCCCACCACGAACCCTAAGATAGATAGTGGGGTACCTCTCCCAAAGCCCCCTCCCTGCTGCGGCTGGTTCTTCCTTCACCCAATGAGCCCCCCCCACCCCCTGAAAATCTACTTACCCAAAAGTCGATTCACACGGCAAGCAAGAGAAAGAGCGAGAGCAGCAGCGCGAGCAAGAGCAATAGCAAGAGCAGACCAGGCAGGGGGACCGAGAGCAAGAGCAGAGCAGCAGCTCGAGTGAGAGCTAAAGCAGCAGCAGCTCCTATTGATGTGGACGTCGCCGCCGAGGGAGCGACGCCGTGGAGGAAGTGGTCGGCGACGCCTCCGTGGATGGAGCCGCGCCGTGTCGGCTCGCGACCGAGCGCCGGCAGCACCGTGAGATTGAATCAAGAAGAAAATGCGGCGATTAGTGTACAACCTCTTTGGTGGCGCCGATTAGGCCACAGCTTCATCTGAGGAAACGGTGATGATGATGCTCTTCCGGTGGTGCAGGTGAAGACGGCGGTGTGGGAATGGAGGTGGTGCAAAAGACGAGGGAATGTCGGAGCAGCTCCTTGGAGGTGGAGGACGGGGTGGCTGAACCGGCGGGACAACAAGATAGACGATGGATACTCATCCGGTACAGTGGATGAGGGGCGTCGAGGTGTTGCTGTGGACGACGTCGTCGGGGAAGAGGCTCCGGCTGGGTGGCGGACGGAGCAGGGTGTGGGGCTTCATCGCGGGTTTTCGTGGCCTCGGTGTATGAATGGGTGAGCGGATGGGATGGCAGTGGGGAACCATGGCTTAGGGACGCGCTTGTCCGAAATATGGGGTAAGTTATGAAAGTACCCCCACCGATTTGAGGCGGTTCTTTCGGTTCAGGGCTACCATGGGCATTTCACGTGTCGGGATTTCACAGGAGGTGGGAGTTTTCGCGCGTGTTGTAATTTCAGAATAGCAAGGCGCGGGTTGAGGTTGAGGGAGTTGTCGGAGCATGACGAGACAAAGATATATCTTTAATATTTCGGGCTAACAAGGCGCGGGTTGAAATTTCCGGACAAGCCTAACGTGTACTGTACCAAATCAATGCGCACTACAAATGTCATTCAAAACTTTGAATTCATGTTATGTTCAATTAAAATATTTTGCTACGTGTATAATGCATGCAACCTACTACTCAAATGAAAGTTTTAGTGCATTCCAAACGTATATACTACCGCTTCAATATGAACTAAATTTGAATTCTTTTCTCTATTTGAATAAGATCTACAGTAATGATTGTTGTGAAGTCAAAGCATTTGAATTCGTTTCTCTGTTTTAATAAGATCTACAATCATCATTATTGTCAAGTTAAACCATCATTTGTGTATTATCTTCATAGCACAACACATGATTAGCCTCGAGTTACATATGAATTATGTGTACTATATGAACTCGAACTTGATTTTTTGAATCCACTTTATGTTGATTTCAAATCACATTACATTTCTAGCTCTAGCTAGATCTTCATAATCTAAACCATGTCTCATATGTATAATGTGTTTATCACATTATGTAAGGTACCCCGCCCCCTACGCCTACAAGTATTTAGATGTGAGTTGCAAACACCACACATTACCAAAAATTCAAAGAAAATGTGAGAATGTTCGATATATAGTATTGTTTAGATTGTTCGATATTTAGCTGTAAGCTGCAAACGCCACACATTATCACAAATTCAAGTAAAATGTGAGATTGTTTGATGTATAGTATGGTTTAGATTGTTCGAAATTTAGCCGTGAGTTGCAAACGCCATGCATTATAACATTATGGTATAACATGTGCACAACACGTGTATCACCGCTATATTCATGCATGCATATGTTTAAAACACTATGATCTCCTATTCAAATATATGAATCTGCTTTCATATCAAATTATGATATTTGTTAGTCTCTTACACCCACACAATCCTCTAACCTTTGTAGCTAGAACTAACTTTCTCTCGTGCATGCACACGCCCTCCTCACCCTCCCCCTCCCTCGGCATTCTATCCACCGGGCACATTCATTTTTTTTTTCTTTAGGTCGTTCTCCCAGAGTCTCCACAACTCCTTTCCGACACATATCGATCGATAAACCTCTCCAGCGATGCCTACCTACAACATACACACGCACCTTCAATCTCCTCCTTTATGTGTCCTTGCCTCGTGTCTCTCATACGGTCACACACACATGTAAACTCTCGCCCCTCTTTTCATCAATCTCACAACCGCACACTCCTCCCCCTATCTAGCTAGTAGCTGGGCCTCTCGCACCACCTCCTAGCTCCATTCTCTCTGTCTATCCATCTCGTTGGGCCTTATTTGCCTCTAACAAATGGACATACACCGACCGATCTCTCGCTATACATATAGCTAGCTAGGTCCTTATAACTCGTTTTTACCCACACGTCGATCGATCTACCTCATTAGTTATGTCTCTCCCTTCCTCCGACAAAAAACAATTGATCTACCGATCTAGTTAGGTTTGCTTACCAAACACACGGTTCCCCTTCATCATCCATGGATGCGTCCCGATAGATCTATCACGCACAGGCACACACAGAAACACATCCCCACTCTTATTGATAACATTGCAATTCCACCCTCAGTTTGTCTAGTAGGCCTCTCCCACCATCTTCGAGAAGCAACTCCATCACCCATCCAGCACTCTACCCCTCTCCCTCCCTCTCTCTCTCCTCTCTCTCTCTCTGTTCCATCATATTTCCTGTCCTTCAATTATGTATGGATGTCGACCGATCTCCCTCAAGACATAGCTGGGTCTCTCCTTCTCAACACATATACGAGTCGTTCTACCTCTATAGTTAGGCCTCTGCCTACCCCTCCGCCCACCCCCCACCCCCCCCCCCACACACACACACCAATACATCGAGCGCTCTAGTCATGTCTCCATGCCACACACAAACTTGACATGTGCCCTCTAACGTTCTGGTAGGTCAGTCGCCCTATACATTTGACTTGCACACACACACAATTTCGATGGATCTCTTCATGGATCTCGCACCCACCCACTTGATCCTCTCTTCGACTCTATCGATATCTATGACCCCTCCCTCTCTTCTCATGGATTGCCCGACCCTCTATATATGATATGGATAGGCCTCCATTTCACACACATTGCATGCAAAATTTTGTTTGAGATGTCATCGACACATATTCCCACAAATACATTCACAAAATCGACCCCACCCCACCCCCACCCCCACCCCAAAACAAAAAAACACTCTTGTATCTCTCTCTCTCTCTCACACACACACACGTAGGTGGGGGACATGCTCGAAGAGAAGAGGTGCATGCACGGTGCACGTACTCCCGTCTCTTTCCCAACCACACTCACGCGGGTACACGGTGGAGCTCATTTGTGTACGAAAAAGGCAGCCCATGTGGTAATTTGGCACGTGTACTGGTTGTCCACTTGGTGGAGGGAGGATTGTCTACCATGGGTGAATAAACAAATTGCGGCTTGACGCGTTATGTTAAAAAAAGAGGCAAACCATGTGGGGCCTACCTTAGAGGCAAGGCTCTATACACTGGAGTACTTCTGATGTGTCCCGTCAATTCGCAGAACGAGGAGAAGCTTGCTTAGTACGCCGTCTCCCCCGCCCACGGGCGCGGTGGCTCGCAGGATGAGGTGAAGCTTGCTTAGTACTGTCCGCCTTACGCCCGCTCCCTCGCCCATGCGTGCGGTGGCTCGCAGGACGAGGAGAAAAATTTACTACTCCCTCCATTTACTCCTGTCCCTACTACCTTGGTTATAGAGATTATATCATATTGATTGGAATATATATATGTCCTTTAGTAGATTTCAATATGAACTACTAGTACATACTCCAAACACTGATGTATACAGACGTATTTTAGAGTGTAGATTCACTCATTTTGCTCTGTATGTAGCACTCTCCCTCGCCCCTCGACCCTCGCCCACGTGGTGGACGTGCAGCAATTCATTCGGTCTCATATAGCCAGAACGATATACACTGCACTACCATTATTGCTCGACTTCCCGAAGAGCCGAAGAGCCAATCGCAAGGTTAATATTTTGGAGATCCAAAGCACAAGGTTATAGGAGAACGAGTAGTAGGTGTCGCGCCATTTATAAATAAAGTTTTTTTCTTTAGTGGCACGTACGCAATATGATAGGTTTATATGGAGAGAAAAGGAAACCGCTCCACTATATACATAGTCAGGACGGGCCTGCCTACACGGTTGCTTGCTGGGGTTGCTCTCTTCACACTCTCTCGCACAAAACGACTATGGCTACATCTCTAACATCCCGGCGGACGGGGTGGATGCTTAGTATAGATGCGGTCGCCGTCGCCGACGGCAAAAACCCACTGTCGGCACGTCCCGATCAGGGGTCCCCGCCGTTCTCTCTCACAAAACCGGTGAGGTTGCCTTCGTCCCTTGCTCAGTGCCGCAACGTGGGAAGTTGCCGCCTCCCGCCGCCCTCCTCAAGGTTGAGCTACGTCCCTCAGGTACAACTCCCTTTACAGCCGGCTTGCACCACTGCTCCAGCTGCCCACATCACTACATGTGGATATTTCTCTACTTCTTTGCCCCTTTATGCCTCTCTTGGCTTCTACGTACAGTATTTGTGATGAGTTTATGTCTCGTCAACTAGTCCCAGTAATCTTATTCTAATCACGCTTCTTCAATTTCTTTGCCACGGGGATGCTCATCTCGATTTTGGTGAAACTGCACAAAATGATCCGATGGTCAAAAGGTTGCAAACTTCATTTCTTAGGAAGCTCGAACGTTGCTAGCAAATTGAAGCCTGGTTAGGGTTCAAGGTTCAAGGGCTAGGGACTGCATGGATCGTTTTTTCTTTAGCTGAGTCTGTTCCAAAATAAGTGTCAACTTTAGTAGTAGTACAACTTTGTACTAAAGTTTGCATAAAGTTGAGACACTTATTTTGGAACGGAGGGAGTACATAATTGCTATGATCTGTCAATCATTGAGATGCAATAGCATGCATGTTCGTTTCCATTTTATTTGATGAAAAGTTGCAACGGGCAACCTTGGACGCAAGATACATGTAACAGAAGCTGGAAGCTTCATAGCATTGTACAAATTTATCTCGCTGATAAATTACAGTACGTACTATACTAGTACTTCCTCCGTTCCTAAATATAGGTCTTTGTAGAGATTTCACCATGGACCACATGTGAATCTATATAGATGCATTTTAAGTGTAGATTCATTCATTTTGTTCCGTATGTAGTTCACCTAGTGGAATCTCTACAAAGACTTATCTACTAGTAATAGCTAGCCCCCACTACTAGGAATTCTCTATCCTCTCCTTGAGCCACATCATCAAAATTAATGTAGCCGTTAGATGCACTAAATCAGTCCATAATAGCCGTGATCTAGACGCGTTGAGAGGCTCAAGACTAAGCCACATGCAAGCATGCAGAAATACCGTGGCATGCATGTGAGTGGGTTTTAAATCACATCAACATGTTCAGACGCAAGCATGCACCGGTAGCATGCATGTAAGTGAGCTTTTAAGTCCCATTAACATGTCAAAAAGAAATATATAATCCCATTATGCAGTAGGAGTTGGCTGATCTTTTTTCCGTACATGGGATGATCTAAATGATGATGGGAGTTTTTTTAGTTTGGCTACCACATTTGTCATGCGGTTATATAGTTTTTTTTAGTTCTATGAAATTGATAATTTTACGCAGAGAGATAACGGCTGTTCTGCCGCAACGTGCGGGGACTCATCTAGTATTTAGGAACGGAGGGAGTACTATGTAAAGAGTTAAGTGTCGCACAGTGTCCAGAAAATATGGTGATAGTGTGAGGTGGGCCATGTAATCACTGAGCCTGCGTGTTTTCACTGCTCTTGCACTCCTCCGCTGTAAGAATGGAGAAAATTGTAATCTAGTAGTACCTCCTTTCACGCCAAAGCGTGGGACATCCAAAGCAGTCCTACCACCTCAAGAATAAAGACCAATGAGCCGTCAAATCACATAGACCCAGCAGTAAGTTGGACAGACGAAGCAACCATCACTCTTGCGCCAGTGAGAGGTCGCGTCCGCTCTGCCCGGGCATGAATGCAGCACCGATTCTTTGGAGCGGCGCTGACCGTTTCGGGCGGGAAGCGCGCGCGGGCGATGGAGGGGCTTTGGGTGGGCCAGGCTGGTCAGGAGCGGATGTGGCAGTTGTCCGCATGTCCCTACCGGACACGCCCAGAAACGAGAGGATGCACCGACTCTCGCGGCTAAAATCATACACTACACACAATCTCTCTGTAGGAGTAGGTCGATCCGTCGCTCTCTCTAACACACACACACATGTTGTTAAACACACACACACACACACACACACACGCACCTTGGTCCCGCTGCACCTTCTAACGTGACTTATTACACCTAGACGGAGGGAGTAGTAAGTACGAGATACGGTGGCACACTGACTTAGGTCAAATACAAGTGCCCAAAATTGTGTGCATGTTATAATAAGGATTCACTTAAAATAGTACATGAGCGAACAGAGGGATCAATTGGACAGTGTTCCCAGCGATGGCGAGATGTGTGAGGTAAGATACACGGGCGCTTTTCATTTTCTTATTAATTTGTTTGTTTCACCCTCGACTGGTGGGACCCAACGCATTACTACGTGGAGAGAGGTAAGGTGACTAAGGCTGCATTATTTCTGCACCACTATGGATAGTCTTACCACCAAAGCCACATGACACGATTATGATTTAAATCCCATGACTCCCACACACAAAAAAAACACAGCATGCTTGTCACACGAATGCAGGAATGTATAAAAGGTTATTTTCCTCTCGTTGAACATAACGGGAGGGTTGTGTAGCTGGTTAGCCTGTTCGCTCATCAAACTTGAGGTCTCGGGTTCGATAACTACACTTGAGCATAATTTGTGCCAGGAGGATTCTTTGACTGGTCAAAATGGATGGATACGGAGCTATACGATCTCGTAGTGACCATATAATCACCTCATCATGTATAAGTTGCAGCCTCGGCGCTTGTTTTCTAGGGTTTGCACGCCTCACACTCTCTCTCCAGTATATATATACACGCTGGAGCCTCAGCGCTTGTAGTTGCTCTCTTCACACTCTCTCACCCTCTCCAGATCTAAACAAGACTTTGTTGGCCTCTCTCTCCCCTCACTGCTTCTCAAAGAGCCGGCAGGATCCGTCCATCGGGAAGGGAAGGAGGCTTAACACTGTCGCCGGTGAGGGAGGAGGAATCCACTACCGCGCAGCTGTTCACTTTCACCCAAGCGGCGCTGGAGGGCCTCTCGACCCTTCTTCTTCACCGCCGTCTCTGCCGCCCAATTTAACCACGCCCCAAGAACCTTATGGTATAATTTACTTATTCCACATGCATTGCTCTAGCTACATGTATACCATGAATCTAGGACGTGGTTCAAAGAGGAAAGGAGTGGGGGAAAGTAGTGGGAAAAGTTGTATAGCATGAATCTAGGGCGTGGTTCAAAGAGGAAAGGAAGGGGGAAAGTTGTATAGCATGAATCTAGGACGTGGTTCAAAGAGGAAAGGAATGGGGGAAAGTAGTGGGGAAATTTGTATCTCATAAATCTAGGACGTGGTTCAAAGAGGAAAGGAAGGGGCGAAAGTACTAGTACAGACTGGCTATCCAGCACCTACGTTGGTCGAAAAGGGAAAATAATGACAAACGCAATACGCACATCTCAGAATTTAAATGATCTTTTGTTTTGGGGGACAAGGCTGTAGAGTTTGAGCAGGACTAGATTTGTTGCGCTCACATAGGGAAAGGTGTCTAATGATAACAAAACTGGGACCAACACAAATATGCTCCTTGGTTGTTTGTTCTTTGTTGCAACAGATCGTGCATGGCCACAGATACATCGGTAGATGCACATGGTGCTGGTGCATCCACCGTCTCCGCAACTCTTTAGCTGTTGTTAATCTAAGGCCATGTTTGGTTAAAACTCCCTAGTCCCTACCTGCTTGGTTCCTGTGGACTAAACATGGACTAGAGGTTATTAAATGACATGCTAAAAGACCATGTTACCCCTAGTAATGAACTAATAGAGACAAGGTGCGATGCGTGGCAGGGCAACTGTTGGAAAAAGTCCCAAAAGACTCCCTCGGGGTCTTCTTTCTTTAGTCCCAAAATGCCCACTTTTAGTCCCTAAAAGTCCCTCCTGCTTGGTTTAGATGGGACCAACACGGAGTTTTTTAGTCCCTACACCAAAATGTCCCTCGTAAACAAACCCCTCTAATAATGCATTTGGAAAATTGATGCAATGCCACAGTTAAAAGCAAATTACATGTTTAACGAATTTTATTGTTAATATAATCTCTATGTTAATATTAATCAATGCCACGTTTTGAGAAATGCTACTGTCTTGCTTTCTTTCCCATTTAGATAAGGTAGATGCTTCTTTTTGTTGGCTTCTGTGCATCCACCGTTATTGACCACTAGTTGTTTCCTTTGCACCTCTGTGTAAACAAGGTTATCTACTTCACCTCGTTGCCATTGTGACCTTTTGTTGCACTGCACAAAACACTTTTGTTTTAAGAGTTTTTTGTGCAATTCAACCAAAATGTCACACCGACAACGTTGCTTGATTGCTTGATCTTAGTGGAACTGCACAAGAGGAGATCTTACTTCCTATCTGTGTTGGCAAATTTGGTTCAGATCTTCTTCTTATGAGTTGTTTGAATTCCGCATCATGAGAGGTCAGTACTAGCCTTCTTTCACATGATTCTGCAGTGTGCTTTCATATGTTGTGCTACTTGTATGGTAATGTTGCTTGATTTTAGTGAACTGCACAAATGGAGACAAGACTTCCAATCAGATGTGCAGCGTAATATCCCATTGAGGTAAGATAAGGATATTTCACAATCATGTTGGCCTGTATTTTGCCACTTTCATCAGAAAATTAATGTCATTGTTTAGTGCTATACTTGTGCTCCCTAATTGACATGCCAAATCTTACATTGAAGGCGAAGCTTGTCTGATATTGAACCAAGTGATGAAGGGGAAGAACAAGCGGAAGAAAAACAAAAATCAATTCCCGGTGTTGTAATGAAGCACTGGAACTGTGATGACACAAGTAATGATATAGTTTTGCATCTTAATTTATTGCTATGGCTGGAACGAGCAATTTTTTTGCCACTGATTTGATGCCACTCTTAATGTAATACGTAATTATCTCTACTTGTGCAAACAGGGATCTTCTTTGAAGATGCCATATATTTTAGTGGAACTGCACAAGAAGATGTTGGAAACATTAAACTAATCGAGGAGTATATAGTAAGCATGGCCACCACAGTAGATAGCAACAGATGGTTCCGGAGAAGTGCTTCATCTGTATGCTCTACACAATAAGCCTCCTGACAAAGGTTGGTACTACCACTGATTTCATCCATATGATTGAGCTTTGTCATCTCTATTGGTGTTGTGCTGCTGTTTAGATACTGTCATGAAAAAGTGGTATTGTCCTTGAGAAGTGCTTCATCTATATTGTTTTAAATATTTCCTTTCCTTTTTTTGAGCAAACAGGAATGCTAGCATTTAGTTGTCCTCTTGTCTTTGCACAACAGGATCATCTTCCTCTGAAAAAGAATATGGAGTATGTGAAGTGACTAGTTCCGATTATGCCAGGATGAAGAAGCCATGTCTATCTTCTCATCGGAAGGAGCAGTTGAAGGATGGTTACATTAGTCCCCACAAGACCAAACTAACTTCAGCTCAGAAGGACTAACAAATCTCCATTTTTTGCTGTGATGCTTGCGAGTTCAATGTTGTTCTAGGATTCTTTCTGGTGAGTTCCATTTTTCTAAAAGTGTGCTCTACATGGACCATGTAGGTGCCTGTTTAAACTGCCAATTCATAGTACAGTTTGCTTTATACTAATCACTTTTTTGTACTTGTGCAAACAGGGGTGCTCAGCTTGATTTCAATGGGAACTGCACAAAATGTTCATGAATACATCGAATCATTCATTTCCACCACAAGAAAGGAGGTGCCGATAAGTTCAAGGCGTTGCAACATATAAGGGCAAAATCATACAAGCTACGCGCGAATTTGGTTGATTTTGGTGGAACTGCACAAAAAACAGCTGGTTTATTTATCACGAGGTGCCATGTCAATGTCCGAACTGATGGCAAACCCTGCCCACTCCACAATCGTAGGCATTTGATATTTTGTAATGGGACAACCTTGTCAAATTTTGCTCATTGATTTTAGCAAGACATGTGTTTGATATTTTCGATGGGACGCCCTTTGCTGTCAGCAGCGTCGATCAATTTTTTCTTTATTCTTTAGTCGTGAAGTAAATAGTGCCTCTGACATGTGAGTCGCTGAGATGCATAATCATCGATTGTTTTGAATGTTCTCTATGAATTGCCAGCCCTGTGTGTTTGATTGCAATGTACAGAAACGCTAAAAAGCTACTCAAACTCTTTGTACTCATACATTCCTTTTACTTCGCACATTGTGAAAGTGCATACTTTTTTCTATAAGATTGGTCAAAGTAGAGACACTTTGACTGCAGACAAAACTTGTATGCGCACTAGAAAGGACCGGAGGGAGTACATGTGAAATCATGCAAACGAGGTGATCACCACAGGAATAATGCTAGTGCGTATTGTTTTGCATGTTCATCCAATGCCGGATATAGGAATTCGAACTAATCAAAATAAATTCATTCATACATGGTCGGATTTCATATAAACATGCCGGATTTCATTACATTTCATACATTCTTCAACTAAAAAGGGGTGCGCTGGAGCTACCCACCTGTGTCCCGCTGAGCCGAACAGAAGCTTCAGTGACTTAACTGCAGGTGCAGTTGCATAACTGACATGTGGCCTGTTGGGCCCATGTGTTAGTCAGCCAACTGCACCAGCAGTTAAGTAGAAGTAGCGTTCTTCTCCAACACAGCTCTCCGACTCCACGTCGCCGCCAAGAAGCTAACCGACCGTCAATGGTCAACTCGCCTAGCTTGGCTTCAACCAGAGGGTAGCAGCGGTGGCCTTACTTGGACCCGAGCGGCGGCGACCTACCGTGTTCTACTCGTCCTCGTTTTCTGTGTGGAGCGGCCTCGTTGGCAGCGGGGCGGGGCCTCGGCGGAGCCAGTGATGTCCTCTGTCTCGTTGCCGGAGGGCGGCGCCTCGGCGGAGCGGTGCAAATCCTCCCCCTCATTGCCGGCAAGGTGGGGCCTTGGCTGAGCCTACGATGTCCTCTGCCTCATTGTTGGTGGGACGGGGCCTCGGCGGAGCCGGCGGTGTCCTCTACCTTGTTGTTGGCGCCGCGGGGCCTCGACGGAGCAGGGCCTCATCGACGCCAGCGGAGCGGGCACTCGTCGGAGCTGTCATTGTCCTCTGCCTCGTCCTCGGTCTCGCCAAACAGCGCCTCGCCCGCTTCATCGCCCTCTTTGTAGGTGGCCGCAGCCTCCGCCACCCGCATGCGATACCGCCAGCGCTCGAGGCGGCCCTCGCGGGCGGAGCGGTACGAGTCGAGCAGCGCCTCCTGCTCCTCCGCCTGCAGGTGCTCCTGGAGGAGATGGTGGTTGTAGGCGTCGGCCTGCGCCACCCGGAACTGCTCCTCACGCATCTGCCTCATCGTGTCCATATATTGGGCACGGGCCTCGCCGATGGTCATGGTGCAATGCACCAGCGAGGATGGCGCGGAGGAGGGGGTTGGCACCGGATCGTCGACTACCATGTTCTCCATTGGGACATCATCGTCCTCCGGCTACTTGTCGGCTAGCCGGTCGGTAGCAATGGCTGCCATCTCCTTGTGGTCCATCGTCCGCCCATCTCGAAGAGCGCTGGAGTGCGAGGAAGCCATGGTGGGCAGTAGTGGTGTGGACAAGAGAAAGGGAACGGATGCGGATGACTGTGGCTATGGCCGGCGCAGCATTTTATATAGCAATGGTGGGCGGTGGAGGGACGGACGTGTGGCGCCAGAGTAGCCGCCTCGGCAACCGAGTATCATTAATGTGGGCGGCAGATGGACGGACAGACGGCACTTGTGTCGTTTGAAGGCGGAGCAATCGCCTGCACCAGAAGCGAAGCGGGCGCCGACTGGCCAAGCGGAAGGCCATGGCGAGGAGATGACTTTACTTAGAGAGGATGATAATGGGGACCCACGAGGGCCATAGCCTCACGTACACAAGTGCCTCCTTATTATATATATATATATATTTTTTTTTGCTTCCTCCTGGTTTCCTGACATCACGGTCCCACACCATTGCACCATTGTCAACCTATGTAGTCAATAAACAAGAGAATTGCACAAGAAGCGGCCGACAGCTGGGACCAAGCAGCTCGAGCAGCATTTGTGTTTTTTGAGGTGTGAGCACTGCAGAGTTTTTTGATGTTTAGCCCAGATATTAATTTTTCTCCTCTGAACAACAACGAAAACATCGCTGCAGGTATTAACTGGGCGGGTTGTGGCCCGTCTAGCCCAGGCCATATATCTAGCCCAGATATTAATTTTTTTTCAAGCTAAAAATGGCTAGCCCAGCTATACTTTTTTTAGGGATACCCAGGCAAGGTCAAGTTGTTATTCTCCGCCCCGCTGAGCTGCAAATCTTTCCTAGGAGGGATGCATTAGGCTTAAAAAGAAAATGGGCTTTAAGAAATAATAAATGGGATGTATTTATTAAAACTGGGCAGTAACTATAAAAAAATGCACCAAACATGTAATTACTTTATAAAATATTATTTTTGGATATTGAAAATTTTAATTTCATTAATTGTTGCGAGCGTAATGTTTCGTTGGATTTTTACGTAATATAAATTTATATTGAAATTGTATTTAATCTGACTAGAAATTTCAGGATAAAAATATTTTGGATCCCATCAAAATGTGGAAAAATTTATTGAATTCTGTTTTGAACGGTTGGTTGAAATGGGTTGTACTTTTAACAAACTGTAAATGGGATGTAGTAAATTCCATTAGAATTCAAAAATGGGCTGCACATTCTTACAAATCTCAAATGGGCTATAAGTTCTCTGCCACACACTTGTGGCCTTACTAAGTTGGCGTGTCCCCTAAAAACAGAGAGTTGACGCGTATGCAAGGCTTTGTCAACTTATAGTCAACACACGGTTCTAGCAGCAGTGGCCGTTGGATGTCCATCCAACGGATGCCGTGCTTCTTCTTCAATCTCGGATATTCTAACTACACCCGCCCAAAAAATGATTCCTCCCCCTGACATCTGGGGCGCACCGTTTAGGAAGCTGACCTGTGGGCCTACTAAGTTGACGTACCAAGGGCTTTGTCAACTTAGTCAATATAAACGATTCTAGCTGCAGGGACCGTATGATGTCCATCCAACGGCTGTCGTGCTTCTTCAACCTCTGGTCTTCTTGCTCCAGCTGCCCAAAGCAGCGCCGGTCGTGTCGCCTGCTCCTGCCTCCCGTGGCCGACAGGGCCATGAGGCCTCACCGCCCCCTACTACTCCCACCTCTGGCCAGGCCATCCCTCCACTCACCCACACCCCCTGTTATTCTGCGGCTACGGCAGCCTCACACCGCAGCTGAACCAGTGAGCCCTCGTACTCCTCTCCGTGTGGGCATCCACTGCCGCATCTTCCCCGGCTTTGCGTCGTCCCCTTCCTAGGCCTCGCCGTCGTCCACAACCGTGGTGCTCTCGGCACGGCGTGGTCAACGTGGTCAAGGAACGACTTCCATCAGACGTGGACTGTACGTGGAGAGGCTGAGAGCTTGGTCCACAGCCGCAGTAAGGAAGTGCCTCCTTATTACGTGGAAAATAATGATTCCTCCACCTGACAGCTGGGACCCACCGGACGGGCCACTGTATTTCGTGAAAAAATGTTTCCCCCCTGACTGCTTGGACCCACCAGCTACATCTTCGCACGCAAGGAAGTGCATCCGGAAAAAAAATGATTCGCCCCCCTGACTGCTAGGACCCACCCGCTACATCTTCGCACGCAAGGAAGTGCCTGACAGTCGGGACCCACCTGGTCGAAGCGTACGTAGCGTTGTCATTCTGGTCGCGAACGTGTACGTACATACTAGTCGATGTAGAGGCGTGCACGTGTCGTAGTAGAGGCGCGCACGTAGCATGCACACGTCCGCATAACGCCGGTGCAAGAAAGAAAATCTGACCACATACGTACATACGGGCGGGGTCTCGACGCCTACTTGTGCATACGTCTGGCAGGCTCGTGTACATGGCTGGGTCGGAACGGAGAAACAGCGTTGTCGTCGTGTTCATGGGGAGCCAACCGGCTGGGTCGGAACAAAATGTGTCGTCGTGTTCATCGGGAGGGCTTGGACGGAACAGGCGACGGAAACGAGGTCTGGCGTACTGTAGAACAGAGGAAACGGCCTTGTGTTCGACCGGCCACGTTCAAAATGGGATCCTGTTCATCATGAGGGGTCTGACGTACCGCAAAATGGAGGAAACGGACCTCCTACGGTCGAAACAGGGTCCTGTTGATCCGGAGGGGTGTGGCGTACCGCAAAACGGACGAAACAAACTTGTGTTGGAGCGCTACGATCGAAACGGGGGTCCTGTTCATCGGGAGGGGTGTGGCGTACCGCAAAACGGAACTCCACGGGACACTGTTCATCTCCACCGTCGACCTCCTCTAGCCTCACGGGCTACTGTTCATCCACCGTCGACCTCCTCCAGCCTCCACCGCGATCGCTCATCCACGGGCTCCTGTTCATCCAGCCTCCACCGCCGCTACTCCACCGCCATCGCTCAACCACCCCTCTCCACGGGCTCTGTTCAACCACCCCTCCACGGGATAATCGCTCATCCACCCCTCCATCGTCTACTATTCATCCAGCCCTCCACGGGATCGTCCTGTTCATCCAGCCCTCCACGGGGTCCTGTTCATCCAGCCCCAACCGGCTCGATCGATTGGGGTCCTGTTCATCCAGAGGCAACGCCACGGGGTCCTGTTCATCCACCCCCACCGCTCATTGTTCATCCAACCGCCCCATAGCGCTCACTGTTCATCCAGAGGTAGCATCGATTGGCTTCAGTTAGCAGCAGTAGCGAAGGAATCGCTCAATCGGGTTTAGTTAACACCCATCGATCGATCGCTCGGGTTCAGTAACGCGTAGCCTGCAGTGCAATCGCTCGGGTTCAGTTAGGCGATGCCTCGCTCGGGTTCAGTTAGAGCCCAACGCCTCGCACACACGCGCGTACGTGTACAAGAGAAATGCGCATCGCTCGGCCCCCGACCACCCACCGTAACCGGGAACTCCCCAAAATTTTCCTCTCCCTCGCTTCTACCACGGTTTTTTCCGTCATGGACGGCCCAAAGAATGTCATGCAGCTGCGTCTCCGGCCCGCCCAGGACAAAAAGCCCATTTTCTGTCATGATTTTTTGTCATAGAAGTAGGAGCCCACCACATCTATGATGATACCGGGTTTTGTCACAATTATCGTCATAGAAGTGTCATAAGTATGACATAAATTTTTTTCGTTCGGCCCAAAATGTCATGGATGTGTCTTTTTTTTGTAGTGAAAGGTCATTGGGGTTCTTCTCACCTTGTATGCACATCACAAGGCCTTTCTCAAGTTGGTCCTTCAACTTGGCATTCTCCTCCACAAGATGCACATGCTCACAACACGGGTTAGTAGCATTTGCATTATCAATTAATACCATATGAGGAAAAGTGGATTTCTCCTTGGTTAGCTTCACTTGGAGTTGATCATGAGACTCCTTGATGCTTGCATGAGCACCCTTCAAGACCTTGTGGGCCTTGTCGAGTAAATCAAACTCCTCCTTGAGTCTAGCATGGTCAACCCCAAGTTTAGCCTTCTCGGAGCTTAGCACATGAGATGCAACAAGAGCATGATCAAGATCTTTCTTTAATTTAGCATGGTCATCGTTGTGTGACTCCTCAAGAGCCAAACAGTGCACACGCTCTCCTCAAGAGCATTAGAAAGATCTGATATCTCATCGGCATAGTCACGACTATGACCTTCCATCTTAGAGATGATTTCCTCATGAGCCTCGATCATGTCATTGGCTTCACCAAGTTGTTCCAAGAGAGCAACGAAGTGCTTCTTGGATTTGCCCTTGAGCTTACTCATAAAAGACTCAAATTCATTTACCTCCTCATTATACCCCTCACTTTCATCAATGCAATCCGTCAAGGAGGGAGTATTAATAATGGTGGTTTTGATGTTGGGGGTTACCTTGTTGGTGGCTTTAGCCATGAGGCACTTGGCGGTGATGTTCTCGTTGGGTGAGTCGAAGAGGGATATCCATGGAGTTTTGGCAATGGCAACGGAGGCCATGGCCACGGCTTCACTATCTTATTCATCATCATCATCCTCATGGTATTATTCTTGAACCACCAACCCTCTAGTTGGAGTCTTCTTGGTGAAGTTGTTCTTGTTGGGGAAATACTTGGCTTTGTCTTTTCGGATGAGCTTGCCACCATTGTCTTCCCTCTTCTCGTAAGGGCACTCCGCAACAAAATGGCTCACATTGCCACAATTGTAACATGTTCTCACACGTTGCTTGCCCTTGAAGCTACTTGAGTTATTCTTGTTGAAGCTTGGCCTTGAGTTCTTCTTGCTCCAAAATTGCCTTGAAGCAAGAGCCATGTGTTCATGATAGTCATACTTAGTATCTTCAGGTTGCTCTCATCATCTTCCTCATCATCCTCTTCTTCCACACTAACCTTGGCCTTCAAGGCAAGGTTGGGCTTCTTTGCTCTTTGAGAACGTAACACCGCATTGTCGGCGGTCTTGTCCAAGATGCTCATAGCCACAAACTCATCCAACACTTCACTTGAGGACAAGGTGTGAAAGTCTAGCCTTTGACGAATGACGGAGGACATGGCCTTGTGGTAAGGCATCATGGCCTTGAGAAATTTGTGCTTGATCCAATTGTCATTCGTATCCTTGCTCCCATGATCTCGGAGTGAGACCGCGAGAGTAGTTAATCTCCGATAGAGCCCATGAGGTTCTTCATCTTCTTTCATTGCAAACTCATCGGCTTCATCTTGCACAACTTCATAGTTGGAGTGTTGTATGCTTGCGCTTCCCCTGTAGAGAGAAACAACATGCCGCCATGCATCCTTGGCCACGATGAAGGGTCGGAGATGAGCAAGATCTTCGGGTGGAATTGCATCTTGGATGATGAAGAGAGCATTCTCATTGAATTGATTATCCGCGGCTTCTCGAGGAGTGAAGTTGCTTCGGCCATGCGGATAAAAACCTTCTTCAATGATTCTCCAAAGGTTAGTATTAACATGGTTCAAATGACACTTAAAACGATAAACCCAAGAATCAAAGTCCTCATTTTTTTACAATCTTAGGGGGAGGACCGGCATGATTCAAATGAGTGGAAGGAATCGGTCCACCATAAGTAAGTGGAGGTTCCACATGGGAAAAGATGCCATTGCCATTTTTACCACTAGAAGAAGGAGCCTTTTCACTAGTAGCTTCCCCCTTGTCGGAGTTAGCATCCGTCACCTTGTTAGTGGGATCACCCACTTTCATCGGCTCGGTAGATTGTTTAAGCCCTTCTAAGAATTTATTAAACATGCTTTCAACCTCGGTCGTCATGCAGGTTTTCAATGTGTCCAAAGCCGCATTGAATTCCTCATGAGAGACCGCGGTTCCTCCATCGGTCGTAGACGAGATCGAATTCACACCGGAGTGCTCCTCCCCACCGCCTACGGTCTCAACCATACTCTTTCGGACGGCGAAGTCCTTAATAAAGAGACGAGGCTCTGATACCAATTGAAAGGATCGATATAGTTGACTAGAGTGGGGTGAATAGGCAACTAACAATTTTAGCTTTTCTTTACCAAATTAAACTTTGCATCAAAGTAGGTTGTCTAGATATGCAACTAGGTGAGCAACCTATATGATGCAACAACAATAAGCACACAAGCAAGCATGGGATAGACCACAATAAATGATGCACAAGTAAAGGTAAGAGATAACCAAGAGTGGAACCGGTGAAGACGAGGATGTGTTACCGAAGTTCCTTCCCTTTGAGGGGAAGTACGTCTCCGTTGGAGCGGTGTGGGGGCACAATGCTCCCCAAGAAGCCACTAGAGCCACCGTATTCTCCTCACGCCCTCACACAATGCGAGATGTCGTGATTCCACTATTGGTGCCCTTGGAGGCAGCGACCGAACCTTTACAAACAAGGTTGGGACAATCTCCGCAACTTAATTGGAGGCTCCCAACGACACCACGAAGCTTCACCACAATGGACTATGGCTCCGCGGTGACCTCAACCGTCTAGGGTGCTCAAACACCTAAGAGTAACAAGATCCGCAAGGGATTAGTGTGGGGAATCAAATTTCTCTTGGTGGAAGTGTAGATCGGAGCCTTCTCAACCAATCCCTAGCAAATCAACAAGTTTGATTGGCTAGGGAGAGAGATCGGGCTAAAATCGAGCTTGGAGCAACAATGGAGCTTGGGGATGGAAGAGGTGAATCTTCTTGGAGAAGAAGACCCCTTTATACAGTGGGGGGACAATTCCAACCGTTACCCACCACTCAGTCCGCGACCCGCGGTACTACCGCACCTCTGGAGCGGTACTACCACACGGGCCTGCGGTACTACCACGGGGGTCCGCGGTACTACCGTGGGCACGGCAGAGCCTGGACCCGACCAGATGAGTACCGACAGGGTACGGTAGAACCGCTGGCGCAGTACTACCGCGACCCTGTGCGGTACTACCGCATGGGAACCACTGTCCAGGCACGGTAGGCACGGATATAAAAAATTACATCCGTGACTACATCCGCTGAGATTTTATCTATGCAAAAGTCCGACACGGTACTACCGCAAACAGGTGCGGTACTATCGTGTAGGGTGCAGATGTAAAAAATTACATCCGCCCCTACTTCTGCTCATGCCGTTGTGCCTGGCCAGGCGGCACGGTACTACCGCGCCAGAGCACGGTACTACCGCCTTGGGCGCGGATGTAAAAAATTGCATCCGCCCCTACTACCGCTTGTGAAGCAGCGCCAGGCCAGAACTCACGGTACTACCGCTCAGGAAGAGCGAAACTACCATGGGCGCCCATGGTACTACCATGCCAGAGCCCGATACTACCGCTGGTTCCTGTGGTAGTACCGCTCTGGGAGCAGTACTACCGCCAGCCTATGAATAGCAACACTAGGAGTCCTTCATTCTGTAGAGACACGGTGAGACGGAGAAAACTCCAAAGAGCCAAAGGAAAGGCGGTGCAAAATGAACATGTGTACGTGAGATTCCACCCAAACCTTTCCAACGCAGACCCCCTCTTAATAGTACGACCTTCCTACGACTCAAATCCACCAAAAAGAAACGTAGAGAAACGCCGTCTTCAATAATCTTTGAGGGGCAACAAATCGTCTTGTGTTCAGTCATGATATATCTGAAAAGCTCAAAGCGCATGATTAGTCCGCAAAAGCATTGTCATCAATCACCAAAACTACTAAGGGATAAATATGCCCTTACAAACCGGTTCCAGTCATATGTTTTAATATCATCCAATAGCCTATACCATGTCAATGCCTTTCCCTCAAAAGATAAAGGGAATACCTTCTTCTTAACTCCATCCTCGGATAAACCTGCAAGGTTAAACAATCCACGAATTTCATCCACATATATTAAGTGCATATTGGGATGTACCGTTCCATCTCCTGCATAAGTATTAGCTAGCAGTTTCTCTAACATGCCCGAAAGAATCTCATAATAAATATTTTTAGTAGGTTCAGTAGGTTGAGGGGCAACTCTTATTGCTTACGGTCGAGGTGAAGATACCCCGAATAAACACCTCAAAGGATTACTATTTATAGTAACAAGTAACAGTAAATTTCAGCATGTAATATAAAATGTTTCCTTACCAAATTCCACTTACCAAAGGCGCTTCGCTCCCCAGCAGTGGAGGCAGAAAAGAGTCTTGATGACCCACAAGTATAGGGGATCAATCGTAGTCCTTTCGATAAGTAAGAGTGTCGAACCTAATGAGGAGCAGAAGGAAATGAACAAGCGATATTCAGCAAAGTATTTTCTGCATGCACTAAAAATATCGATAACAGATAGTTTGATAGCAAGGTTATTCGTTACAAGTAACAAGTAACAATGGTAACAAAGATTCAACAAGTTAGCCCAATCCTTTTTATAGCAAAGGACAGGACAGAACTTTCTCCTATAGTAAGCAAAGCATTCTCAAGGACACATGAGAATTCATCTAGTCACTTTCATCAAGTTTATTTAATTCGCGCTCGCTACTTTGATAATTTGATATGTGAGTGGACCGGTGCTTGGGTGTTGTTCTTACTTGAACAAGTCTCCCACTTATGATTACCCCCTCCCGCAAGTATCCGCAACTACGATAGAAGAATTAAGATATATCTAACCATAGCATGAAACATATGGATCCAAATCGGCCCCTTATGGAATAACGCATAAACTAGGGTTTAATCTTCTGTCACTCTAGCAACCCATCATCTACTTATTACTCCAGAATGCCTTTCCTTGGGCCCAAGTATGATGAAGTGTCATGTAGTCGACGTTCACATGACACCACTAAAGGAAGCAGCAACATACATATCATCAAAATATCGGACGAATATCAAATTCACATGATTACTTATAACTAGATTTCTCACATGTCCTTAAGAACAAAAGTAACTAGTCACAAATCATGTTCATGTTCAAGATCAAAAGGTGTATTGAATAGCATCAAGGATCTGAACATGTAATCTTCCTCCAAATAAACTAACTAGCATCAATTCCAAGATGTAATCAACACTACTAGTAACCTACAGGTAGCAATCTGAGGTTTTTTAGGCAAAGATTGAATATAAGAGATGAATTAGGGTTTGAGATGACATGGTGCTGGTGAAGATTTTGATGAAGATTAGTACTTCCACGATGGGAGGATCGTTGGTGATGACGATGGCTTCAATTTCCCTCTCCTGGATGGAAGTATCCCCGGCGAAATTGCTCCGTCGGATAGCAAAAGTGCTACTGCCCAAGTTCCGCCTCAAGACGGCGGCGCTTCGTCCCAAAAATTCTCTCATTCCAAGTTCATTTGGAATTCTCCGTGAGCTTTTCCAGGTCTAGAATTCCAGCTGCCGGCAATCTCCTTCTTCATGTAAATCTCGCAAATTAAGAGAGGAAAGGCATTAGAATTGAATTATAAAGTGTTATAATGATAAAAAACATTGTAAATATCAGTAGGAAAAAACGATGCACAATGGATGTATCAATGCCGTTGCATGCAGGTGCGGGAGCGCGTCGCCCTCTCCCGTAGCGGCGGCCGGATGGCATGGAGGGAGCCCGACCGCTTCCACTACATTCTTTGGCCAACCACGAAGCGCCTCCACAAGGCGGAGCGCGAGTTCGCCGAGCGCGAAGAATCGGCACCGCCGCGTGGCTCGAGACGGCCAAGAGGAGTATCACTTAGCCTTCGTCCTCTCAAACTCCACGGTGGAGTATCATCTCCATGTCAAGAAGGATGAGTAGTTTAGAGTAGGTTTAAATCTAGTATATTTTAAGTTTGTGCGACGAACTATGTTTAAATTTTGGCGAGAATTATGTCATTACTCTTTGAAAAGTCTGTTCTGCCATGCGTTTCGCGGTATTAAAGGGAATTTGCGGTACACGGTTTACAAGATCTAGCTGGCTAGAGATGATCTGATGTACTCAATCCCTGATGCAAATCATGGCGGATCGGATCTGTTGTCGCCACGCGGGACCGTCGATGAACGCCACCTACGTGGACAAGGCAGATCATCTTCATCCGATTCATCCTCTATTTTTTTTTCACTTAAAGAAAGAACGGAACAGGGCCGCTTTCTCGAAGCAGAGGAGCAGTCCATTTCTTTTCCCTTCTGAATACCGTGTGCGCGCCCCCAAAAAGACACGGTCCGCCGTCGACCACGCAGGCGAGTCGTTAGAAGAGAAGTGGAGGCGGCGGCAGGGAGGGGAGGAGCGCCGCCATGGCCTCACGCTTCAACTTCCGCGTCTCCTCCGGGGACTTGGTGGGTGGCTCACCTAGCTGGCTAGCTCTGGCCTTCTTCCTCTGTCTTCCTTGGATGAAATCCAAATCTGCAATTTTGACTTGTTTGATTCTGGTCGCCGCGCGCAGAGGTCGGGGAGCTCGCTGACGGTGGGGGAGCGGCTCTGCGCGGTGGTCCTGCCCTGCGTCGCCATCGCCGAGTTCGTCTTCTTCGCGCTCACCGACTGCCTGGCCGGCATCTGCCCCCCTTCCTCCAACTCCTCCTCGCATATCCGCAGAGATCCCTCCGCTCCGTCCTTCTTCCTCACGGCCAAGAAGGGGAGCCACCACCACCGCGGCCGTCGCCGCGTCGGGCCGGGCTGCACGTCCCTGGTCTTCCGCGACCTCGCCCGCCTCGCCGACGAGTCCAGATGCTGTATTGAAAACCATCCATCTCTCTTTTCCCCCTCGATTTCTTACTTCTTACCAGGCGCTAATTGCAATGCCGTTTGATTCGATTCTTCCTTCCCTTGCCGGCCGAATCAAGTCTCGGTGAACGAGGTGGAGGCGCTGTTCGAGCTCTACAAGAAGATCAGCTGCTCCATCATCGACGACGGACTCATCCACAAGGTACCACCAAAACCAAAATTGCTCTGTTCTTCTGTAATCTGTAACAAATTAACGCAGTCATAATTTGACAGACATACATGACTGATAATATTTGGGCTTAACGAGTGAGATCCGGATTACTTCATAGATCGATCTGAAAATGCTGCATCACATGTGATAGATTCTTTCCCCAGCATATGGATTAGAGACACACTGTCATATAATAGTATTAGATTTGGCTTGACACCCAC
Organism: Aegilops bicornis; assembly: GCA_021605145.1. NCBI lineage: Eukaryota > Viridiplantae > Streptophyta > Magnoliopsida > Poales > Poaceae > Aegilops > Aegilops bicornis. The sequence goes on from CM038671.1 coordinate 46,162,676, forward strand.
AGAATTATTGGCCTGTATTTTTTTTCCAGGTCAGCATGTTGTGTGGCTTCCATGTGCAGTTAGACCATAGTATAGTGCCTGCATCTCCGAATGTTTGGTCGCCCCGTTCCTTCTTGTTGGGTGACAAATTTTTTTATTAAGCTAATGGTGCTGTAATTTTGCATGTTACTTGATTGCTGTGCAAGTCGAATTCTGCGAAAGAATATTACTAATTAAGTTTATAGTGCACATATGACTGCGGGGATGAAAGACGGGACCTAGCAAAGTTTGAATGTCCTTTTCTATTCATATAGTACTATGATTGAACCTTCAAAGAGATAATTTTTTTGACCTACCTGTCTTTTCTGTTGAATTGTTATTTAGGAAGAACTTCAGCTAGCATTATTCAAGACTCCTAGTGGACAGAATCTTTTTCTTGATAGGGTAAGCGTTGACAACTTCAAATTTTCTATTTTTAAATGCTTCAAGATAATTATTTACCATGTCATAAGGAAAATTAAGAATTGCTCAAATTGCATTTTGCTTTGTGAGATAGCATCCAACTGAAATTGTCCTCTATGATCCAGGTTTTTGATTTGTTTGATGAGAAGAAAAATGGAGTAATCGAGTTTGAGGAGTTTATTCATGCTCTCAGTGTCTTCCATCCATTGGCACCTGTGGAAGACAAGATCAACTGTAAGTACGATTCTTGCAGAAACTGTGTGCTCCACATGAACATGTTGAGATATACTTACGCTTAGGCCTCCCCTTCTGAGTTGTTTCAGTTGCATTTAGGCTCTATGATTTGAGACAGACTGGCTTTATTGAGCGCGAGGAGGTTAGTTCAGATGGATGTTCTATTTCTATCTGTACCGGTAGTTCCTTTACCTCAGCAACGTGATCTGTTGGTGCTCCTGTTTTTTTAGGTTATGCAAATGGTTATTGCCATTTTGAATGAATCTCATGTGGAGTTATCGGATGACCTTCTTGAGGCAATCCTAGACAAGGTATGCAATCATTTCCGTGGGATTCTTTGGTTACTTATTTCGATTTTATATAAACGTAAGTTTCAATTGGTTTCAGACATTTGAAGATGCTGATACCGATAGGGATGGGAAAATTTGCCAAGAAGAATGGAAGGAATTTGTATTACGCCATCCTAATCTACTGAAGAACATGACCCTGCCATATCTAAGGTTCGATTCTGAAAACTGCAGACAAATATGTTTAGAACTAGTCAGAAATACTTTGGCATTTATTTTCTTTTACAAAATTTAGTCAGTGTTTACTTGAGTGATTTTTTGTCCATTTCTATACCAGGGACGTCACAACAGCGTTCCCAAGTTTTGTTTTCAATACCGCGGTTGAAGACTAAGCATCGCAATACTTGTAATTGATGGTGACAAGTTGGCTGCTGAGTGCTGACGGTGTCAGCAGTTGAAAATTGGGACGCTGAGAAACAGAGCAGCCATGTTCGCTTACTGAAGAATCGCCACTGGTGACTTTTGCTGCTTTAGGATGGCTATCTGATAACCAACTCGGCAACTGAAGGGTTCCATTCATGATGGCAAATTTGGCAACTAACGGCGTCTGGTATGCCTGTCGCTTCCCCGCATTGTGTTGTCACTGTATATACACCATTCCTTCAGCTCTCAGAAGCACAGGACAGCTCTAGGTACATATAGATATGAGGAATCTAAGTTCCTCAAATGCCAGCCAGTTTCGGGATCAGTCCCGTTCAATTTTTAGAATGCTAACTTCTGATGGTGTAGCGTCCGTTATCTAGACTATCTTAGGGCTAACATGTCATGGCTTAGCCATGATTGCTGTATATATAATCGAAAACCTTTCCGAGACGCATGCTTTTGCTTGGTGATAGCTACTGTACAAGATTGATGCAAAGCATATTCGCCAAGTGTTTGTTCATGAACCAATCATCCCATCTGTGATGTGGACAGTTGACTTGTTCTTTTGTGATGGTGTTCGTTGGGTGATGCAAGGGACACTTCTTTATGTACTTCTTAATGCTAATCATAGATAGATGTGAACCAAATAAAGTAATTGCGACCATAGATTTGGACAAAACGAACTAGTAAATTTCTTTCGCTGGGGATAAGGCTGCACAGTTTGTCGATAGATTCGCCAGCGTGGACGGTGGACCCCTTCCAGAAAACAAATAAAGAAATTTCAGTACCTAGCATCATGCTTGCATTTTTACAAGTTGGCGCACTAAATTATGTGGCTTTAGCGCTACGCAAAAATGTTGAAAGAGAGGGAAACCGACAACTTTAAGGCTTCTTTGATTCAAAAGTTTTACATAGGAATTTTGGATTATTGCCATTATTAGGGAATTTCCCCCTATTTGGGTGGTTTGATTTATAGGATGTTTTCTCTGCATATTTTTCATATTACATTTCATAGAAAAGTTTACATCCACCCAAATTTTTTGGGAAGATTCCTGGCATCAGATCTTTTTTTTTTTGGAAAGATCCATTTGTTTTGCATATTGTTCATAAAACAGCATGGATATTCAGAATCCTATGAATCCGAAGAACATGAACAACAGGAGGCTATATGCGGCAACACTTAGAGCATCTACAGTTGGACTTTGCAAATCCGGCCCCTCAAACGCCTGCGGATGCGTCCACGGGCATTGACCGGGCACACCTCAAATTAGCCACTTTGCATCCGCCTCTCTCAAATTTCATCCCCTAGATCCATACAAAGCATGCAAAAGGAATCCTATGTACTACATCTATGTACTATCCTAGCCACTCTTCGTCGTCGGAGATGTCCACGACGATGGTGTCGGGCGCCGGCTGGACAGGCGGGTAGGAGGGCTCTGGCTCATCCTCCTCCTGCTCGACCTCATACATGTAGGCGAACATCTCCGCCTCCTCCATGGCCTCTTGCGCCTCCATCTCCTGCATATGATTCCGAACGATTTATAAATCTGTGACACTTTTTCAAAAAAATAGCTTTTTTCCATATTTGCATATGATTCCAAAGTTCACTAAAAATATATTATTTATCAACAAATTGTAAAAATGATGAACACTTTTCTCGTTTGCAAGCATTATTAAACATGCACTCATTGTTAAAATTAGTGGACATTATAAAATACTCAAGCACTTCTCAAATACATGAACATTTTTCCTAATTCACGGATGTTTAAAAGTCCACTAATATTTTTAAAATAATAAAATATCAATTTTTTGTGGAAATATAAAAGTTCATGTTTTTTTAAAATTTCATGAATATTTTTTAAATCTGTGAATTTCTTTTATAAATTCGTGAAGAAGTTTTCAAATTCTTGTGCATTTCGAAATTCTAGAATATTTTTTGAAATTATCAAATTTATTTTATCGTTTCGAAAAAATCAGAGTACTGGTTTTCTTTTAAACCAGTAACCGATAGTTTTGTGCCCATACCTACTGTTTTATTCACAACTAGCTCTAGGAAAAAAAAGGCTATTGTAGGTTTTTTGTGGTCTTTTTCTCCTCGCATTTTATGTTCGGTTATCTCCTTTTGTTTTATTTTTCTACTTCTAAAAAATCATGAACATTTCATAGAAAAAAACAAACCCACTCAAATCTTTTGGACAGATTCATGGCATCAGATCAAATATTTTGGAATACTACAAATGCGCGGAACATGAAGTACACGAGGCCATACCAGGCGAAAACAAAACAAAACTACCTACCACGCACTGCTGCTTGTGTCAGCATGCACGGAAAAACCTTTTCGTTGATAAGAACAAAACAGGGCGGGCCTAGGTGAGGTAGCATCTATTGTCCTTTTTTTTCCTTTTTGCGGGGAAGGTAGTATCTGCCATACCATACACGGTTCCTAGTCCAGCTAAGCTGATGTCCCTTTCTTGATGGAACGCCAAGGTTAGCTGGACCATGTAAGTGGATAACGTGAGAATGGGACGCTCAACAATCATCCGTTCTCGGGCCTGCGGAGTTTGCGACCAATGGACGCCACCGGTGGTTGCACGCATGCATCACTGTCAGTTGAAAAGGACAAAGAAAAAAGGGAGAGGAAAAAAATATCTATCACCTCCAAGCGTCGACCCGGTTCCTATTCCGTGCCTGAGCGCCGGTTATAGTGCTTTCGCTAACCGGCGCCGGTTATAGTGCTTTCGCTAACCGGCGCACACCCTTCACTGCACTATGTACTCCCTCCGGTCTTTTTTACTCCGCGTATTAGATTTGGGCCAAGTCAAACTTTGCAAAGTTTGACCAAATATATATTAAAAAATACGAACATCTACAATACCGAATATATATTCTATGAAACTACATTTCGTAATGAATCTAACAATATCGATTTGGCATTGTGGATGTTGATACATTTTTCTACAAGTTTGGTCAAAGTAGGGATGCTTTGACTTCAGACAAAACTTATATACAGACTAAAAAGGATCGGAGGGAGTATGTAAACGTGCCGGCCCATGCAGGTATTTTTTTTCCCACCGATTTTATCAGGAACCTTTTCAATGATTGTACTGATGGTTTTTCTGAGCGGGATTTCTTCTGGTTTTCCCCGGCATGGGTTTTGCCGGTATTCTCATTTTGTTTTTATTTTGTTTTTGTTTTATTTTATTCTTTCTCAGTTTTAGGTTTTCTTTTTTGAATTTTTTTCTTTTTATGAAATTCGTCACCTTTTGAAAAATTTGTGAAAATTTTCCCAAATTTTTGTGAACTTTTCTCAAATCCGTGAAGTTTTCTCAAATTCGACGACTTTTCCAAAAGTTCATTAAATTTTTTAAAAATATTTATGATTTTTTGAATTTGTGAACTTCTTTTACATTTTTGCAATCTTTTTTAATTTGTGAACTTATTTGTGATTTCATTAACTTTTCCAAGTCATGAGATTTTTTAAAAAATTTATTTTCTTCAAACTTATGAATTTTTTCAAAATTTATGAACTTTTTCTCAAACCTGTGAAATGTTTCTAAAAAGTCAACGGTCAACAAATCTGGTTAGAGATCAAAGGTCAATGGCCAGCCGGTCTATAGTCTACCCTTTCAAACTTTTTCAAATCCATGATTGTTTTTCTATTTCATACACTTTTTTCCATTGTTTTCAAAGTACTATAAAAAATTAAGGAGAAGAAAAAATCAAACTGAAAAAAGCGAAAGCCATCGACGGCACGGGCGAACGAGCGAAAGGAGCACTAGTGGGCGAAGGTCCAGTACGACAGTTATGTGCGCCAAGAGACCTTCCTACCGCTGAAGGTGCCGAATAGGACCTCTCAAGCATCGACTACAACCTTGTTGGCAGGATGGGGTTGCGGATACTAACAATTGCTCGCTCGGTGGCGCATGTCCTACTGTATTGTATCCGCCGGATCTTGCTTGACCCATGTAACCTGAATTGTGGATCAAAAGTCCCACTGGGTTGCTTTTCCATAGAAAAATTGGAGCCGAATGGCAAATCGGGTCCTCTCCATCAGAGAATCAGTTTTGCCGCTCATGCCATATCCTACTAGGTGCATGTAGCGCTGGATAATTTAATTTCCATAGATAGTGCACATACACGCTCACGGCTTCTTCCTAACAGGCAGACCTGGCCATGGGCAGCCCGGCCCGGTTGGCCTGACCTGACCCGGCCCGACCTTGTCCACGGGCCGGGCTCGAGCCTAGATTTCAAGCCTGACAGCCAGGACAGGCCGGGCCTGGGCCTGTTGTATTCGTGCGTTAACAAAGAGGCCTGGCCCGAGGCCCGGCGGGCTTTTAGCATGACGGACCGGGCTTGGGCCTGATTTTTATCAAACACGGTTCCTAGTCCAGCTAAGCTGATGTCTTTTTCTTGAGGGAACGTCAAGGTTTGGAAAGATATGGCTAGTTAGCTGGACCATGTGTAAGTGGATAACGTGAGAATGGATGCCCAATAATCATCTGTTCTCAGACCTGCAGAGTTTGTGACCAATGGACGCGGTTGCACGCATACATCACTAGGAGTCGAAAATATCACTATGAGTCGAAAAAGACAAAGAAAAAAAGGGAGAGGAAAAAAATATCTATCACCAACAAGGATCGACCCGGTTCATCGCGCCATAAGAGCATCTCCAGCCGCGTCCCCAAGGCGCCTTTTTCTGCGCCGGCGTCGAAAAAACCCCCAGTCGCGCTCCCAAGACACCAAAATTCGCCGGCTCGGCCCGTTTTTGGGCCGGCGATCCCAGTCGAACCATTGGCGCTCGGGCTCGGTGGAAGGAAAAAGACGCTGAGCCACATTGTCGCGAAAAGTCAAGGCAATCGTCTAGATTCGCCCCCCACCCCCGCGCGCTCGACCACCACCCTGCCGATCCCGGCGCCGCCCGCCGCCCAGAACCGCTAGATAGGCCACTCCACACCGGAAAATAGAGAAGGTTTCGCCGCGGCAACCTCTCCACCACCTTTCGGGTGAGTTTTCTGGCGCTCCAGCCACGCAGGATGGTATACCGGTGGCTGTGCGCCCACCACGCCCGCCAGGTGTTCGGCGGTTTTCACCTTTCGGCGATGGACTCGGACGACGAGGAGACGCTTGCGGCGTTGCTAGAGGAGGAAGCCATGCCGAGGTGTAGGAGGAGGAGCATCTCATGGTCCTCGCCGCCCTCGCCGGCCTGCTCACGAGCAATGAGAAGCCGCGGCGAGGTGGCTCGTCGCGGGGCGGCTGAAAGCAAAGAACCGGCATAGTCTGGAAGGCTATTGCATGCTCTACTCCGACTACTTTGCCGACGCTCCATTGCATGATGACAAAGTTTTTCGACGCCGTTATCGAATGAGTCAAAAGCTTTTCCTCAGGATTGTGAATTCCATCCGGGAGTTAGACAGCTACTTCAAGTGCAAGAATGATTGCACCGGCACACTTGGATTTAGAAGTGCACGACAGCTATGAGGATGCTTGCATACGGAGCTCCCGGTGATTCACTCGACGACTATGGGTGCAGGGCCGAGTCCACGACCATTGAGTGTTTCTACAAGTTCCGCAGGGCAGCGGTGACGGTGTTTGGACCGCAATACTTGCGATCACCCAATGCTGAAGATACTGCTCGGATCCTAGCATAGAATGCATCAAGAGGATTTCCTGGAATGCTTGGAAGCATCGACTGCATGCATTGGAAATGGAAGAACTGTCCATTTGCTTGGCAGGGGATGTACAAAGGCGCCAAATGCGGTTGTAGTGTGGTACTTGAGACAGTGGCCACACAGGACCTCTGGATTTGGCACTCCTTCTTTGGTATGCTAGGAACTCACAATGACATCAACATGCTGCAGTGCTCCCCTGTCTTTGCCAAGCTTGTTGAAGGTCACACTCCTCCGGTGAACATCGAGGTCAATGGGCGGCACTACAACAAGGGGTACTACCTAGCTGATGGCATCTATCCGAGATGGTCTACATTTGTGAAGACTATCTCAAACCATGTGTCAGGAGGCAAGAAGTCCCACTTTGCGAAGGTTTAGCAGACTTGCTGGAAGGGTTTCGATCGGGCATTTGGTGTGCTCCAATCTCGATTTGGTGTTGTCCGGTACCCTGCTCAGACCTGGTCGAAAGATCAAATGTGGAAGGTCATGACTTGTTGTGTCATCTTGCACAACATGATCATTGAGATTGAGCAGGAAGAGCAAGTGTTTGACACTGAACCATATTACAGGCAGGGTCCTCTTGCGCAAGTTGACCACCAGCTACCGACAACCTGGACTGCCTTCCTCAATATGCGTCAGGAGATCTGAGACCCACAGGTGCAACAACAACTGCAGTAGGATCTGGTGGAGCGCCTATGGAGGCTCAAGGGCAACGCCTAGCTCGACGTGTGATGAAACATGAGTTTTTATTTGTTGAACTATATAATTTATATTGAATTATGTGTGCTGAACTTTTTGATTTTTATTGATTTTCGGTGATGAACTATGTGATAAAAAAATTACTTGTGTTAAATTTGTGCCGAACCACGGCGAATATGGGCCGATTTGCGCTGATATCGGGCCTATTTTTCGCCGAAAAGCGGGCGCTTTGCAAAAATAATGGGCCGATATCTGCGCCTGGGGCCGACCTGGGGGCAGCGGCTGGGAACCCAATCGCCCCCAGGCGGCGATTTTCAAGCCTCCTGGGAAGGCCAACGGACGGAGATGCTCTAAGCCCCGCAACTAGCTAATCGGCGCACAGCCCTTCACTGCACTATGTATGTAAATGGGCTGGCCCATGCAGGTCTTTTTTTCCACCGGTTTTGTCCGGGAACCTTTTCGATGAACATACTGACGGTTTTTCTGGGCGGTTTTTCTTCTCATGGTTTTCCTCGGCATGAGCTTTTGCCAGGTTTTCTCAATTTTTTTCTTATGTTTCGTTTTGTTTTTATTTTATTCTTTTTCTCTTTTAGTTTATTTTTACATTTTTCATTTTTATGAAATTCGTGAATTTTTCCAATTTTTTGTGAACCTTTTTCGAATGCGTGAAATTTTCTCAAATTTGTGCAGTTGTCCAAATTTCTTGTGTTTTTATAAATTAAAAACTTATTTAAAATAGTTCTGAACATTTTTTAAACATTTTTGCAATCATTTTTAAATTACAATTTTTCCAAGTCATGAGCTTTTTTCAATTTGTGATGTCTTCAAGCTCATGGCTGGCACTGCGCGCCAAGAGAGTTTACTACCGCTGAAGGTGCTGAATAGTACCTCTCAAGCGTGGACTACAACCTTGTTGGTAGGGTGGGTTTGCGGACACTAACAACTGCTCGTTTGATGGCGCATGTCCTACTGTTTTGTATCGATCCGATCTAGCTCGAAATCCCTAATTAATTAAGGAGTAATTTTTGCAAAGATCGCTTCTACCTTCAAATGCACCACTTGTCGCTACATGTGAGTTTCTTTTTATCGTAGATCCGTTTATTTAAAATATTTTATTTTTTAGATCGTGCATCCAAATCTCGAACCATTTTCACCGTTAAATTCCTCGCGTCCAGATCTTCAAAAGTAGATCACATGTTGATAGGTTGTAACGAACTCTTTTTCATGAAAAAAAATCGGTAAAAATAAACCAGATGAAAAAACCAAACCGGAAACACGTTTGTTTCCCTTTCCAAAACCCGTTTCCGAGAGGCACGACCGTGCCTCTCGCGGAATCAAATCCGTGCCTCCCGCATAACGAAACAAACACGGTTTTTTTTTCGTTTCTGAGGGACACGGCCGTGCCTCGCGCGAAAGCAAAACCATGCCTCTCGCTGATGCAAAGCCGTGCCTCTCACCGAAGAAAAAACAAGAGAGAAAACAATTATTTTTCCTTTTCCGAGAGGCACGGCAATGTCTCTCGTGGAAGCAAAACCGTGCCTCTCACGAAATAAAAAAAGGAAAACCTTTTTTTTGTTTTCAAGAGGCACGACTGCGTCTCTCATGAAGCAAAACCGTGCATCTCACGGAAGAAAAAACATGAGAACACTTTTTTCCGTTTCCGAGAAGCACGGTTGTGCCTCATGGAAGCAAAACCGTGCCTCTCGCGAAGCTGCACCATACATCTCACGGAAGGACAAAGAGAAAACATATTTTTTCACAAAAAAATCATTTGTTTCTTCGAAAAGATAAGAAAGAATACTGGAAACCCGTAAAGCCAAAAAAGCCAGGAAAAAGCATCTAAAATGCCGAAAATGCATGTGAAAAAACCCGGAGAGAGTGGCCAAAGCGCAACATATAACGGCGGCTGAGAAGGTGTCAAGTGATGCGCTCTCAATCCACCCTAAATGATCGTTGGGAGGCTCCCGAAGAAGCATTCCTTACTTTGTTGCTTGACCCATGTAAGCTCAGTTGTGCATCAGAAGTTCCATTGGGCCGCTTTTCCACAGAAACATTGGACCTGATATTCAAATCTGGTCCTCGTCATCGGAGAATCCTATTTGGCACTCATGTCATATCCTATTTAGGGAATTCCCTATTCGCCGCTTACCGCGGCAAGTAGTCGCTGCTTCGCATAGGGCGCAACTCACCCTGGGCCGGTCCATTTGAGTGGTTTCGCCTCACGAGATGAACCGCAAAAAAAAATCGCGCTAGGGATCGAAGCTACGACCTCCAGTAGCGGTACACACCGCGCTAGCCACCGCGACTGGCTCGTGGATCTGTAAGAATAGCAATGCTAAACTTAAAGAAATTAAAAGCACGAAAAAACCATTTGTTCCTTCTACTGTTTTTTCTTTAGTCTTATTATGTTCTTTCTTTTTTCTCGTTTTCTTTGTTTTTCTTTTTAAATAATTTTTTACTTTTTCTTTGTAAGCTTTTCGAAAAGTTCAAATATGGTTCAGAATTTTCAAAAATGTTCTTTTTGTCAAAAATTGTTCATATTTCCCAAATAGTGTTCACATTTACAAAATTTTGTTCACAATTTCGAAAAATGTTCATGCTTTTTTTGTTTGTTTGTTCAGATTTTCAAAAAATTATTCACATTTGAAATATTTATTAAATTAATTCAAAAAAATTCGAGTTTCAAATCTTGTTTGAATTTTCAAAAATATTCACAATTCGAAATAATGTTCGCATTGCCAAATTTTGGTCAGAGTTACAAAAAATGTTCCCTTTCTCAAAACAATTTGACAGATCCAAAAATATGTTCGCTTTCTTCAAATTTTGTTCCAAGTTTAAAAAAATGTTCGAGTTTCCAATCTTGTTCACATTTTCAAAAAATGTTCACAATTCAAAATAATGTTCGCATTGCCAAAATTTTGTTCAGAGTTACAATAAATGTTCCCTTTCTCAAAAATTGTTCATAGATCGAAAAATATGTTTGCTTTCTTCAAATTTTGTTCAAAGTTTCAAAAAATGTTCGCCTTTTCTTTTTTTCTTTTAAAATTGTATGAAATGTTCTTGTTTTTCAAAATTTGTTCAACATTACAAAAAAAATCTTTGCTGTTTTTTCAAAAATTTGTTCACAGGTCAAAAAATGTTCAACATTTTAAAATAATCATTTGCTATTTTTGGAATTGTTCGCGTTCAAAAAAAGATACTGGTTTTGAAAACGAACTGCGTTTTTCCTGCAAAAAAAAATGAACTGCGTTCGAACTTCTAAAAAAGTTTAGATCTGTCGTGGATTATGTTCTTATAGTGTTTGCTGCTTAATATTGACAAAGAACGTTTAGTGATGCAATGGCTAGCGCATTTTTTGCGTTGTATATTTTACGTCAGAAGCTGCTCCTTCGTGGGCCAGCCCAAACAAGGCACCCCCTGTGCGAAGCCCCTCCTGTCTGCCCAAAGTTAGAGGAAACCACTCCTGTCTGCCACAGAGCGCACACCCGCTCGCGGCTTGTTCCTAAGAGGCCAACTTACATAATGTAAGAGAAAGGCACACCGTGTGGGTTATCCTGTTTTTTTTTGTTTGCGAGAGAAATTCCAATCTATTCATCAATCATGGCAGTACAGATAACACTAAAGATAATAAAATATATAACCAGGTCCATGGACCACCTGACCAAGACTACAAGCATCGAAGTCGAAATAGTCGCTACCGTCGTCGCCCCTCCCTCATCAGAGCCGTGTGGGTTATCCTGGTTTTGGGAACATTCTAGAAGGTTTCTCATTTACTGGTTCACTAGTTTTGTTATCCAAATATTTACTTTTTTCCTTTTTGTTTTTGAATTTAAAAATCCTACTAGTTTGTAACTTTTTCAAAATTGTAAACATTAAAAAAACAAAAATTCATGACAAATTCAAATATGTGAAGATTTATAAACCCAAGAACATTTTCTCAAATTCATGAACATCATTTCAGTTTGCCAGCATTTTTATAATAAAAATTCATTTTTTTACTTACATGAGGATTTATAAATTCGCAAACACTTTCTCTAACTTGTGTTTTTTTCCTAATTCGCAAATGTTTACAAAATTCACGAAAATATACAATTTATGAGCAATACGTTAAATTCATGAACAATTTTCTCGTTTGCAAGCATTTTTAATCATGCATTCTTTGAAATTCATGAACATTATAAAATCCACAAGCACTTCTTAAATTCATGAACATTTTTGCTAAGCCACGGATGTTTTAAAAGTCCACTAGTATTTTTTAAAATGTAACTATATATTTGAGAGAAAGTATAAAAAATACTATGAATGTTTTTCCAATTTTATGAACATTTTTCTTAAATTTGCGAACATTTTAGAAAATACATGATTTTTAAAAATAAATGAAGATGTTTTCAAATTCATATATATATTTTCCAAATTCTATATTTGTTTTTCAAATTCTCAAATTTATTTTTATGTTTTTTCAAATATGAGAGTAATGGTTTTACTTTAAGTACAATTCTATTCAATCCTAGCGCTAGGAAAAAAGCTATTGTAGGTTTTTGTTGTCGTTTTAAATCTGGCATTTTATGTTCTATTTTCTCCTTTTGTTTTCTTATTTTACTTCTAGACATCCATGTACAATTTTTCGAGTTCCTGAACATTATTCAATTTTAATTAATAATATTAATTCCAGAATATTTTAAAATTTTGGACTTTTTAAAATTCAGGATCATTTTCAAAGTAATTTTTGTACTGGTTCTGAAAGAGTGAAGAAAAGATGGAGTAGTGGGTTGGAGTCCTCGGTGGTCGCCAAGGGCGGTTGAGGAGGAGGGGATGAGTTCGCGGTGGTGCATGCAAATGGACTACGACGGTGTAATCGGGCTGGCGCGGTGAATGCCGCAAAAGAGGGTTTGGGTTTGAGATTGGGAGGAGGGGGAGGTGGGTGGGGGGGGGGGGGCTATATATTGAGGGCTGGAAGCATTTTTTGGCCGTCCCAAACGGTATTAGGAGGTGAAACCCTTTTAGGCTTTCAGTCGAGTAGGTTAAAGTACAAACAAGTTCTTGGTTTCGATTGTAGTTGTTGTTACATTGCTTCCTTGGTCTAGTCAATATAGTGGCCTCATCATATTATTGGCTCAAGATATGCATATACTAGGACCAAAAGAGCAATGATTGGTCGTTTTTACGTTAGCACTCTAGTGCAGCCATGATTAATGGGATCGTGGTGATGTGGCTAATAATTAACATCCTCATGCAAGCTCGTACCAACCATGTATTTAAAAGGAACCCCTTTTCTACTTCCTCACATGACAATAGGGTACCCAACCCACACACCTTGTATGCTAGCGCGAGCTGGAAAAACATATATTCTTTCTTCCAATCTTCATGGTGTGCCAGTAAGAAATAAACAGTAGTTGAAACAGCTTGAGGAAACATAAAATGTAATTTATTTCATTGGAATAGGAGGCTCGAGGAAGTTGGCGCGGTCCCCTTTTGGCACAAAATGTCCACAATGAATAGCTGCTCTAGTTTAAGATGTAGAAATCACTGAAAGGGTCATAGTGCTTTGCTCAAACCTGCTGAACCTATCGAGTTGTTTCGTCCATTCAAGCCTTTTCCTCCAACAAAAATCCTTTAGTAAGTTAGAAGAAGTGCAGTTTGCTCTTCAAACCGCCATGAGTGAACTTATGTGCAGGCCGATCGCCAGTGCTGGATTTTGTTTATATTTTTCCTTCCCTAGCTCTGTAACTCTCCCGCTTCTCCTTCTTAATGAATGAACTACAACGCTTCTTGTTGCCTTTTCGTTAAAACAAAGTTAGAGGAAGTGATGTTGTTCAAGTAAACTATATAAAACTTATAGTGAAATCTCTTCTGCTTATAAAGTAAAATAATTATGTTTAGTCAGAATGAAGTTCTAATAAGCACAAAATCAGATCAACAATGACATGGCTCAAACTAAGATGACTAGGTTAAAGGCTGAAGCAGTATTGCGGGCAACAGGTAATCGAATCAAATCATATTATAAGGGGTATGCAGTTCCTGTAGGCCAAAACCTCAATGTGGCACACTTTTAGTGATCCTTGCAGCTTTTGCAATTAACATTTTTCATAATAGCTTTTGCAATTGTTTTCTCTGTTTCCATCCCCGCTTTCAATAGGATAGCACCCAAAATTGTCACCTTGTATGGCACAGGGAGTTAAAACAATAATAGGCGTTGGTTTTTTGTGCTCTATGATCCATCAATAAAAGACATACTAGCTCTGACATGTTCACGTACTTGGATGCACAATTTCCTTATGTTCTTGAGTCTTAAGAGTAGAAGGCACAAAGTTCACAATATCCGTAGTATTATGAATTGAAGAATAAAGATCTTAGAGCGAGCATGTTTTTTGTGTGTGAATGCGGTGTCAACCATCACACAGCTGAATCGCACTGGCTAAAAGTTTGATTCTTTTTCCTCAAAGAAATGAATTCCAACAAAGATGTAACATCACTACTTTGGTAACTAGTAATGAGTTGTAGTGTGCATTACGATCATTTCATAACATCTTTTTTCAATTCTGAAAATGAAGATATTTCAAAACCTCATAAATGCTATAAAATACATCTAGAAAACCATACACAAATATATATGGGTAGTTTCATGAAATTTTGATGGACAAAACTTCCCATATAAATTATTAACCCTAATATGCAAGTAGTTGGTAGATCAAAAGTCTACTGAATTGAGGGAATTTTACTTTGTGCACACTCTTGAAAAGTTGTGAACAGTTTTCCAGGAATATTAGTAATCTATAAGAAAATTTCAATTAAATTTGGAAAGTCAAATAACATCTTAGAGTTCAAAACTTCATTTGAATCAAAAATGAGTTTATATTTTTTAGAGGTGCATATATAAACTAAAGGAACTTGCAAATATTGTATTTGATCCTAGAATGATCCAGGGAAGCCTCCCAAATATTTGCACACGGTATGAATCTTCAAATAATTTAAAAGTTCTTTAATTTAGATGGATTAAAAAACAAAATAATTAACATAAAGAAATAAATTACCCTGCCCTTACCTTTTGGGCCCACCTCAGCAGCAAGTCCCAGAACCAGCAGAATGGTGTAACCCAGCCCGGGACCATCTCTCTCTCTCTCTCTCTCTCTCTCTCTCTCTCTCTCATCCTAACTCATGTGTTGTAGTCCACCTCTAACCAGTAGACGTCCTGCACATCGAGCATGCATTGTCATCGCGCACCATCTCCTGCTAGCCATCACCGTAGGCTTCAAACTCTATCGGTTCGGCTCTGAGCTTCGTCGTGCCCGCTGCCATTTATGTGCATTGTGATTCGTGCACCAGAGTTGTCGGTGTCGTGGGGATGATTCCGACAATGAGAGGGAGGGGGGTAGGAGCGACGTTGTATCTAGCTTGGCATAGACATGACACATGAGTTTTATGAGTCGGGCCCCTCTCGGCGGAGGTAACAACCCTACGTCTCGAGCTCTAGGAGCTTTCTTCTTTTTTCTGTGCCTAGAACTGATTATAAGTAATGTGAACCCCTGTCTACGAGCTAAGGCGGCTTATATAGAGTGCCTGGCCTGGCGTTTACGCTTCTGGAGGAATTAAATGTTACATTGAATAAATCCACTGTAAGTGGTAGCTGGCGAAATAAATGCTAGTAACGCATGCCACCCAGACCGTCCTGGCGCTTCAAATATCCCTATTGTTTGTTCATCTTCTCGTATCCAAGTAGCTTAGTCACTCGAGTATGTTCAGTCGTCCGAGCACCTGGTGAACAGATGCGTCCGAGTAACTAGAACTCCAACGTTAGTCGAGTAACTTCTTGGATCATCAAGGTTGACTCTATGGTTTACTATACCTTGTACCCTCATGGGGCTACCCTTAATGGGTAACCTCGTCGGCCGGGATCATCGCCGGAAGCATCCCACCCATCCGTCGTCGTCGTGATTCCCGCTGCCACCTTGCCACTCGCTTGCGGATAAGACTGTGGTTAAGATCGTATTGCCTTGCCCCACCCATTCTCCCAATCACCACTCCCTCTTCCGCAGTGTCCAAAGCACACCCGTGCAACCATAGTTCGTCGTCATGGATGCACGCCTGTGTCGATTTTGCACTGATATGTGACGGATTCAAGCTATTGATTAACATGTTTCTTGTGTGTGTTGATGGAAGATTTAGGTAATCTTACGTCTAAGCTTGTCGACTTGACTAAGAAATAACAAAAGCCAAAAAATTATGGGATTGGTTTTATTGAGAATCATTGCCTAACGGGTGTTCTTTAAGATGAAAATGGGAATGGTGGTGGCACTATCACATGAAACTATCACCAGATGGGGAAATGGGGATTGGTATATGTCGAGGAGGAAGCAGGAAAAATAAACATACTAGGCATGCTACTTCGATTCATATGCCTTTTCTGGTGTGCAATTATCATGGAAGACGGTTGCGACACGTGGTTCGTTTCCTTATGGTGGTTCCAAAAATTCAGTTGGTGCGATTGCATGGTATCCAAAAGTTGATTCCACAGAAACCAAGCGTGTACGCGTGGTTCGTTTGATTGACTCTTCCACTACGAGGAAGACTTCACACTTGAAGACTCCAAAGCGCGTGAAAAAGGACTCGAGACTCCTCTCGCTCTATATATAGTAGCAACCTGACCAGCCTTCAGTAGTTCACTATCAAGTTTAATGGCAGAGATTGTTGCTTCCGCGGTGGTCGGCGAGACGCTTACAAGGATCTCCAGCTTCATCATCGACAAGCCTGCTGGCAAGAGGCCATGCGGCAGAGACGAGATGGAGAGGCTGGAGATGGCGTACATTAAGATGGAGGCCGCGCTGCAGCTGTCCGACAGATGGCAGATCACGGCCGTGCCCGTGCTCCGCTGGCGGAGCAAGCTGAAGCGCGCCGCCCAGGAGTGCGACGACACGCTGCGCCATCTCAGGCAGCGCCAGCGCGCCATGCAAGACGATGAGCTCAGGCTCAGGTAGGCGTCCTCGCTCCCCACACGGATCGCCCACGCGGCCAAGTCGCTCGTATCATCCCTCGTCAGCCGCGGCAAGGACATCGGCGAACCGATCCCCATCCGGAGGTTCGAGAGGTTCGCGGAGGGCGCCGGCGAGTTCGTCAGGTTTGTGGAGCTGGGAGCCACCCGCGAGAGAACCTCTTCTTCGACCCGCTCATCGGCCACCTCCTCGCCGGCAAGACAGCGCGGTACCAGGCGCTGCAGGGCGGCAGGTTCTACTACCTCGGCATCCGGCCCACGAGGTTCGCGAAGCGCGGGGTGGAGGCCATGGTCGGCTTCGTCCTCCAGGACTTCAGAGCGCCCGCCAAGAGCTTCAGCTCCAGGGTCATGTTGCGCCTATCCGAGAGCAGCGACGTGCTCGGGATCATAGCGAGGTGCATGCAGGCGGTGACGCCGCACCTCAAGGTGGCCGCGGAAGGCCTCACGAGGGAGCTCGTCCAGCTTCCAACCCAGGATTTCTCCTGGGTGGAGTGACAGAGCTCCCCCTTGAGAGAGACAGAGTACTGGGTCGATATACACAGGACTTTGACCCAATGTCTTCGTCCAGACTCGCTCTGCTGCAGCGGCCATGATGATCCCATTGCCCCTTCTACTTGTAGGAGCAAGAGCGACAAACAATCTTCGTTGTCACCAACGAAGTCGAGGCTGGCGTGCACACTGTTTCCGGAGCAGGTGATTACGGTCTATCTGCAGTGCCATATCTCGCCGCCCGCTCAAGCTCCGCACAAAACCCAGGCTACTAAGAAGCATGGAGGTCTGAAGCAGTCGGTCCTTTTCATTCCCCATGACTTCCCAGAGGGCGTAGAGCCTCAGGACGACAGCTTTGCTTTCGAGGTGATCGACGGGAAGGAGCAAGAAACGGTCCATCGAAATGCGACCTTGCAAGACGTAGACGAGAAGCTGCTCCCCAAGGCCATGGATCACCTCTACCGGAACACCGAATCCAAGATGTATCAGCTCTACCTGAGGTCCAGGCATGGCACCGCGCAGCTCTGCGTGGAGAAGACGACGCCTGCAACGCGTGTGCCAAGTAAAGGAACCGCCGCATCACGGTTGCAGAACGGGAACAAAATGGTGGTGGATCGGAAATGAGAGGATTACAGAATAAAGGGATGGCAGGACGCGTCGAGGGACCTGCTCAAACTATGGGTCGTGCACGGCTCACTCAGCTCCTGGACTGTCAGGTCCCCTCTGCAGAGCTAATCCCTCCCCTCGCCTTTTGAAATCTCTTTATCTAATAGGCATGCTGTGGAGAGTCTCTGGTCTAGGAACAAGAAAGCAAGTGTCAATTTTTCAGCTTTGGTGCGGCTATGGCTCATTTACAGCGAGTTGGAAGGACGGATCGCCTACAGCGCTTCTGTCTATGGGCCAGGCAGCCCAACATGAGAGAGAGTGGCGTCACTCTCTTCCCTGCCACGGGCAAATTACATGCACGTGTTTTTATTCCTTTACTTCCTTTTTTGTTTTTTCATATATTTTCGAAAATTTTAAATACGTATATTCAAAATTAGTAATAGTGCACAACATGAATTTGAAAAAAATGTTAACACAGAGTAATTTTTTTGTTAGCGTAACTGTAAGAAAATGTTGTTATCATTCAAATAATATGTCCATGACAGTTAAAAAGTTTACAATGCGAAAACAATGTTTGCCCAATTCAAAAATATCTGTAACAATAAAAAAATGAACATTTTTTAAATGCAAATACATTTTCAAAATTTGTTTTTTGAACATTTCAAACATTTTTATGAAAACTAATATTTTTTTAAATTTGTGAGTTTACAAAACACAATTTTGTTTATCATTTTCTATAATGAATTTGTTTGTAAAAATAAAAAAGGGAAACAGAAAAAGACACAAAATGAACATGTAAAGAATAATTAAAAAACAATAAAAAACCGACCCGAAGGTACACAAAAGCAGGTCATGTAGTATGGTCACTATCTACAAATTGGCTGGCCCGTTTACATGGATCGCCCATTCACTACTAGGAAAAGGCATGCTAGTGGCGCACCAGTTTTGCCTTCTAATGGCGCACTACTGGTGCACCACTAGCATCACGCCATTAGAATAAATTCTAATGGCGCACCACTGGTGCGTCATTAGTATCTGGTGTTCTAATGGTGCACCATGTAGTTCGCCATTAGTATTGCCCACAGTGCGCCATTAGAATTCCTCCCAGAGTAATGGCGCACTTCTAATTTTTTTTCAAATTTTTTTTAGAATTTTTTTTTCAAATTTTTTTGATTTTTTTTTCGTTTTTTTCTTAATCTCAGGTCTCTATAGCTTAATTTCGGGTCAATATGCTTAATCTCAGGTCAAATCGCACTCCGTGGTCAAACTTCCCGAAAGGTCACCCATCCTCACACTACTCCAGCCCAAGCACGCTTAACTTCAGAGTTCCCCCTGTTAAATTCGGATGTAACTTTTCGAGTAGATGATTTTTCATATAAAAAACTTTTTAATCCGAGTTCGTATGCAAAAGTTATGCCCATTTTACAAATTTTCAGAGAAATTTTGCAAATAAAGTCAAAATTCATATTCGTAATTTTTCTCAACAACTAGACCACATATCATATGGGAAACTTATTTTCTTTTATTTATTTTTTGACATTTCCATCATTTTATTTTATTTTTTTTAAACTGAAAAGGCGGTCCAAGGGGTGCATTCGGTGTTGAGACAAGTTAGTAATGGCGCACCGTACCACACCCACGGTGCGCCATTACTAGTTTTGAAAAAAAATTGAATATTTTTTTGAGAAAAACTTAGTAATGGCGCACCAGTGGACAGTGCGCCATTACTAGTTAACTAGTAATGGCGCACTGTCCACTGGTGCGCCATTACTAACAAATTTCTTTTATTTTTTTACTTTTTTTTAAACTATTAATGTCGCACGGTGGGTGTAGTGCGTCATTACTATGTCAACTAGTAATGGCGCACTATCCCGCGGTGCGCCATTAGTAACAATTTTTTATTTTTTTTTCAAAACTTCTAATGACGCATCACACATCAGGTGCGCCATTAGTAATATATTACTAATGGCGTACTTGTATGTAGTGCGCCATTGCTATATATTAATGGCGCACCAGACATGTGGTGCGCCATTAGTGTCCATTTTATCTATAGCCGTTTTTCTAGTAGTGATTTGTGCGAAAGGCGGCCTATAGATCAAATAGGGTAACGCCTATTTTACTCTGATGAGAGAAGCCGGCCCTTGTCACATAGCTCCCCCAATCACCTTTTCTCAATCGAGAGAGCACATCCGTACAAGTGATACAATGTTCACTTGCAACGCACTTGGCATCAAAAGTTTTAAATTGCAGGTTTCCTATTTTTTAATCCATTCATCAGTTGAATGAATTAATCTGTACTTACCCAATTAAAGAACATTCACATGAGAAGAGTGAAATGTAATCGGTTAACCAATCTTCATTGTTAAAGTTTGAGAAACGTATCATATACATCCCCATTTCTTTACCCACACCCCACCATCCAAAATCATGCATCTCTCTTACTCCCTTCGGCCTCTCTTCAACGTAAGTAGGCATTCCATTGGAGACCACTATACCTTGGTTGAGTGAGTAACTCGAAGTATAGAGGAAGGCAAATCTAGGATTTTTACCAAATTTGAATCAAAGTTGATTTTAGATTTTATGATTAAATATTTCTTGTTGAAGTCTTTTAGTTGCAGATTCATCAAATTAATCAAATGTCTCACAAAGTTCATTACGATGTGTTAAATGAGTCCACAACATAGTTGGAATGTTTGTGTTCTGGGACTTCTATTGTTGTTTCCATTTCAAACCCTCATCAGAGGCTACCATCATGATGTTGGTAGTGTAGTGTTGGTCATTAATGGTGATGATGCAAACAGTGACTTTGTTTCGAGGAGAGGTAGCAATCCAAAAAAAGTAAAGTGCGGGGATCTGATCTAATCGTGGAACCAGCTATCAGAATTAACCAGTCACATGTTCACCTACCAATTAGCTATGGAAATATTCTTCTCATAGTTGACCTCATTAATTTTATTGTCTTCCATATATGCAATTGCTTACAATCTAGGTTTAGGAGATTCACGTCATTACCTCCGATATACACAAATTGTAGACATGTCATGATACATGGGCGACAATTCTCAGTAGACAGAAATGATATATTCGAAAGAAAAAAAAACTCTAGATTTCGGATAAGGAGGAAATGAGAACGATGAGTGAACAAATATGACATGGCATGGGGGAAGGATGACTTGCTAATCGTCCAACTATGGATTTGGGTAGTTAGGTTGTGTTGAGGCCCCATATATATATGATCCTCTAGCGGTTGTACATTTTGTCTTTGCCAAGGATCAATCGATGCAAAAGTGTATCACATAGGTTTGCTAGGGCACCAAATGTACTTAGCTCCACTAAAATAGTGCCAAACAATGTTGCTTGACTCTAATAATAATGCAAATGTGCTATTTTTGGGCTGGTATGTCAAGCTAGACAATATATACATATGCAAGGTTTAATGAGCCCTCATTTTTGTTGGGTTGGTTGTGCATGCATGGAACGGCATTAGTATGGATGTATGGTAGTTGTAGAGCAACCAATTAGAATGATAGTGACGTGACTATATTAAGAGCCACGTGCAAAGTCGTACCATCCATGTCTTTAAAAGGCACACATCTCTCCTCCACTTACAAACATGTGTTCAAAAATCATAACTTGTATGTCAATAGTCCAAAATCTAGAACAATTCATATAATTTTCCTAGTGAACTAATTAGAAATTTGTAGGTTGGGAGCTCGTGGAAAGGCAGATGACATATGTAGGAGTAGGAGGCACGAGGAAGCTATGGAGTTCCAACTTGGGTAAAGAAATGACAATATAAGGGGTTCATGGTTGAGAATGTAAAGAACACTGAGCAATAGCACAAGTTCTTGCTAAAGATGGTGATTCAATCACTACAACTGTCTTTCTTTCCTAGTAGAGATATTTTAAAAATGTATAACTTAGCAGAAATAAGCATTGATTTTTTTTCTTGTAACTGTTTCAAAATGAAATACTTACGTTCAGCCAATTCGAAGGATAGAAAAGCGAAATTTAATCACCAAGAATACAAAATGATCCGAGATAACTAAAAGATGAAGTGATTACAAGCAACAAATAATCGAATCAAATTGTATGATATCCATAGAGACTAAATGCTTGGTGTGGCGCACACTTTAGTGATCCATTCAAATCTGTTGCAGCGCCATAACATGTCATGTTTGTTTGTGTAATTTATTTGTATAGCACATATAACATACGTATTCCAATGCTTTCCATATTTCCATTTATACTTGAAGAATCCTTGAGACACATATGCTTGGACGTTGCTTGGACCGCATACCAGAATGTTAGGCTTTATTTGCAGTTACAATTATTTTCATGTTTATCCAACTTTTGTCTATTTTATTTTTCAAGCAACACCAAGGACCCCATTCGTTCAGAACTCAGTCGGCTGCTTCAATAGATAAGGTGGAGCGTCCTTAGTTCAACATTATAGCACATAGGCTCCGACGCTACTACAGCGCTTCGCTAACTTGAAGTGCCTCACTAGGAGAATGACGCGTTGCTAACGCTCCGCAAGTCGTCGAACCCTCGTGCTAACCATTCGCTTTCTCGGTACTCGGCCTTTCCCACTATAGTATGGAGCTCACCCTTTATTTACACCGACCCAATCTACAATCAACAAAATGTAATTTGATAAGAAAGAAATCAAGCGAAAGCTAACTGTCACCTATTATGCTCATGTGAACGGCCGGCCTGTAGATCTAAAAGGATCCATAGAAAGTCCAGAAAGTATGTTTGTCCATGAAAAAACTCGTTCATGAGACCTCGAATCCCCACGTTCTAGCCTGCATTATGCCAGCAGGTTCCACCCCAAATTTCTTGAGTCACCCTTATCTAAAAAAAGGACGGAGACCGCGATCCACAAACTGACGCATGGGACTCACCCTTGACTTGAGAATGGAAGAAGGGAAACATAGCATGTCACCAGAGCGAGGCGAGGAGGCTCCGTCGTACACGTACGAGACACAACTTTTCATTTTGTCGAACAACAAGTCGAACCCAACGAACAATTCTATTCGAAGAGATGTTCTAGAGTTTTTTCCACTGTATTCGCGATATTTAACAAAATAGAATAAATTCTTCACGATTTCTAGAGTTCCGGTAACGTTACCGTGGCTAATATATTGTCATTTCTTTACCCAAGTCGTGCTTCTGGTTCCCATTCTTATCATCATATTGAAGGAAACTCTTCGTGTTCTGCCATAAGAGCTTGGACTCCGTATTTCCTGTCTATTTTTAAAAGAATTTATGAACATAACTTAGCTAAAACGTCACATACTCAGTCACTAACAGCTACACCTGCCAACAATAACAGTCTCATTGTAACTCAATCAGATTTTATTGATGCATTAGATGGATAGCTCTCTTTAACCAGGGCATGGGCTGCAACATTTGTCATTCAAGTCATTTTATGTAGTGCAGAATTACATTTGTTATGTGTCAATTATGCGTGTGCCATCCAACATGTAGCAGTAATTAATCAATGTAGCATCCTCACGTGACTATGTAAATGGAATCCATCCATGCACCCTCCCTGCCCTACATATGAATCACCCTAATACTTACTACCACTCAATGCATCTACCATCCCCTACCATATCATTGTTATAATAGAAAGAGAAGTGGTCAATGTGATCCAACTTTACTCCAGGAGCAGAGATATACACGAGCTGTATGGGCCTTGGGCCAAACTATGCGGTCGGGCCTAAAGAGCCCAGAAGGCTAAAACAAAGATATACTACTATATACTTGACACAGCCCCTCAATTTTTTAGTTTATTTTTACATTTTTCATTTTTATGAAATTCGTGAATTTTTCCCAATTTTTTGTGAACCTTTTTCGAATGCGTGAAATTTTCTCAAATTTGTGCAGTTGTCCAAATTTCTTGTATTTTTATAAATTACAAACTTATTTAAAATAGTTCTGAACATTTTTTAAACATTTTTGCAATCATTTTTTAAATTACAATTTTTCCAAGTCATGAGCTTTTTTCAAATTTGTGATGTCTTCAAGCTCATGACTAGCACTGCGCGCCAAGAGAGTTTACTACCTTTGAAGGTGCTGAATAGTACCTCTCAAGCGTGGACTACAACCTTGTTGGTAGGATGGGTTTGCGGACACTAACAACTGCTCGTTTGATGGCGCATGTCTACTGTTTTGTATCGATCCGATCTAGCTTGAAATCCCTAATTAATTAAGGAGTAATTTTTGCAAAGACCGCTTCTACCTTCAAATGCACCACTTGTCGCAACTTGTGAGTTTTTTTATCGTAGATTCGTTTATTTAAAATATTTTATCTTTTAAATCGTGCATCCAAATCTCGAACAATTTTCATCGTTGAATTCCTCGCGTCCAGATCTTCAAAATTAGATCGCAAGTTGGTAGGTTGTAACGAACTCTTTTTCATGAAAAAAATCGGTAAAAATAAAGCAGATGAAAAAACCAAACCGGGAACACGTTTGTTTCCCTTTCCAAAACCCGTTTCCGAGAGGCACGACCGTGCCTCTCGCGGAATCAAATCCGTGCCTCCCGCATAACGAAACAAACACGGTTTTTTTCGTTTACGAGGTTTCTGGCACGTGCCTCAGTAAAGCAAAACCATGCCTCTCGCTGATGCAAAGCCGTGCCTCTCATCGAAGAAAAAACAAGAGAGAAAACAATTATTTTTCCTTTTTCGAGAGGCACGACAATGTCTCTCGTGGAAGCAAAACCGTGCCTCTCACGAAATAAAAAAAGGAAAATCTTTTTTTGTTTTCAAGAGGCACGACCGTGCCTCTCGCGGAAGCAAAACCGTGCATCTCACGGAAGAAAAAACATGAGAACACTTTTTTTTCGTTTCCGAGAAGCACGGTTGTGCCTCTTGCGGAAGCTGCACCATACATCTCACGGAAGGACAAAAGAGAAAACATATTTTTTTCACGCAAAAAAATCATTTGTTTCTTTCGAAAAGATAAGAAAGAATACGGGAAACCCGTAAAGCCAAAAAAGCCAGGAAAAAGCATCTAAAATGCCGAAAATGCATGTGAAACAACCCGGAGAGAGTGGCCAAAGCGCAACATATAACGGCGGCTGAGAAGGTGTCAAGTGATGCACTCTCAATCCACCGTAAATGATCTTTGGGAGGCTCCCGAAGAAGCATTCCTTACTTTGTTGCTTGACCCATGTAAGCTCAATTGTGCATCAGAAGTCCCACTGGGCTGCTTTTCCACAGAAACATTGGACCTGATATTCAAATCTGGTCCTCGTCATCGGAGAATCCTATTTGGCACTCATGTCATATCCTATTTAGGGAATTCCCTATTCGCCGCTTACTGCGGCAAGTAGTCGCCGCTTCGCATAGGGCGCAACTCACCCTGGGCCGGCCCATTTGAGTGGTTTCGCCTCACGAGATGAACCGCAAAAAAAAAAAATCGCGCTAGAGATCGAACCTACGACCTCCAGTAGCGGTACACACCGCGCTAGCCACCGCGACTGGCTCGTGGATCTGTAAGAATAGCAATGCTAAACTTATATGGTTCAGAATTTTCAAAAATGTTCTTTTTGTCAAAAATTGTTCATATTTCTGAAATAGTGTTCACATTTACAAAATTTTGTTCACAGTTTCGAAAAATGTTCATGCTTTTTTTGTTTGTTTGTTCAGATTTTCAAAATTTTGTTCACATTTGAAATATTTATTAAATTAATTCAAAAAAATTCGAGTTTCAAATCTTGTTTGAATTTTCAAAAAATGTTCACAATTCGAATTAATGTTCGCATTGCCAAATTTTGGTCAGAGTTGCAAAAAATGTTCCCTTTCTCAAAACAATTTCACAGATCCAAAAATATGTTTGCTTTCTTCAAATTTTGTTCCAAGTTTAAAAAAATGTTCGAGTTTCCAATCTTGTTCACATTTTCAAAAAATATTCACAATTCGAAATAATGTTCGCATTGCCAAAATTTTGTTCAGAGTTACAATAAATGTTCCCTTTCTCAAAAATTGTTCATAGATCCAAAAATATGTTTGCTTTCTTCAAATTTTGTTCAAAGTTTCAAAAAATGTTCGCTTTTTCTATTTTTTTTTTCTTTTAAAATTGTATGAAATGTTCTTGTTTTTCAAAATTTGTTCAACATTACAAAAAAAACTTTGCTGTTTTTTCAAAAATTTGTTCACAGGTCAAAAAATGTTCAACATTTTAAAATAATCATTTGCTATTTTTGGAATTGTTCGCGTTCAAAAAAAGATAAAGGTTTTGAAAATGAACTGCATTTTTCCTGCAAAAAAATGAACTGTGTTCGAACTTCTAAAAAAGTTTAGATCTGTCGTGGATTATGTTCTTATAGTGTTTGCTGCTTAATATTGACAAAGAACGTTTAGTGATGCAATGGCTAGCGCATTTTTTGCGTTGTATATTTTACGTCAGTAGCTGCTCCTTCGTGGGCCGGCCCAAACAAGGCACCCCCTGTGCGAAGCCCCTCCTGTCTGCCCAAAGTTAGAGGAAACCACTCCTGTCTGCCACAGACGCACACCCGCTCGCGGCTTGTTCCTAAGAGGCCAACTTACATTATGTAAGAGAAAGGCACACCGTGTGGGTTATCCTGGTTTTTTTTGTTTGCGAGAGAAATTCCAATCTATTCATCAATCATGGCAGTACAAATAACACTAAAGGTAAAAAAATATATAACCAGGTCCATGGACCACCTAACCAAGACTACAAGCACTGAAGCGAGTCGAAGTCGTGCCGTCGTCGTCGCCCCTCCCTCATCAGAGCCGTGTGGGTTATCCTGGTTTTGGGAACATTCTAGAAGGTTTCTCATTTACTGGTTCACTAGTTTTGTTATCCAAATATTTACTTTTTTACTTTTTGTTTTTGAATTTAAAAAATCCTACTATTTTGTAACTTTTTTCAAAATTGTAAACATAAAAAAAAACAAAAATTCATGACAAATTCAAATATGTGAAGATTTATAAACCCAAGAACATTTTCTCAAATTCATGAACATCATTTCAGTTTGCCAGCATTTTTATAATAAAAATTCATTTTTTTACTTACATGAGGATTTATAAATCCGCAAACACTTTCTCTAACTTGTGTTTTTTCCTAATTCGCAAATGTTTACAAAATTCACGAAAATATACAATTTATGAGCAATACGTAAAATTCATGAACAATTTTCTCGTTTGCAAGCATTTTAATCATGCATTCATTGAAATTCATGAACATTATAAAATCCACAAACACTTCTTAAATTCATGAACATTTTTGCTAATTCACGGATGCTTTAAAAGTCCACTAGTATTTTTTAAAATGTAACTATATATTTGAGAGGAAGTATAAAAAATACTATGAATGTTTTTCCAACTTTATGAACATTTTTCTTAAATTTGCGAACATTTTAGAAAATACATGTTTTTAAAAAATAAATGAAGATGTTTTCAAATTCATATATATATATTCCAAATTCTATATTTGTTTTTCAAATTCTCAAATTTATTTTTATGGTTTTTCAAATATGAGAGTAATGGTTTTACTTTAAGTACAATTCTATTCAATCCTAGCGCTAGGAAAAAAGCTATTGTAGGTTTTTGTTGTCGTTTTAAATCTGGCATTTTATGTTCTATTTTCTCCTTTTGTTTTCTTATTTTACTTCTAGACATCCATGTACAATTTTTCGAGTTCCTGAACATCATTCAATTTTAATTAATAATATTAATTCCAGAATATTTTAAAATTTTGGACTTTTTAAAATTCAGGATCATTTTTAAAGTAATTTTTGTACTGGTTCTGAGAGAGTGAAGAAAAGATGGAGTGGTGGGTTGGAGTCTCGGTGGTGCATGCTTGGTGATTGAGGAGGAGAGGATGAGTTCTCGGTGGTGCATGCAAATGGACTACTGACGGTGGAATCGAGTGGCGCAGTGAATGCCGCAAAAGAGGGTTTGGGTTTGAGATTGGGAGGAGGGGGAGGTGGGTGGGGGGGGGGGGCTATATATTGAGGGCTGGAAGCAATTTTTGGCCGTCCCAAACGGTGTTAGGTGGTGAAACCCTTTTAGGGTTTCAGTCGAGTAGGTTAAAGTACAAACAAGTTCTTGGTTTCGATTGTAGTTGCTGTTACATTGCTTCCTTGGTCTAGTCAATATAGTGGCCTCATCATATTATTGGCTCAAGATATGCATATACTAGGACCAAAAGAGCAATGGTTGGTCGTTTTTACGTTAGCACTCTAGTGCAGCCATGATTAATGGGATCGTGGCGATGTGGCTAATAATTAACATCCTCATGCAAGCTCGTACCAACCATGTCTTTAAAAGGAACCCCTTTTCTACTTCCTCACATGACAATAGGGTACCCAACCCACACACCTTGTATGCTAGCGAGCTGGAAAAACATATATTCTTTCTTCCAATCTTCATGGTGTACCAGTAAGAAATAAACAGTAGTTGAAACAGCTCGAGGAAACATCAAATGTAATTTATTTCATTGGAATAGGAGGCTCGAGGAAGTTGGCGCGGTCCCTTTTGGCACAAAATGTCCACAATGAATAGCTGCTCTAGTTTAAGATGTAGAAATCACTGAAAGGGTCATAGTGCTTTGCTCAAACCTGCTGAACCTATCGAGTTGTTTAGTCCATTCAAGCCTTTTCCTCCAACAAAAATCATTTAGCAAGTTAGAAGAAGTGCAGTTTGCTCTTCAAACCGCCATGAGTGAACTTATGTGCAGGCCGATCGCCAGTGCTGGCTTTTGTTTATATTTTTCCTTCCTAGCTCTGTAACTCTCCCACTTCTCCTTCTTAATGAATGAACTACAACGCTTCTTGTTGCCTTTTCGTTAAAACAAAGTTAGAGGAAGTGATGTTGTTCTAGTAAACTATATAAAACTTATAGTGAAATCTCTTCTGCTTATAAAGTAAAATAATTATGTTCAGTCAGAATGAAGTTCTAATAAGCACAAAATCAGATCAACAATGACATGGCTCAAACTAAGATGACTAGGTTAAAGGCTGAAGCAGTATTGCGGGCAACAGGTAATCGAATCAAATCATATTATAAGGGGTATGCAGTTCCTGTAGGCCAAAACCTCAATGTGGGACACTTTTAGTGATCCTTGCAGCTTTTGCAATTAACATTTTTTAGAATAGCTTTTGCAATTGCTTTCTCTGTTTCCATCCTCGCTTTCAATAGGATAGCACCCAAAATTGTCACCTTGTATGGCACAGGAGTTAAAACAATAATAGGCGTTGGTTTTTGTGCTATATGATCCATCAATAAAAGAAATACTAGCTCTGACATGTTCATGTTCTTGGATGCACAATTTCCTTATGTTCTTGAGTCTTAAGAGTAGAAGGCACAAAGTTCACAATATCCGTAGTATTATGAATTGAAGAATAAAGATCTTAGAGCGAGCATGTTTTTTGTGTGTGAATGCGGTGTCAACCATCACACAGCTGAATCGCAGCTAAAAGTTTGATTCTTTTTCCTCAAAGAAATGAATTCCAACAAAGATGTAACATCACTACTTTGGTAACTAGTAATGAGTTGTAGTGTGCATTACGATCATTTCATAACATCTTTTTTCAATTCTAAAAATGAAGATATTTCAAAACCTCATAAATGCTATAAAATACATCTAGAAAACCATACAAAAATATATATGGGTAGTTTCATGAAATTTTGATGGACAAAACTTCCCATATAAATTATTAACCCTAATATGCAAGTAGTTGGTAGATCAAAAGTCTACTGAATTGAGGGAATTTTACTTTGTGCACACTCTTGAAAAGTTGTGAATAGTTTTCCAGTAATATTAGTAATCTATAAGAAAATTTCAATTAAATTTGGAAAGTCAAATAACATCTTAGAGTTCAAAACTTCATTTGAATCAAAAACGAGTTTATATTTTTTAGAGGTGCATATATAAACTAAAGGAACTTGCAAATATTGTATTTGATCCTAGAATGATCCAGGGAAGCCTCCCAAATATTTGCACACAGTTTGAATCTTCAAATAATTTAAAAGTTCTTTAATTTAGATGGATTAAAAAACAAAATAATTAACATAAAGAAATAAATTACCCTGCCCTTACCTTTTGGGCCCACCTCAGCAGCAAGTCCCAGAACCAGCAGAACGGTGTAACCTAGCCCGGGACCATCTCTCTCTCTCTCTCTCTCTCTCTCTCAACCTAACTCATGTGTTGTAGTCCACCTCTAACCAGTAGACGTCCTGCACATCGAGCATGCATTGTCATCGCGCACCATCTCCTGCTAGCCATCACCGTAGGCTTCAAACTCTATCGGTTCGGCTCTGAGCTTCGTCGTGCCCGCTGCCATTTATGTGCATTGTGATTCATGCACCAGAGTTGTCGGTGTCGTGGGGATGATTCCGACAATGAGAGAGAGAGGGGGGTAGGAGCGACGTTGTATCTAGCTTGGCATAGACATGACACATGAGTTTTATGAGTCGGGCCCCTCTCGGCGGAGGTAACAACCCTACGTCTCGAGCTCTAGGAGCTTTCTTCTTTTTTCTGTGTCTAGAACTGATTATAAGTAATGTGAACCCCTGTCTACGAGCTAAGGGGCGGCTTATATAGAGTGTGCCTGGCCCCTGGCGTTTGCCGCTACAGAGGAATTAAAGGTTACATTGAATAAATCCAATCGTAAGTGGTAACTGATTTAAATAAATGCTAGTAACGCATGCCACCCAAACCGTCCTGGCGCTTCAAATATCCCTATTGTTTGTTCATCTTCTCCTATCCAAGTAGCTTAGTCACTCGAGTATGTTCGGTCGTCCGAGCACCTGGTGAACAGATGTGTCCGAGTAACGGGAACTCTAACGTTAGTCGAGTAACTTCTTGGATCATCAAGGTTGACTCTATGGTTTACTATACCTTGTACCCTCATGGGGCTACCCTTAATGA
Organism: Aegilops bicornis; assembly: GCA_021605145.1. Classification (NCBI taxonomy): domain Eukaryota; kingdom Viridiplantae; phylum Streptophyta; class Magnoliopsida; order Poales; family Poaceae; genus Aegilops; species Aegilops bicornis. Next base: position 46,193,418 of record CM038671.1, read on the forward strand.
GTAACCTCGTCGGCCGGGATCATCGCCGGAAGCATCCCACCCATCCGTCGTAAATCGTGATTCCCGCTGCCACCTTGCCACTCGCTTGGATAAGACTGTGGTTAAGATCGTATTGCCTTGCCCCACCCATTCTCCCAATCACCACTCCCTCTTCCGCAGTGTCCAAAAGCACACCCGTGCAACCATAGTTAAATCGCCATGGATGCACGCCTGTGTCGATTTTGCACTGATATGTGATGGATTCAAGCTATTGATTAACATGTTTCTTGTGTGTGTTGATGGAAGATTTAGGTAATCTTACGTCTAAGCTTGTCGACTTGACTAAGAAATAACAAAAGCCAAAAAATTATGGGATTGGTTTTATTGAGAATCATTGCCTAACGAGTGTTCTTTAAGATGAAATTTGTGTGCAACCTAGGGAAGTGAGTCGACAACCATGGCCTCGGCGTGGGGGTATTGGGTGACATTTGTGCGAAGCTCGTGGTAGGGGTAGCGATCGTGGCACATGGCATAAGGCAGAGATGGTGCGGATGGTGGTGGCACTATCACATGAAACTATCACCAGATGGGGAAATGGGGATTGGTATATGTCGAGGAGGAAGCAGGAAAAATAAACATACTAGGCATGCTACTTCGATTCATATGCCTTTTCTGGTGTGCAATTATCATGGAAGACGGTTGCGACACGTGGTTCGTTTCCTTATGGTGGTTCCAAAAAATTCAGTTGGTGCGATTGCATGGTATCCAAAAGTTGATTCCACAGAAACCAAGCGTGTACGCGTGGTTCGTTTGATTGACTCTTCCACTACGAGGAAGACTTCACACTTGAAGACTCCAAAGCGCGTGAAAAAGGACTCGAGACTCCTCTCGCTCTATATATAGTAGCAACCTGACCAGCCTTCAGTAGTTCACTATCAAGTTTAATGGCAGAGATTGTTGCTTCCGCGGTGGTCGGCGAGACGCTTACAAGGATCTCCAGCTTCATCATCGACAAGCCTGCTGGCAAGAGGCCATGCGGCAGAGACGAGATGGAGAGGCTGGAGATGGCGTACATTAAGATGGAGGCCGCGCTGCAGCTGTCCGACAGATGGCAGATCACGGCCGTGCCCGTGCTCCGCTGGCGGAGCAAGCTGAAGCGCGCCGCCCAGGAGTGCGACGACACGCTGCGCCATCTCAGGCAGCGCCAGCGCGCCATGCAAGACGATGAGCTCAGGCTCAGGTAGGCGTCCTCGCTCCCCACACGGATCGCCCACGCGGCCAAGTCGCTCGTATCATCCCTCGTCAGCCGCGGCAAGGACATCGGCGAACCGATCCCCATCCGGAGGTTCGAGAGGTTCGCGGAGGGCGCCGGCGAGTTCGTCAGGTTTGTGGAGCTGGGAGCCACCCCGCGAGAGAACCTCTTCTTCGACCCGCTCATCGGCCACCTCCTCGCCGGCAAGACAGCGCGGTACCAGGCGCTGCAGGGCGGCAGGTTCTACTACCTCGGCATCCGGCCCACGAGGTTCGCGAAGCGCGGGGTGGAGGCCATGGTCGGCTTCGTCCTCCAGGACTTCAGGGCGCCCGCCAAGAGCTTCAGCTCCAGGTTCATGCTGCGCCTATCCGAGAGCAGCGACGTGCTCGGGATCATAGCGAGGTGCATGCAGGCGGTGACGCCGCACCTCAAGGCCGCCACAGAAGGCCTCACGAGGGAGCTCGTCCAGCAGCCCACGCAGGATTTATCCTGGGTGGAGAGCTTGCCCTTCAGAGAGACTGAGTACTGGGTCGATATACACAGGACCTTGACCCAATTCCTTCGTCCAGACCCGCTCTGCTGCAGCGGCCATGACGGTTTCATCATGCCTTCCACCTGTAGCAACAACAAGAGCGACGGACAATCATCGTTGTCACCATCAAAGTCAAGGCTGGCGTGCCCACTGTTTCCAGAGCAGGTGACCACGGTCTACCTGCAATGCCATATCTCGCCGCCGGTTCAAGCTCCGCACAAGACACATGGAGGGAGTAGAAGAAGCTATGTGAAAATCCAGGTCTGAAGTTGTCGGTCGTTTTTATTCCCCATGACTTCCCAGAGGGCATAGAGCCTCAGGACGAGAGCTTTGCCTTCGAGGTGATCGACGGGGAGGAGCAGGAAACGGTCCATCGAAATGCGACCTTGCAAGACGTGGACGAGAAGCTGCTCCCCAAGGCAGTGGATCACCTCTACCGGAGCTCCGAGTCCAGGATGTATCAGCTGTGCCTGAGGTCCAGGCATGGCACCGCGCAGCTCTGCGTGGAGAAGACGACGCCTGCAACGCGTGTGCCGAGTAAAGGAACCGCCGCATCACGGTTGCAGATCAATGGAAGCAAAAGGGTGGTGGATCGGAAACGAGAGGATTACAGAATAAAGGGATGGCAGGACGCGTCGAGGGACCTGCTCAAACTATGGGTCGTGCGTGCGTCTGACAAGCTGCACGGCTCACTCAGCTCCTGGACTGTCAGGTCCCCTCTGCAGAGCTAGCTAATCCCTCCCCTCGCCTTCTGAAATCTCTTTATCTAGCTAGTAGGCACACTGTGGAGAGTCTACTCTAGGAAGAAGAAAGCAAGTGTCAAAATTTCAGCTTTGTTGCGGCAATGGCTCATTTATAGCGAGTTGGAAGGACGGATCGCCTACAGCGCTTCTGTCTATAGGCCAGGCAGCCCAACATGAGAGGGAGTGGCGTCATTCTCTTCCCTGCCACGGGCAAATTACATGCACGTGTTATTTTTCCTTTTTCCTTTATTTCAATTTTTTGTTTTTATTGTATATGTTCAGAAAAAATAAATACATATTTTGACAATTAATAATAATGCCCAGCACGACTTTAAAAAAATGTTAATACAGAGTAATTTTTTTGTTAGCGTAACTGCAAAAAAAATGTTGTTATCATCCAAAAATATGTTCATGATAGTTAAAAAGATTACAATGCAAAAACATATTTGTCCAATTCAAAAACATCTGTTACAATAAAAAACAAACATTTTTTAAATGCAAAGACAATTTAAAAATTGTGTTTTTTGAACATTTCAAACATTTTTATGAAAACCAAAACATTTTAGAATTTATGAGTTTACAAAACACAATTTTGTTTGTCATTTTTTTAAATACTGAAAAAAATAAAAAATAGAATCAGAAAAAGACACAAAATGAACATGTAAAGAATAAAAAAGTAATCAATAACCAACCAGAAACCTTCTGGAAGGTACCCAAAAGCAGGTCATGTAGTATTGTTCGCTATCTACAAATTGGCTGGCCCGTTAACGTGGATCGCTCATTTGTGCGAAAGGCTGCCTATACATCAAATAGGGTAACGCCTATTTTACTCTCATAAGAGAAGCCGACCCTTGTCGCATAGCTCCCCCAATCACCTTTTGTCCATGGCGAGAGCATATCCGTACAAGTGACACAACGTTCGCTTGCAAAGCACTTGGCATCAAAACTTTTAAATTGCAGGTTTCCTATTTTTAATCAATTCATCAGTTGAATGAATTAATCTTTACTTCTCCAATTAAAGAAACTTCACATCAGAAGAGTGAAATGTAATCGGTTAACCAATCTTCATTTTTTAAGTTTGAGAAAGGTGTCATATACATCCCCATTCCTTTACCCCACACCCCACCATCCAAAATCATCTCTCTTACTCCCTTCTGCCTCTCTTCAACGTACATAGGCATTTCGTTGGAGCCCACTCTACCATTCGTTGGCTGAGTTAGCAACTGGAGGAGGCAAATCTAGGATTTACACCAAATTTGAAATCAAAGTTGATTTTAAACTTTATGATTAAATATTTCTTTTTGAAAGTCTTTTGGTTGCAGATTCATCGAATTAATCAAATGTCTCGCAAAGTTCATTACAGTGTGTTGAATGTCTCCACAATATAGTTGGAATGTTTGTGTTTCGGGACTTCTATTGTTGTTTCCATTTCCAACCCTCACGAGAAGCCACCATCATGATGTTGATGGTGTAGTGTTGGTCATTAATGGTGATGATGCAAACAATGACTTTGTTTCTAGGAGAAGAAGCAATCCAAAAAAAAGTATAAAGTGCGGGGATCTGATCTAATCGTGTGGAACCAACTATCAGAATTAACCAGTCACATGTTCACCTACCAATTAGCTATGGAAATATTATTATCATAGTTGACCTCATTTTGTTGTCTTCCATATATGCAATTGATTAGAATCTAGGTTTAGGAGATTCACATCATTATCTCCGATATACACAAATTGTAGAGATGTCATGTTATGTGGGCGACAATTCTCAGTAGACAGAAATGATATATTCGAAAGAAGAAGAAAAAACTCTATATTTAGGATAAGGAGGGAAATGAGAAGGATGAGTGAACAAAGATGGCATGGCATGATGGAAGGATGACTTGCTAATCGTCCAACTATGGATTCGGGTAGTCAGGTTGTGTTTAGCCCCCATTTATATGATCCTCTAGCAGTTGTACATTTAGTTTTTACCAAGGATCAATCGATGCAAAAGTGTATCACATAGGGTTGCTTGGGCAGCAAATGTACGTAACTCCACTAAAACACTGCTAAACAATGTCGCTTGACTCCTCTAATAATAATGCAAATGTGCTCTTTTTAGGCTAGTATGTCAAGCTAAAGAATATATACATATGCAAGGTTTAATGAGCCCTCGTTTTTGTTTGGCTGGTTGTGCATGCATGACACAACATTAGTATGGATGTATGGTAGTTGTAGCACAACCAATGGAATGGTAGTGACATCACTATATTAAGAGCCACGTTCAAACTCGTACCATCCATGTCTTTAAAAAGCACACATCTCTCCTCCACTCTTTCTCTCTACATCAACACTTACAAACATGTGTCCAAATATCATAACTTGTATGTCAGTAGTCCAAAATCTAGAACAATTTAGTTTTCCTAGTGGACCAATTAGAAATTTGTAGGTTGGAAGCTGGTGGGGAGGCAAATAACATATGTAGGAGTAGGAGGCACGAGGAAGCTATGGAGTTCCAATTTGGGTAAAGAAATGACAGCATAAGGAGTTCATGGTTCAGAATGTAAAGAACACTGAGCAACATCACACATTCTTGCTAAAGATGGTGACTCGATCACTACAACTGTCTTTCTTTTTCTCTGTAGAGATATTTTAAAAATGTATAACTTAGCAAGAAATAAGCATTGATTTTATTTTTCTTGTAAGTATATAAAACTATTAGTAAATAACTCTTAGACTCTTTCAAAATGAAATACTTACGTTCAGCCAATTCGAAGGATGGAAAAGCAAAATTTAATCACCAAGAATACAAATTGATCTGAGATAACTAAAATATGAAGCGATTGCAAGCAACAAATAATCGAATCAAATTGTTTGATATCCATAGAGACTAAATGCTTGGTGTGGCACACACTTTAGTGATCCATTCAAATCTATTACAGCGCCATAACAGGTCATGTTTGTTTGTGTATTTTATTTTTATAGCACATATAACATACTTATTCCAATGCTTTCAAATATTATGTTTTTCATGTCTATTTTTTAAAAAAATTTATGAATATAACTCAGCTAAAAAGTCACATACCCAGTCACTAAATCCTACACCTACCAACAACAACAGTCTCGTTGTAATTCAATCAGATTTTATTGATGCATTAGATGGATAGCTCTCTTTAATCGGGGTGTGGGTTGCAACATTTGTCATTCAAGTCATTTTATGTAGTGTGGAATTACATTGTGTGTCTACTGTGTGTGTGTGTGCCATCCAACATGTAGCAGTAATTAATCACTGTAGCATCCTCATGTGAGTATGTAACATGGAATCCATCCATGCACCCTCCCTGCCCTACATATGAATCACCCTAATATTTACTACCACTAAATGCATCTACCGTCCCCTACCATATCATTGTTATAATAGAAAGAGAAGTCGTCAATGTGATCCAACTTTACTCCAGGAGCAGAGATACACACAAGCTAAATGAGCCTTGGACCAAACTATGCTATCGGGCCTAAAGAGCCCACAAGGCCAAAACAAAGATATACTACTATATACTTGACACACCCTGAGGGAGTCCCGGACTAGGGGGTGTCCGGATAGCCGGACTATCGTCACGGCCGGACTCCAAGACTATGAAGATACAAGATTGAAGACTTCGTCCCGTGTCCGGATGGGACTTTCCTTGGCGTGGAAGGCAAGCTTGGCGATACGGATATGTAGATCTCCTACCATTGTAACTGACTCTGTGTAACCCTAACCTATCCGGTGTCTATATAAACCGGAGGGTTTTAGTCCGTAGGACAAACAACAATCATACCATAGGCTAGCTTCTAAGGTTTAGCCTCCTTGATCTCGTGGTAGATCTACTCTTGTACTACCCATATCATCAATATTAATCAAGCAGGAGTAGGGTATTACCTCCATCGAGAGGGCCCGAACATGGGTAAAAACATCGTGTCCCTTGTCTCCTGTTACCATCCGCCTAGACGCACAGTTCGGGACCCCCTACCCGAGATCCGCCGATTTTGACACCTACATTGGTGCTTTCATTGAGAGTTCCTCTGTGTTGTCACCGATAGGCCCGATGGCTCCTTCGATCATCAACAACGACGCGGTCCAGGGTGAGACTTTTCTCCCTGGACAGATCTTCGTGTTCGGCGGCTTTACTGCCGGGCCAATTAAGCAGCCATCTGGAGCAGATCGAAGCTACGCCCTGGCCATCAGGTCAGATTTGGAAGTTTGAACTATACGGCCGATATCCGCGGAGACTTGATCTTCGACGGATTCGAGCCGCAGCGATAACGTGCCGCCTTGTCTCGATGGGCATGATCTAACTCTGCAGCCGAATAAAGCCCTCGGAGGCCGCATCGATCCGCTCCGACCCTTAATCCGGAGCCGGATTCCCGATCGAGGACGAGTGGTTGGACACCGTCTCGGGGCTACAATCTCTACGGCGATCGAGCGAACTCCGTCCTGTCGCTGCGAAGACCTCGACTCCAAGGTGCCGGACTCCTCTCCGGACTCCGAACCCCAGCGCCTGCCAATCGAATCCGATTGGGCGCCCGTTATGGAGTTCACTGCCGCAGACATATTTCAGCACTCGCCCTTTGGCGACATTCTGAATTCACTAAAGTCTCTCTTTATCCGGAGAGCCCTGGCCGGATTGCGGACAGGAAGGTTGGGATGCGGACGACGAAGAAATTCAACGCCCACCCACCACCCACTTTGTAGCCACTGTTGATGATATAACCGACATGCTAGACTACGACTCCGAAGACATCGACGGTATGGACGATGATGCCGGAGACGACCAAGACCCAACGCCTACAGGGCACTGGAAGGCCACCTCGTCATATGACATATATATGGTGGACATCCCAAAAGATGGGAACGACGATGGAACAACGGAGGATGACCCCTCCAAGAAACAGACGAAGCGCCGACGTCAGCGGCGCCGCTCTAAATCCCGCCACAATAAAAACGGTGATTCCGGCACGGGAGATAATAACACTCCGGACAGTGCCGAAGAGAACCCCCTCCAGCAGGATTCAGCGCAGGAAGAGGGAGAAGCAAGCCCGCACGACAGTGCGGCAGAAAGAGAGGTTGAGGACGATAATTATGCGCCTCCCTCCGAAGATGAGGCAAGCCTCGACGACGACGAGTTCTTCGTGCCTGAGGATCCCGCCGAACAGGAGCGTTTCAAACGCAGGCTTATAGCCACGGCAAGCAGCCTCAAGAAAAATCAGCAACAACTTAGAGCCGATCAAGACCTGCTAGCTGACAGATGGACTGAAGTCCTTGCAGCCGAAGAGTATGAACTCGAACGCCCCTCCAAAAGCTACCCCCCCCGCAGGCCGTTGCCTCGACTAGAGGAGGAAGCACCCAAGTTACCAGCGCATGACATGGTAGACCGGCCACCCGTGGTCATGACAGAAGCCTCTCGGCCCTCCGCTCAAGCCACACCATGACGCCGCTCAAAAAGTACCAAGGCATGGGAAAACGTGCCGGACTTGCGAGATATATTGGAGGATAAGGCAAAACATACAAGATCGATCTACGGATCGCGTGGGCGCCCAGCAATGCGGGATGATTACCGTCGCGCCGGATACAGCAAAACCGGCCGGGCCGAACATAGTAGACAAAGCTCATATGAGCTACGTCGTGATATAGCCCAATACAGAGGCGCCGCACACCCACTATGCTTCACAGATGAAGTAATGGATCATCAAATCCCCGAGGGCTTCAAGCCCGTAAACATCGAATCATACGATGGTACCACAGATCCTGCGGTCTGGATCGAGGATTATCTTCTCCATATCCACATGGCCCACGGTGATGATCTACATGCCATCAAATACCTCCCACTCAAGCTTAAAGGACCAGCTCGACATTGGCTCAATAGCTTGCCAGCAGAATCAATTGGTTGTTGGGAGGACCTGGAAGCCGCATTCCTTGATAACTTCCAGGCACATATGTGCGACCACCGAGCGCAGATGACCTTAGCCACATAATTCAGCAGCCGAGAAGAATCGGCGGACAATTACGGACTCGGTTCCTAACAAAGAAAAATCAAATCGTTGATCGTCCTGGATCTTTGAGGCCCTTGCAGTCTTCAAACATAACATCCACGACGAGTGGCTTGCCCGGCACCTAGGACAGGAAAAGCCGAAATCTATGGCAGCCCTCACAACCCTCATGACTCGCTTTTGTGCGGGAGAGGACAACTGGCTAGCTCGAAGCAACAACTTGGCCAAACATCCTGATAGTCCGGATACCAAGGACAGCAATGGCAGGTCGCGTCAACATGAACAAAGCGCCGCGCGTTAACGGCGATAATCAAGATACGGCCGTCAACGCCGGATTCAGAGGCTCTAAACCCGGTCGGCGGAAGAAGCCATTCAAAAGAAATACCAGGGCCCGTCCAACTTGGACCGCATACTTTCGATCGCTTGTGCCAAATACATGGCACCCCCAAAAAACCAGCCAATCACACCAACAGGGATTGTTGGGTGTTCAAGCAAGCAGGCAAGTTGAGTGCCGAACTCAATGACAAGGGGCTGCATAGCGATGACGAGGAAGAGCCCGACGCCCGAACAATAGAGGACAGAAAGGTTTTCCCACACAAGTGCGGACAAGTGAACATGATATACGCAACCCACATACCCAAAAGGGAGTGGAAGCGTGCACTACGGGACGTATATGCGATGGAGCCCGCCCCAAAGTTCAACCCATGGTCTTCCTGCCCGATCACCTTCGATCGAAGGGACCACCCCACTAGCATCCGTCACGGCGGCTTCGCCGCATTGGTTCTTGACCCAATTATTGACGGATTTCACCTCACCAGAGTCCTGATGGACGGCGGTAGCAACCTGAACCTGCTTTATCAGGATACAGTGCGCAAAATGGGCATAGACCCCTCAAGGATTAAACCTACAAAGACGACCTTTAAAGGCGTCATACCGGGTGTAGAGGCCAATTGTACAGGCTCACCACACTCGAAGTGGTCTTCGGATCTCCGGATAACTTCCGGGCGAAGAGTTAATCTTCGACATCGTCCCATTCCGCAGCGGCTATCATGCATCGCTCGGACGAACCGCATTTGCAAAGTTCAATGCGGTGCCGCCACGCATACCTCAAGCTCAAGATGCCAGGCCCTCGAGGAGTAATCACGGTCAATGGAAACACCGAACGCTCTCTCCGAACGGAGGAGCATACAGCGGCCCTCGCGGCGGAGGTGCAAAGCAGCCTCTCACGGCAATTCTCGAGTCCGGCCACTAAGCGTCCGGACACCGCCAAGCGCGCCCGGAGTAACCTGCAACAAGACCACCTGGCACGATTCAAGCACGAGTAGCAATCAAACCCGAGCCCTCGTGAAATTGCGAAGCTAGTATTATGCGTACATAATTACGCTCTGGAGATACCATGTGCATATGGGGAGGAGCAAGACAACGGCACGCCAAGAATGCGGCTCGACCGCACCAGGGGCTCCCGTTTGTGTATTTTTTTTCTTTTTCCTTTTTGTTCCTTTTTTTTACTTTCAGGACTCCGTCTTTGAGAAGTCCTGTCCGGCACTTGAATCGCCGAACTCACGATGCAACAACCAGGGAAGCGGAAAGCCACGTCGAGTGTTCAGGTGGTCTCTATTGCGAGCATTATACCTATTTTACATATCATCCAGCAGCTTACCCCTGGAGGGGGACATGTTAGATAGTCCCATCTCTTGCTTATCACACTATTTGTATCGTTCTGCTTCCATTGCAGTACCTTTTTGAATAAACAATACATAGCTTTTGCTTATTATTTCTCTACTTCCTTTATATATACATATGTTCATTTCACGACATGTTGCAACCGTACACTTTGGTACGGCCTATACACCAGGGGCTTAAGTATCCCAAAATTATGGTGTGATAAGTCCGAACACTTTCACAAGTGCGGCACCCCGAACTTATAGCATTATATGAATTGGCTCCGAATCATGTCTTGGGTCAATAGTTGGGTTTGCCCGGCTCCGTGTTTTGGTACCTTACGTTCCGCTATATCGGCTAAGGTAGCACCGGGAGAACCACTGCGATTGTGCCCCAGTTATGCTGGGTCGAGCACCTCAGTGGAGAAAGCTAAAACTGACCGTCATGATAGGGTGAGAGCCGGTCGCTGTTCGAGAGGTTTTTTCGGGTCCCTAAAGACTTATGCCGCTTAGAGCGAGGAACCAGAATTGTCCGGCCAAGGCGTGGATAGTGCCCCGAACTCGGTCTTCCGAATAATAGGGGCTTCGACGAAATTTAAAATTATAGAATTCTATGGCTAAGTGAGAGTGTTCAAGCATTATAAGTCCGGTTGCCTTGTTCGCTTTGTTGAGCGCCTCCTAGATGGACCCAAGAATGGGAACAAGAGTGCTCAAGTTTATCCCGAACACCCCGGCACCCGTGGCATGGGGCTGAAATAACGACTTGCCATCTCTCAAATTTGATAAATGGCCGCACAGAAGGTAATATTTTAAATTAATAACCGTTGCTTAGCGCATATGAACAAGTTTTCAGCATACAGGATAACAAATGCGAGTTTATTAAAAAATTACATCCTTGGAGCACTCATCCGCTATTCGGCGGGCGCCCTTCAGGAGGCCCTTATAGTACATTTCGGGCATGCGATGCTCATGGCCCTTCGGTGGCCCGTCCGTCACAAGCATCTCCGCATCCAGCTTGCCCCAGTGCACTTTAGCATGGGCAAGGGCCCGACGGATACCTTCAATGCAGATGGAGCGCTTGATGACCTCAAGCCGCAGACAGGCATCCACCAACCGCTTCACCAAGCCGAAGTAGCTCCCGGGCATGGCCTCCAATGGCCACAGCCGCGCTATAAGGCCCTTCATGGCCTGTTCGGCGACCTTATGGAGCTCGACCAGCTGCTTCAGCTGGTCGCTCAGGGGCACCGGATGGTCGGCCTCAGCATACTGAGACCAGAACACCTTCTCCGTGGAGCTCCCCTCCTGGGTGCGGTAGAATGCGGCAGCGTCAGACGCACTACGGGGCAAATCTGCGAATGCTCCTGGAGAGCTCCGAATCCGGGTAAGTAATGTAATTGACTTTACATTCTTGCTTTGCATAAAGAATGCCTTACCCGCCGCTATCTTCTTTAGTGCTTCAATTTCTTGGAGGGCTTTTTGGGCCTCGGCCTTAGCAGCTTTGGCACTCTCAAGAGCCAAGGCAAGCTCGGACTCTCGGGTCTTCGAGTCACGCTCCAAACCCTCGTGTTTTTTCACAAGAATCTGGAGCTCTTGCCGCACCTCCGCCAGCTGCGCCTCCCCTTTCTCTCGCTCGGTGCGTTCCGCAGCCGCTTTGTTTTCGGCCACGGACACCGCTTCCTTCAGGGTCGCCACCTCGTTCGTGGCCCCTGCAGTACCCAAGTTATTCCTGTTATTTTTTGCAACCAAAACCCTTTCTATAAGGTATTTCTTTAACAAGGTATTACTTACCTTCCATGTCCTCGAGATCCTTCTTGGCTTGTCCGAGCTCGTTCTCGGACCACTCGAGGTTCTGCTTCAATGCATTGACCTTCGCAGTCAGTGCGGTAGAGGTCAGCAGCGCAGCCTGCATTCCCATATTGACATACTTATGTTAGACTCCTGCGTATATCTTTTTAGATCCTTAGTCCGGCTTTTCTTTCCGAACACCGAACTAAGCATCGAGAACTCTTGTCTATGCGGTTATATTTTTACATATTCTAAAACTTACCTCAAAGCCTGTTAAAAGGCCGGTACAGGCTTGGTCACCGCTCTTGGCGGACTGAATCAGATCACCGCACTCATAATAAAGGCGGTGCTCCTCCTTGATGGAGGCGCCGTTGAGCGCCTCGATGCGCTATCCGGTGCCTCCGGTTGGACGAAGGACACGGCGTCTTACCCTTCTTGCGAAGGATCCGCTGTCTGGACTTGGAATCACGATGGTTCCGCATGGAGTCCGGACGAGGGTCGGGCTTAGAGCCCCTGGGGGTCTTGCCCCCCGCGCGCCTGGAGTCCGGGAGGTCGCCTTGTGCACCTCCTGCGCTACCTCCTCTTGACCAAGCCCCCCTTGGGGCTCCTCCGCGGCGTCGCCCGCAGCGTGAGGTGAGGAGGCGGTCGGAAGCGAGGTACTCTCCATTTCCGACGAGCCCAGGGACCCGCTCGATGAATCGGCGAACTCGCCCTTGGGCGGGCTGCACGGTTGTTCCACATTAGAGAACACTATACAATAATAAAAAGCCATGGGTATCCGGACACTTACGATCTAGCCAGGGGCTTGGCCCTTGTAGGCCAATCCTCCTCGTCATCGTCGACGTTGGTGGAGAAGTCCGGAGGAAGGGTTCTTCCCTTCTTGGACCCTCCGGCCTACCCCGTTGGGGCGGCCTTCCTTTTCTTCTCCTCCCCCGCTGGGGGAGGAGCTTCTTCTTCTTCCTCCTCGTCTTCAGGAGAAGATTCCGCTTGAATCGACAAGACTGGCGTCGGGAGCTCCTTCGAGTTCCGTGGCCTCCTTCTTGGCTTTCTTCTCCGGCACCACATGGGGTGCCGGAGCCAGCAGCCCCGTCAATCGGGCGTCCGCTGGGTCTTCTGGCAAAGGAGCCGGACAATTAATCTGTCCGGACGTCTTCAGCCAGTCCTGTCAAAGATTAGGGAGTTTTAGATCCCGCTTAGAGTCAATCTATGAAAAAAGAGTCCCGTAAAGGGTAAAATAACTTACCTCGCCAGCTTGACGCTGCGAGCTGTATCCGCGATCTTTGGTAGCGGATGCTGGGGCTTCGGCGCCCTTGAACAACACTTTCCAGGTGTCTTCGTACGTAGTGTCGAAGAGCCGGCTCAAGGTTTGGTGCTGTGCCGGATCGAACTCCCACAAGTTAAAAGCCCGTTGTTGGCATGGGAGAATCCGGCGGATGAGCATCACCTGGATTACGTCGACAAGCCTAAGATTCTTGGCCACCAGGTTTCGGACGCATGTTTGAAGTCCGGATGTCTCGTCCGAACTCCCCCACGTCAGGCCCGTCTCTTTCCATGACGAGAGCCGTGTGGGGAAGCCAGATCTGAACTCGGGGGCCGCCGCCCATTTGGTGTTGCGGGGCTCGGTGATATAGAACCACCCTGATTGCCACCCCTTTATTGTCTCCACGAAGGCGCCTTCGAGCCATGGGACTTTGGCCATCTTGCCAACCATGGCGCCTCCGCACTCGCTTGACGGCCGCCCACTACCTTCGGCCGGACGTTGAAGATCTTCAGCCATAAGCCGAAGTGGGGCTGGATGCAGAGGAAAGCCTCGCACATGATGATAAATGCCGAGATGTTGAGGATGAAATTCGGGGCCAGATCATGGAAGTCCAGGCCATAATAGAACATGAGCTCCTGGACAAATGGGTGAAGTGGAAAACCTAGTCCGCGGAGGGAGTGGGGGAGAAACACTACCCTCTCATGGGGCCTGGGGGTTGGAATAAGCTGCCCCGCATCGGGCAGCCTGTGCGTGATGTTGCTGGACAAGTATCCGGCTTCCCGCAGTCTTGTGATGTGCCCCTCCGTGACGGAGGAGGCCATCCACCTGCCTCCCGCTCCTCACATGGTTGGAGAAGGTTGAGGTGGGATGTACGGACTTGGGCGCTGGAGCTCGAGTCTTGTGAAATGGATAAGCAAAGGAGGAAGAAGGCGTAGGTGAAAAGGTGGATCCTTATCCCCTTATATAGACGGACGAAGCTATGCGTCCCCCACCAGCCTGGTAAAACTCGCTTAATTCCCAAGCGCCGTAATCAATGGAGCGGATGGGTTACCCACGTCCGTATTGATGAGAATCCCGGAATAAGGGGGCACGATCTATGCTTTGATAAGACGTGCCAAGAAACCGCCTCGCTAAACACGCTGAGGTGGAACAATAAAAAACGATTCATATAAAGGCCTGGCCGTGGTGTGATGTCACGCCGCGGAATACGTCAGCAGATCTGTGCAAAAATTATTCTCTCTAAGGTGTTATGTGGAACTTGTTTTGCAGAGCCGGACACTATCCTTGTGTTCAAAACCTTCTATGAAGTATTCGGAGGAGTAACCCGCCTTGCAATGCCAAAGACAATATGCGTGCCGGACTCGTCGTCATTGAAGCCTGGTTCAGGGGCTAATGAGGGAGTCCCGGACTAGGGGGTGTCCGGATAGCCGGACTATCGTCACGGCCGGACTCCAAGACTATGAATATACAATATTGAAGACTTCGTCCCGTGTCCGGATGGGAATTTCCTTGGCGTGGAGGGCAAGCTTGGCGTTTTGGTTATGTAGATCTCCTACCATTGTAACCGACTCTGTAACCCTAACCTATCCGGTGTCTATATAAACTGGAGGGTTTTAGTCCTAGGACGAACAACAATCATACCATAGGCTAGCTTCTAGGGTTTAGCCTCCTTGATCTCGTGGTAGATCTACTCTTGTACTACCCATATCATCAATATTAATCAAGCAGGAGTAGGGTATTACCTCCATCGAGAGGGCCCGAACCTGGGTAAAAACATCGTGTCCCCTGTCTCCTGTTATCATCCGCCTAGACGCACAGTTCGGGACCCCCTATCCGAGATCCGCCGGTTTTGACACCGACACACCCCCTCAAACTGAGGGTGGATCTAATACATTGAGTTTGAGAATATGAAGTCTATCTTGTTCTCGTGTTTGAGCCTTAGTGAAGAAATCTTCCACTTGAAGCTCTGAAGAATCTATTGGAGTTTGATGGTCTTCTCCTGACAAAGGAAGCGCATAAATGATACATCCATCCCAAATGTGTAGTCGGTTCAAGCTAATTGGATCATTTGCAATTTGAATTGCAAATTTGCAATTTGAATTGCAAATGTGCTGTCACAGAGACGTGTTGTATCAACTAAGAGCCACGAAAGCCAGACAATTTCTAAGGGGGTAGTAGCAAGGGCTTGAAGCTTAGCTTCATCACTAGATTGAGATACTATAGTTTGTTCCTTGGATTTACAAGCAATAAGAGAAGTGCCAAGAAAAAGGTAGTAGCTTGTGGCAGATTGACGATCAACGGGATCACACACCCATGTGGAATGCCTGGAGCTTTAGTTGATTACAACAAACATAAAACAACCATCGAGATGTTGTCCCTCTCATGTAGCTAATTACAGCGAGCATAAACCATTAGTAGCGCTAAAAATGTTGGTCCCTTGAAGATAAAAGGCATCTCACCACTTGTTGGATTCTTTTTCCCAAACTAATGATCATTTGCCACAAAAAAGGAACTACGATTAAGTGTGTTGTTCATTTTCATTCACAATTAAAACTAGTTGCCCATGGTAACAAAATATTAGAGTGTTCGAGAACAAATAATTATGTCTAGCAAAATTGCAGAAGTGAAAAAGCATAAACCAAATCACCAAAAACATGAACCGCATGTACAATTGTGTGTTCGATTACTCTCGCTTCTACGAATTAATTAATAAACATATGCAAGTTGTGGTATGTGCTATAGAATAGCTACAATGGTAGATTTGCAACACACCTTGCTTCAAACAATTTAAACATGGTGTTAGCATGGTAACATGTAGTTCATTGTATGCTAAAGATTCAAGAGGTGACTCAATTGCTTCTCTTTCCCCATCTAATGATCATTCTCTTAAAAAGGAACCCCTATCAAGTGGGAAGTTAGTATTGTTTTTTTATTAAGTATTAAAACTACTTGCACATAGTAATAAGAATCCTAGACTATTTGAAAACAAAAACAGTTATGTCTAGCCAACGGTATTTCACTATTTCTATGAACCATTATAAAAATTACAATGTAGCATCGCCATAGTCGGTAGGTGACTCCTCAATGGGGTGCATGTATCCTAATAATACTTCACTCTACCGCTACAAATTTTAACAATATTTCTTACTTAACTCATGCCATAGTAATAGTGTTGATTTTTTGTTCATATAACTTCAGTAAGATCATCAGGGCCGAATGAGCTATAATTTTGTTGGGCTGGTTTATACTTCTTCACGTCGCAGCATGTGTACATTAGCTCTAGACTAGCAAATCCAATGAGGTTGTGGTAACACTGCTAGTAGTTAAGATCCTCGTACAACTCCTACCATCCACGTCTTTAAAAGGCATACATGTCATGTGCACTCTCATCCCACACATGGATACAAACATAGCTCCCAAAGCCACCGCCTCTTAAGCTGACTAAATTTCAAGGTGTAAATTGGTTCTTTTGATCTTCCTAGTGAACCATTCAACATGTGATATATCCAAAAGAAGCTCCTTTTGCGAAGAAGGCCCTAAAGCAGCTTGTGGAAAATTCCAGATGGAGCTTATTTCATAGGAGTAGGAGGCACGAGGACGTTAGCAAGAGTCGTGTTATATAAGTTCCGAGGAGGGGTTGGTTCTAGTCGTGAGACTAAGTCTCATTCTGCGACATAGCTTGTTCCTTGACGTTGTAGGGTTTGTCTCTGCGTTTTGGCTTCTTTCTCCCAAGCCAATGATCATTTGACACACACACACACACACACACACACACATACACACACACACACACACACACACACACAAACACACAAACACACACACACACACACACACATGCACACACCATGCACGCAAATGTATTGTTCATTTTTTAACAATTAAAACTATTTGTGTGGTAACAAAACCTTAGTGTTCAAAGACAACTTAATTATGTCTAGTCAATTACCAAATCCCTAAATACATACCATGCGTACGACTATGCATTAGCATTGTTCTTACCTCCCCGAACTAACCACATGCAGGTCGCTGTCTGTGCTTAAGAACAACATATTTGTTAGATTTGCAACACACTGATGTCAAACGGTTTTAAATCACTGAGATTCATATTTCAAATTGTGCCCCTACCTACTCGGCAACTTCAGAAAAGTCATACATGTAACGTTGGAAACCAAGAGTGTGTCCCCTCTTCTAGTCTATGGTCGCGCCTACTTGTCTCTGTTAAAAATCAGCGGGTACCTTGAAGGTTGTGGTGTGTGCCATGGAACAACCAATACATTAGATTTGCAACACATCTAGCATCATACGATTTTCAAACACAGTGTTAGTATGGTAACTTGTAGTTCATGGTTTGGTGAAGATTGAAAAGGCGACTCACCACTTCTTTTCCCAGTTTAATATAACATCCCAAAATTCTAAATTTTGGAATGTTATATTAAATAAATTGTTTTGATTGATTGTTTGTTTGATTATGTAAAATGATTGAGTGAAATTGAGTGCAATTCAAAACTTTTTGAAAAATGAATGAGAGGGAATGAAATGACTATCCCAAAGATTTCTCTTTGCATTTATGATCTCCATTAATCATTTCATCACAAAACCCTAGAGTGAAGATCATATGACTTCTTCCATTTAAATAAATGAAAAGGGTTTTGAAAAGATTTGAATTCCATTTGGAAATATTTCAAATTCGGAAACTTTAAGCAACTCAATGAACAAAGTTCAAGGCTAGCTCCCACTTTAACAATGCTCGTCTTTCTCACTTTCGCTTTTCTTTTTGAAAAAGTTTTAGGTTCCCCTCTTTATTTTTGTTTTTAAACTTTATAAAAGCACACAACAGAAATAAATGACTCTCTAAAACTTCCAGGCCGTCTCCCTGGCAGCGTTTTCTTTAAAGCCATTAAGCTAGGCATATAGTGCTCAAGTAATGAATCGATGATTTATATGTACCTAGGGTAGGGTTATAGGCCTGACCTAGACACCCTCCCAGTGACATCACTCTAAAGTCAGAAGCATTCAAGGGATACCATCATCCACTCGACTATAAACACTCCACTCGGAAGACTCAAGTCCATTCGACCAGAAAGTACTCACTCGACCGTAACAAGAATCACTCGACGATCAGAAGATCTAAAGCCACTCTGTACAGCAACGGTCGGGCATTTACTCTGTAGACTTAATGGTCATTTATGTATCTTTATTGTTGGCGTTACCAGTAACGCCCCATATTTATGTACCTTAAACCCTGTGTAACTGAGGGCCGGTGGGGTCTTGCGAACTCTATATAAGCCACCCCCTCCTCAGGGACAAGGTTTGGCACCCCCTGTAACTTCACACACATAATCCAATCGACCGAGCTCCCGAGCTCCGAGACGTAGGGCTGTTACTTCCACCGTGAAGGGCCTGAACTCGTAAACCTTGTGTGTACAACTTCACCATAGCTGGGATCTTCCCTCCTCATACCTACCCCCCATTCTACTGTCAGTCTTAGAACCACGACAGTTGGCGCCCACCATGGGGCAGGTGTCTTAGCGACTTTTTGGTGAGGTTGCATTTTTTTCCGATTCCCATCATCATGGTTTCCGGCGGTGGATTGGCTAAGGGCCGCGAGATCCGTCTCGGCGCGCTCGTCTTCGTCGCCGACGACTCCGCCTGGCCTCAGGAGGCTCCCCTTGATGTCGAGACGCTCCCCGTCCACGGGGCAACACACTTTTGCGCGTGCGTTGGCGGCGTACTTCTCCGGTAGCCGTCGACTCAGTATTGGTCGGCTCTCCCGTGGTGTCCCCGCTCCCCATTGTTCGCCGACGCAAGCGATCCGGTCAGTCGCGGCTTCAGTGGTGGGTGAAACATGCGGTGGCCCGTCAGTCGGCCACCTCACAAGTCGCGACAATCGAGCCTGACGAAACTCTCTACAGCCTGTTCGACTGGCTCCGTCGAGACCGCATCCGAGTGTGATAGCAGCGATCCTGCGATTGAAGTCTTGATGGTCGACGGGCCACGCAGTCGCCTGGTTTCCATCACGAAGGCGGCGGTGATGGTGGCGGCGACCCGTCGCGCGTTCACGAGGAGTACCACCCTGAAACCCTTTCCTCATAGCAGAGGGAGGAGCTCCACCGCTGCAACATGGAGGCACTCCACACAGCCATCGTTGGGGAAACCTCTGAGGCTCGGGCCTTGGAGGAGGCGCTGTCGGTGTCAAAACCGGCGGATCTCGGGTAGGGGGTCCCGAACTATGCGTCTAGGATTGATGGTAACAGGAGACGGGGGACACGATGTTTACCCAGGTTCGGGCCCTCTCTATGGAGGTAATACCCTACTTCATGCTTGATTGATCTTGATGAATATGAGTATTACAAGAGTTGATCTACCACGAGATGATAATGGCTAAACCCTAGAAGTCTAGCTTATGTGAATATATGGTAATGAATGTGTCCTATCCGGACTATGCTCTCCGGTTTATATAGACACCGGAGAGATCTAGGGTTACATGGAGTCAGTTACATAAGAAGGAATCTTCACAACTGGTCGCCTAGCTTGCCTTCCACGCCAAGGAGAGTCCAATCCGGACACGAGTATGGTCTTCGGTCTTCATGTCTTCACAGCCCATCGGGCCCGCCCATGGATAATCGGGCCGGACGCCTCGAGGACCCTTAGTCCAGGACTCCTCAAGAGCCACGAACACGGCTTCAATGACGAGGAGTCCAGCGCGCAGATTGTCTTCGGCATTGCAAGGCGGGTTCCCCTTTCTCCGAACACCAAGATAGTCTTCGGATGCGATGATTGTATTCGGACCTGGTATAACCGTAGAGAGAATATACTATTTACACGGATCTGATCTGTTGACAGCTTCTTTACAACACGTCATCACGTCTGTCCGGTCATAATTTTGAACCGTTTTTCATCTGCCATCCCACGTTTCGAGACGTGGTGGCTATTGGCACGTCTTGTCGAAGCAGAGATCGTGTCCCCTTATTGTGGGATTCTCATCAATGCGAGCATGGGTAACTCAACCGTGCCATTTATACAGCCCTTGGGAATAGGGAAGTTTTTAGGACGAGTGGGGAGGCGCTTGACATTCGCGGCCTTTATAAGGGGATAAGGGCACTCTCCCTCTTCCCACACCCTTCTTCATCTCCAGTCCTTCCGTCCTCGAGCTCCAGCGCCCAAGCTTTAGTTTTTCCTCGCTCGAGAAGGCACTCCAATCATGTCCTGATCCGGAGCTGGAGGCAAGTGGATGGCCTCTTCCGTCAAGAAGGACATCATGGGAATCCGGGAGTCCGGCTATTTAGCCAAGGAGATTGCTCACCGGCTCCCTGCGAAAGTGCAAATCATCCCTACCCCCGAGCCCCATGAGAGGGTTGTGTTTCTCACACATTTCGTCCGTGGGCTGGGATTCCCCCTTCATCCATTTGTCCGTGGATTGATGTTTTACTATGGGTTGGACTTCCACGATCTGGCCCCCAACTTTATACTCAATATCTCAGCATTTATCATTGTGTGCGAGGCCTTTCTCCGCATCCCGCCTCACTTCGGCATATGGCTGAAGACCTTCAACGTGAAACCAAAGGTGGTGAGCGGTCAACAAGCAGAGTGCGGAGGCGTCATGGTGGGAAAAATGCCCAACGTCACTGGCCCGAAGGCTCCTTCGTGGAAACAGTAAAGGGATGGCAGTCGGGGTGGTTTTACATCACCGAGCCGCGTGACGCCAATTGGGTAGCAGCCCCTGAATTCTGATCTGGGGTTCCGATGCGGCTCACTTCCTGGCAAGAGAAGGGCCTGACCTGGGGATCCCTGGACGAGATAACTGGGCTCCAGACATGCGTTTAGAACATGATAACCAAGAAGATCAAGCTTGTGAATGTGATCCAGGTCATGCTCATTCGCCGGATCCTTCCATGTCAACGCCGGACTTGCTATTTGTGGGAGTACGACCCCGCCGAGCACGAGAAGCTGCGAGGGCTCTTTGGCACAACGCACGAAGGCATCTGGAAAGCGCTCTTCAAGGCGGGCGAGACACCCCCTCCCATGAATGAAAATGACGGGCTTAGCTCAATGCGCCAGGCCAGTTCGGTAAGTCTTTTACTGCTTTCGAGGTATACCCTTCACCAGCATATTTCGAGGATGGATACTGAGCTCCTCCATCTAATTTACCAGGCCTGGATCGACGTTGCGGAGCAGATTAGCTGTCCGGCTCCGCTTCCTAAGGAGGAAGAATTCCCACTTCTGACGAATATGTTGTTTCCGGCGCCGTATGACGTGCTGGAGAAGACGGCCAAGAAAGCGGCCAAAGGGGCCAAGAAGGGACCTTGCCAAAAAGGCGCTCCGGACATGTCGTCCGAGGAAGAGACTTCCTCTTCATCCGATGGCGACGACGAAGAGGAAGAAGAAGAAAACGATTCCCCACCTAAGGTGGGGAGGAAGAAGAGGGTGGCTCCCCCGGATCCGGAGGTGAAAGAGCCCAAGAAGGTTAAAGGCTCCCAAACGGATAACTCCGTGTGGGATATTGATAGCAGTCCGGAACGGCCTCGCCGGACCAAGCCTCGGGCCTCTTCGTCAGTACCAGAATCCGCAAACGTATGGCCATCCTGTTTTATAGTATTGATATATTGTAAGCCTTGTTACTGCAGTCCGGCACGCGATGGCTTCCCGCAGTCCTCGACTGAGGATACGCTGGGCTCAAAGGAGAGGGCTATCACATCTCCGCCACCTACTCATTCCGTCTCACCCAAGGGTGATGACGAGGTGGTGTCCAAAAAGACTTTCCCAGGCCTGGGGGAGATTCTGGAGATCATCGAGATGACGCCCCAGGATGATTTTTCCGCCGTGCCGGACATGTGGGGAAAAAGTCCCCATGGGAACTGGTGACGGGGCCCGATCTCCCTTTGGACCTCAGCCGGCTACCATTCCGTAGATCTACATGGCCCCAGGGTCCAGCGAACGGCATTCAAGGAGGGAACATGCCTGTTCCACCGGTGACCTCTGTCCAACCAGAGGCGCCGGATAATCTGCTGGAGGCGCTACGAGGCGCCTCTATTGTATATGAACATCGTGTCCTTATGGACAGGGTGATAGAGAAGGTTCAGTTCGTCAATAGCGGACTGACCGAAGCCTGTACTAGCCTTCTAACGGGCTTTGAGGTAAGTGATTGTAAAAAATACCACAGTATAGACAGTAGCCCCTCATGCTCTGTTTGGTGTTCGTGAAGAAAAGCCAAATAGAGAATCGAGAAGAAATATCGCAGGAGTCTAACATGAGTTGTCGATGTGAATAAGCAGGTATCGCTTAAGGCAGCCACTGCTCATGCTGCGGAGGTCTCCGGACTGAAGCGAAAACTGGAGCGGGCCGAGGAGGACCTCGGCCTCGTGAAGAAGCAGCTGGAGGACAGCCAAGGTATGCAGTAACCTGTAGGTATATTTCTAGAAAATGAATAGTCTGAATGGACTAAATTGTCATAAACTTTATTAGGGGCCGCGACCGAGGTGGCAACCCTTAAGAAGGCGCTAGCCGAGGCCGAGGACAAAGCGGCCAAGGAACGCGCCTCACGCGAGAAGCACGAGGCCCGGGTTGGCGAGGCGCAGCAATAGCTCCAGGGCGCGATAGAGAGATTTGAGTCCCTGGAGCAAGATTGTAAGGCGCAAGAGTCCGAATTGGCGAAGGTCCGCCAGAGCGCACATGATGCACGAGCCGAAGCCCGGAGCGCCCTAAAGGAGATTCAGGCGGCCAAGATGATTACAGCGGGTAAGTCTTTCACCATGCATAGCAAGTATATAGAAGAAACGTTCCTTGTACTTATCCTTAATTTGGATTTTCCAGGGGCGTTTGCGGATCTGCCGCACAGTGTATCTAATGCTGCCGAGTATTACAGAGCTGAGGAGGGGATGCCTACGGAGAAGATATTCTGGTCCCAACATCTGGGATCCGAACATCCAGTACCCTTCAGTGACCAGCTAAAGCGGTTGGTTGAGCTGCATAGGTTGGCAGAGCTAGCCATGACGGACATGATAGTCCGGCTGTGGCCTGCCAATCCTATACCAAGCAGCTACTTTGGACTTGTGCAACGGCTTGTGAGTTCCTGTCCGCCGCTCGAAGCCGTGAAGCGGTCGGTCTGCATTGAAGTTGCGCGTATGGCCTTCGCCCGCGTTAAGACACATTGCGCGAAGCTGGATGCCAAGAAGCTGATGACCGAGGGACCGCCGGAGGGCAAGGAGCATCGTCGACCCGAGCACTATTTTGACGGTGTTCTGGAGGGGTCACGCCTTGTGGCGGAGCAATGTTCGAATGATATTATATTCCCATGAGAACATGTATAATACCTTGTTCTGTAATATGGAACAATGATGTTATGTAGTGTAATGATTTAAAATTTACCTCCTGTGCGGCCGTTTATTAAATCTGAGGGTTGACCAGTCGTCGGCTTCTGCCCCCATGTAGATAGTACGGGGGTGTTCGGGATAAATCTAAACACTCTTTACTCCACATTCTGGTCCTTAAAGGAGGTGTTTAGCGCAACGAACAAGGCAATCAGACTATGCGGCCTTTACCGCCCTCACTGAGCCATCGGAGTTTGACAGTTAATAAAGTTGGCAAAGCCCCTGGTGTTCGGAAGGCCGAATTAGGGGCATTATACACGCCTAATCGGAAGAACCGATTCTTCGCGAGAAGCGGAAAAAATCTCCAACGATTTGGAACCTCGCGAACAGCTGACCGGCTCTCGCCGCATCATTGACAGTCAGTTTTCGGCTTTCTCTACTGAGGTGCTTGTCCGGAATACCCGGGACACAATCGCAGTAGTTCTCCCTTTACTACCCTAGCCGATATAGCGGAACGTAAGGTAGTAAAGACAGGGGCCGGGCAACCCAACTATTGACCAAAGACATGATTCGGAGCCAATGCATATAATGCTATAAGTTCGGGGTGCCGAACTATACTGTAAAAGTGTTCGGACTTTTATTGCCGTGATGTGGGGCGTAATGAAGCCCCTGGCATAGTAATACATACCATGGTGTACATGTGCAATGAGTAATTAATACCGAGGTGAGGAAACGGGAAAATTGAGTAATAAGCTAACGCAACCGTGTACTCACCATCGTGATGCAACTAGTACGTCGAGGCATACTTTGTACAAGTAATGCGATAAGCAAGTAGGGCTATTTGACATGCCGTAACCAAGGACGAGCTACATGCGGGTATGAAAATCAAGTATGGCAATCGTTGAGTAGAGACCACTTGGGGATTCCCTCGTGGGTCAGAGCTCCTTGCCTCCTTGGTGTGTTCTGCAGGCGGGTTGTCCGTATAAACCTCGAAAAGAGAAGAGAAACCCATAAAAAAGAAAAAATTAAAAGCGTGCGGATTCCAGGGTCGGTTGAGCCGCATAGTGGATCGCGAACAAGTTATGCCTCCATCAATTCCCACGGGGTTTTGAGTGCGTAGTTTATGTACGCTCGGTATTAGTGCCATTGCCTCGTCGGGGCTGGGACGGAGGTCAAGTTATTAATTCGGCTCTTGATGAGCCAAGCTGTCCTGTTGTGGTGTGGTCCGTATCCTCTTAATGGTGCCCAGGGGCTCGGCAGCTAGATTATAATGCTGCTTGAGAAGGCCGCTCCGTACTTCCGCTGCTAGGGCGACTGTGTGCTACTCTGTTCGGAGGGAGCGCTCCGTATTGCCATTGACTGTTATAACACCGCGTGGACCGGGCATCTTGAGCTTGAGATAAGCATAGTGTGGAACTGCGTTGAATCTAGCAAACACGGTTCGTCCGAGCAGCGCGTGATAACCGCTGCAGAAGGGGACGGTATCGAAGATTAGCTCTTCGCTTCGGAAGTTGTCCGGAGAACTGAAGACCACCTCCAGCGTGATTGAGCCTGTACAGCGGGCCTCTACGCCTGGTATGACTCCTTTAAAGGTAGTCTTTGTGTCGGTGTACAAAAGAAGGGCCGCACCTTTGTACCCCTTTACTTGTGCACGGACAGTCGGAGCCGCATACGGCCGCACTCAAGCAGAAAGCAGGAGATGTGAACCAAGGTGAAACCAAAGCCCAAGATAGCCAAAGAAACGCCAAGGCCAAGAACACAAAGAAACAGAGAGGCGAAGCAGGTTCCCCCCGGCAAGACCCTTGCCGGGGGCAGTCTCAGCAGCCCCGAACAGGCCCTTGCCGGGGCGGTTCGCCCACACCAGCGGAGCGCGCCACCCTTGAGCCCACGGTCTCCAACACCATCTACCACGTTGGAACTAGGGCTCGGGAGGCACCTCCATGGTGGCATGCAGATCTTTGTCAAGACCAAGAAATATTCAAGATCAGATGAGGATTGAAAGACAACGGTCCTCGGCAAGATCCTTGCCGAGGAGAGCCACAAGGTCCCCGGCAAGATCCTTGCCGGGGACGACAGTGCGCCATGGCAAGACCCTTGCCGGGCCACCCGGCAAGGCCCTCGCCGAGGACGCCAGCAGGGCCACCTCCAGGCCCGCACCATCCAAGTCTCCACCGCCGTTCGCATGCAGCTGCCAGCTCAACTAGCTGGGCCGGCACCTGCGTGGCAACATGCAGCTCCCAAACCAGATCAGCAAGCGCATGCGTGGCGACATGTGGATCTTCGTGAAGGCCCTACCGCCGTGCCACCTTAGCTGCTCGCCTGCCTACATGGCGCCGCATGCAGCACTGGCCATGGCGCGTGTCGAAGCGAGGAGGAGTGGCGATGGACGGGACGGGCCTCGTTCCCGTCCCCAATAAAGCAAGGGGACGCCTAAGCGATGCATTAAATGCGTCTTGTCCTGTAATACGGGCGATAAGCTCGTAGCACAGTACGCCTTTCCACCTCCTGTGTGCCACTGTGGCAGCCCCTTTCGACTATAAAAGGAGGCCCATGGCATACTGGAGAGGGATTCGGCTCTTTGGAACTACTCATCCACCGTAGCTAGTTCAAAGGCTCAAGAACACTCAATACATCCACCAAAGCAGGACTAGGGTTTTATGCATCCTCGCGGCCCGAACCTGGGTAAACGTTCCTTGTGATGATTACTAATCCTGCTCTTCTCGCAACCCTGCGCCCCGGCAACCGTAGTAGGGATTCTTGTGATCCCATAGGTGTCGTTCCACACCGACACTTTGTCGATTTTATTCGCGAGGGGTTAATGCCCATCTTACACACTGTGTCCTCATAAAGCAGGTTGAGGCTACTACCACCGTCCTTCAGGACTCGTGTTAGGTGAAACCCGTCAATAATTGGGTCGAGGAATAGTGCGGCTGAACTACCATGGCGGATACTAGTTGGGTGATCCCGACGATCGAAGGTGATCGGGAATGATAACCACGGACTGGATTTTGGGGCGACTGGCTCTACCGCGTAGACCTCCCTAAGTGCTCGCTTGCGCTCCCTTTTGGGGATGTGCGTAGCGTATATCATGTTCACCGTTTTGACTTGAGGGGGAAATTTCTTCTGCCCCCCAGTGTTTGGCTGCCGGGGCTCTTCGTCCTCGTCCTCACTCTGTGATTCCCCTTCTTTGCTTCTGCTATTTATCTTGCTAGCTTGTTTAAAGACTCGGCAATCTCTGTTAGTATGGTTGGCCGGTTTGCCTGGGGTGCCGTGTATCTGGCAAGGACGATCGAGTATGCGGTCCAAGCTGGATGGTCCTCCGCTGCTCCTTTTATAGGGCTTCTTTCGCTGGCCGGACTTGGAGCCACTGAATCCGGCATGAATTGTGGTGTCAACGGTGTTATCGCCATTGCTTCGGCCTTTGTGTCTGTTGCGCCGGAGTTTGCCGGTGCTGCTTTTGGCCTCAAAGGGGCCTGTTTCGTTGGTTGTGTTTGTACTGCGAGCCAGCCAACTATCCTCTCCCGCGCAGAAGCGGGTCATAAGTGCCGTAAGGGCTGCCATGGACCTCAGTTTTTCCTGGCCGAGGTGGCGGGCGAGCCATTTGTCCCGGATGCTATGCTTAAAGGCTGCTAGGGCTTCGGCATCCGGACAGTCAACGATCTGGTTCTTTTTGGTTAGGAACCTAGTCCAAAATTTTCTGGCTGATTCTCCAGGTTGTCGAACTATGTGGCTTAAGTAATCGGCGTCTGGTGGCCAGACATAAGTTCCTTGGAAGTTATCAAGGAAAGCCTCTTCCAAGTCCTCCCAGCTGCCGATGGAGTTCTTGGGCAGGCTATTTAACCAGTGTCGAGCTGGTCGTTTGAGCTTTAAAGGGAGGTATTTGATAGCGTGGAGGTCATCTCCTCGAGCCATATGGATATGAAGAATGAAATCCTCGATCCATACTACAGGATCGATTGTGCCGTCGTATGATTCAATGTTGACAGGCATGAACCCCTCGGGGAATTCGTGATCCAGTACTTCATCTGTGAAGCAGAGAGGGTGTGCGGCGCCTCTATATCGGGCTGCGTCGTGGCGTAGCTCTGATGGAGTCCGTCTGCGGCATTCTGCCCGGGCGTGGTTAGGTTTATCACGTCCGAATAGGTAGCCGTCGTCGTGCCTCGAGGCACACCCTCGCGATCCATAGATCGATCTTGAATGTCCTGCTCTATCGTCCAGGATCCGTCGGAGGTCGTACGTATGACCCCGAACTCCTCCGTCTCTATTTTTCCAAGGCGGTGGGGCAGGCTGCTGTTTGGCCTGAGTTGCAGCTTTATGCCGCCGCGGGGTGGCCGGTCGGCCACCCTGTCTCGACCACGTGGTGGTCGTTTCGTATTACGCGAGGGAGATGTGTGCTCTGGTGTTTCCTCATCGAATTGAGGTAGCAGTCTGCGTTTTGGGTAGGTCTTGGCTGGGCGCCTGAGGCCGTATTCTTCGGCAGTCAAGACACCAGTCCATCTGTCGACGAGCAGATCTTGTTCAGCTTGAAGCTGCTGCTGTTTCTTTTTCAGGCTCCTTGTAGTGGCTATGAGCTGAAGCTTAAAGCGCTCCTGCTCCAGAGGATCCTCAGGCACGATGAACTCTTCATTGCCGAGGCTTGTCTCCTCCTTGGAGGGTGGACGGTAACTATCGTCCTCCGAGTCATCTTCTGTGGCCTGTTCATTAGGGTTGTCTTGCATGTTGTCATGTTCCTCCTGTTCGGATGTAGCTCCGACAGGGTCTTTGTTGTTTTCTGCGTCGCCCGGAGTACTATTTTCTCCGGTGCCAGTATTGCTATCTTTTGGGCGGTGAGGCTTAGAACGGCGCTTGGTGCATCGGCGCTTGGACTGCGTCTCAGAGGTTTTATTCCCATCTGGCCCTTCGTTGTCGTCTCCAGATCCTTTGGGTGTATCAACCATGGACATGTCGTACGAAGAGGTAGCCGTCCAACGTCCGGTGAATGGCGGGTCTTGGCCTTGCTCCATATCGGCATCGTCGTCCATACCGTCGATGTCTTCGGAGCCATAGTAAAGCACGTCGGTTAAGTCATCGACAATGGCTATGAAGTGGGTGGCGGGTGGGAAGCAAAATTCCTCGTCATCCGTCTCTAGCTCGACCCGAACATAGTTCGGCTGTGAGTCCTCCTCCAAGGATAAGTTCTTTAAAGAATTTAGCATGTCACCAAAAGGTGACTGCTGGAAGAAGTCTGCGGCGCCAAATTCGAAAATCAATAACAGATCCAGCTCGGTGTCCGTGGGCGCACTTGATCCGGAACATGTAGCCGGAAACGAGTCCGGAGTTCCATTAACGCGGGTATTGCAGGATGTCGAGTCTGTGTGCGGCTCCAACGTCATGGACCTTGTGGCCTCGGAGGGCACGATCTGCTTTGGTTTTGAAGCCGTTACAGCAGCAGGATCCATCTCCTGGATGTGATCCGATGACAGATTTAAGTCACGTTCATCGGGGTGAGGGGGAGCGATCTCCGTGGGCTCAGATCCCTTGAAGATCAAGTCTCCACGGATATCCGCGGCGTAGTTCAAGCTTCCGAATCTGACCTGATGGCCAGGGGCGTAGCTGTCGATCTGCTCTAGATGGCCAAGTGAGTTGGCCCATAGTATGAAGCCACCGAATACGAAGGTCTATCCGGGGAGGAAGGTTTCTCCCTGGACAACGTCATTACTGACGATCGAAGGAGCCATCGAGCCCTTTGCCGACGACACAGTGGAACTCTCAATGAAAGCAGCAATGTCGGTGTCAAAACCGGCGGATCTTGGGTAGGGGGTACCGAACTGTGCGTCTAGGATCGATGGTAACAGGAGACGGAGGACATGATGTTTACCTAGGTTCGGGCCTCTCTATGGAGGTAATGCCCTACTTCCTGCTTGATTGATCTTGATGAATATGAGTATTACAAGAGTTGATCTACCACGAGATCGTAATGGCTAAACCCTAGAAGTCTCGCCTATGTGAATATATGGTAATGAATGTGTCCTATCCGGACTATTCTCTCCATAGACACCGGAGAGATCTAGGGTTACATGGAGTCAGTTACCTAAGAAGGAATCTTCACAGCTGGTCGCCTAGATTGCCTTCGATGCCAAGGAGAGTCCAATCCGGACACGAGTATGGTCTTCGGTCTTCATGTCTTCACAGCCCATCAGTCCGGCCCATGGATAACAGGTCGATGCTGGGACCCCTTAGTCCAGACTCCTCAAAGCATCTTGCCAATTTGGCTGAGCGCACTTGATTGGAGAACCTTCAGCATGCACTCAACGAGCGTGCTCGGCAGCGGATCCCTAAGTCCAGTCAACGACAACGACAACTTTTTCTGCCTCAACCTCAGGTATACCGAACTCCGATTCAAAATCTCACAGCTGGGCCCGTATAGCAGGGTCAATCCAGCCTTCCCAATCGGAAGCTGGCAGGGGTTTGATGCAGATCCGGGCCTTACTCCGGGCAGCAGGAGAGCGTAGAACGATGAGTGTCTATGTCACGGAATAGGATTCATAGTAGATCTGTGATGGCAGACATCTGATTCGATCGGCCCACAGCCCAAGATCGCCCCCGCTGCATGAGGGACGTGGGCACCGGCAGGATCAGTACGTGGGACGGAACCACGAGCAGTATGATCACCGACTCGGCCGTGATGACCGTCGTCGAGTGCCCACACCTCCTCCGAGAAGTGGGTCTTATGTGCCTCGGAAATATGATAACAGTGGCGAGCGAAGAATAACAGCCGACCCAAGGGAGCCAGGCTTTGATGCGAGATCTATTCTCGCTCGTGGTTTGGTCGACAGGAATAGAGCACACAGAGAGGGCCTTGACAGAGATCGCCTGACTGGCAGCCGAGTTCATGTTTCAGGTCCAGAGTGTTTCAGCAGAGCCATCAGGGTTGCAGAGATTCCTCCCAACTTTAGGTTGGCGACTGGAGTCAGCAAGTTCACTGGTGAGTCCAAGCCCGGCACTTGGCTTGAGGATTACCATGTGGCTGTGCAGATTGGTGGTGGCAACGATGAGGTGGCCATGAAGCATCTTCCTCTGATGCTGGAAGGTTCGGCCAGAGCATGGCTGAATCAATTGACCCCAGGCAGTATATTCAGTTGGGAAGAACTTGCCCGAGTGTTTGTCGGAACTTTTGAGGGTACTTGCAAGCGGTCAGCGGGATTGACAAAAATTCAACACTGCGTGCAAAAGCCGAATGAGACTCTGAGGGATTACATTCAGAGGTGGACCACTTTGCATCACACAGTGGAAAATGTATCTCGGCATCAAGCAGTTTGTGCCTTCAAGGAATGCATGCGGTATCGAGAGCTTAACCTGAAATTTGGTCGAACAGGAGATATGTCTCTGACTCGGATGATGGAAATAGCCACTCGGTACGCTAATGGAGAAGAAGAGGATCGACTCCGTAGTGGAAAGAGCAAACCAGTCGGTCAGGACACCAGTGGAGGCAATTCCAATTGGAAACAGAAACGTAAAGCTGAGCCTACAGGACCTGGAGAAACTACGACAGTGATCCAAGGAAAGTTTAAAGGGAAACCTAAGGGGCCCTGGACCCCCAAGAAGGGAAAAGATCAAGCAGAAAATGATGTGTTGGATTTGCCATGTCACATTCACACCAAGAAGGATGAAGAGGGTAATCTGATTTACCCTAAACACACCACTCGACAGTGTCGGCTCCTGATCCAGCAGTTTCGAGAGAAGCAACCCAGTGAAAAGGAAAGGGAGTCAGACAAGGATGAGGACAAGGAAGAAGGTGATGATGGCTTTCCCAATGTCAATTCCACTCTGGTGATTTTTGCTGATGTTGAGAGCAAAAGTCGACTGAAAGTGATAAACCGAGAAGTGAATATGGTTGCTCCGGCAATGACAACATACCTAAAGTGGTCACAAACAGCTATCACATTCTACCAATCTGATCATCTTGCACGTGTTGCCACTCCTGAGAGGCAAGCGTTGGTAGTCGACCCAGTTGTTGGTGGCACTTGACTGACCAATGTATTGAAGGATGGTGGTAGCGGCTTGATATTCTTTACGCCAAAAACTTGAAGGGGATGGGCATTCCGATGTCCAAGCTTAGCGGGAGCAACATGAGTTTCCATGGCGTCATCCCTGGAAAGAAAGCCGAATCACTCGGCCAGATCTCTCTTGATGTGGTTTTTGGTGATCCGAAGAATTACCGTAAGGAAAAGTTGACGTTTGAAGTAGTGGATTTCCAGAGTGCATATCATGCTATTTGGGGTAGGCTTGCATATGCACGTTTTATGGCTCGACCATGTTACGTGTACCTCAAACTGAAAATGCCTGGTCCCAGAGGAGTAATCACAGTCACTGGCAATCGGCAGAAGGCAGAAGAGTGCCTCCAGAAGGGCTCGAAAATTGCCGATGCACAAATGGCAGCAGTTGAAATGCAAGAATATCAGAAGAACGCAGATCCGACTGATTTGTTGCGAGCCAAGAAGCCTGCCACAGATTCTGCATTTCAGTCGTCCGGTGAAACAAAGTCGATTCATATTCATCCGACCGATCTGAATGCTGCTCCTACTTATATCTCAACATCACTCGACAGCAAGTAGGAAGAAGCGCTCATCCAGTTCCTCCGTCAGAACTAGGACATCTTTGTATGGAAACCTTCTGACATGCCGGGTGTACCCAGGGGGCTGGCTGAGCACCGTTTGCGAGTCGACCCAAAAGTGAAACCAGTCAAAGAGCATCTTCGACGGTCCACCGTACAGAAGAGAAAGGCCATTAGCGAGGAAGTGGCTCGGCTTCTGGCAGCTGAGTTCATCTAAGAGATTTACCACTCCGAGTGGCTCGCCAATGTTGTCATGGTCCCCAAGAAGGACGACTCACCTCATTTGTGTATTGACTTCAAGCATATCAATCAGGCCTGCCCGAAAGATCATTTCCCCCTCCCCCGCATCGACCAAATTGTCAACTCAACTGCAGGATGTGAGCGTTTGTCTTTTTTGGACGCATATTCCGGGTATCATCAGATCCTACTGTATGGACCCGATGAAATAAAAACAGCTTTCATCACCCCATTCGGGTGCTTTTGCTATGTCACCATGCCATCCGGTCTCAAGAACGCTGGTGCCACATTTATGAGGATGATTCAGAAGTGCCTGCTCACTCAAATCAGTTGGAATGTGGAAGCATATATGGATGACATTGTGGTCAAGTCGCGTAAAGGTTCCGACCTGCTGACTAACCTCGCTGAAACCTTTGCCAACCTAAGAAGGTATGATATCAAGCTTAATCCGTCGAAGTGCACATTCGGAGTCCCAGGTGGAAAGTTACTCGGTTTCCTTGTTTCCCAACGAGCGATCGACGCGAACCCAGAGAAAGTTGGGGCCATACTCCGGATGAAACGCCCTGTGCGTGTGCATGACGTTTAGAAGCTTACTGGTTGTTTGGCCGCCTTGAGTCGAGTCATCTATCTCCTCGGTGAAAAGGCATTGCCTCTTTACTGACTGATGAAGAAATCTGATAAGTTCGAGTGGACTCCTGAAGCTGACGCAGCGTTTGCGGAGCTCAAAGCTCTAATTTCCACCCAGCCAGTGCTCGCTGCCCCAATCAGCAAAGAGCCTTTACTGCTTTATATTGCAGCCACTGGACAAGCTATCAGTACAGTACTCACGGTCGAGCGGGAAGAAGAAGGAAAAGCCTATAAAGTTCAGCGCCCAGTATACTATATATCTGAAGTCTTGACTCCGTCCAAGCAAAGATATCCGCATTATCAGAAGCTTGTTTATGGAATTTACATGACCACAAAGAAGGTTGCACATTATTTCTCAGATCATTCCATTATAGTCGTCATCGACGCACCATTATCAGAAATTCTGAACAATAGAGATGCAACTGGTCAAGTGGCAAAGTGGGCGATTGAACTCCTTCCATTGCGTATCAAGTTTGAGGCAAAGGAAGCTATCAAGTCCAAAGCAATAGCAGATTTCCTCGCCAAGTGGGTTGAGCACCAGCAACTGACTCAGATTCACTCGGAGCATTGGACCATGCTCTTTGATGGATCCAAGATGTTGAATGGTTCTGCTGCTGGGGTGGTTTTGGTATCCTCCTAAGGTGACAGGATCAGCTATGTTCTTCAGATTCATTTTGATTCCTCCAACAACGAAGCTGAATATGAAGCACTTCTATACGGGTTGAGTATGGCCATTTCACTCGGCGTCCGTCGCCTAATGGTCTACGAAGACTCAGATTTGGTGGTTAATCAAGTAATGAAGGAGTGGGACGTCAGGAGCCCGGCTATGACTGGTTATTGTAATGCAGTAAGAAAGTTAGAAAAGAAGTTTGAGGGGTTAGAGCTTTATCATATACCCCGACTGAAAAATCAAGCAGCCGATGATTTGGCAAAGATAGGTTCCAAGCGTGAGCCTATTCCTAGTAATGTGTTCTTGGAACATCTTCACACGCCATCTGTCCAAGAAGATCCCTTCACTGAAGAGCCCCCACAACCTAAAAGCCCTACTGATCCGACTGAAGTTGAAATCCGAGCCATAGTCGACTTGGTCATGGAAGATTTGGTTGTCATACCCGATTGGACAGTGTCATACATTGCGTATATTCTCAGGAAAGAAATCCCAGAGGATGAAGAAGAGGCCTGTCAGATTGTCCGTCGATCTAAAGCTTTCACAGTAATGGGTGGACAACTTTATAGAGAAAGTGTTACCGGAGTCGCTCAAAAGTGCATAACACCGGAAGAAGGTCGAGTGATCCTCAAGAACATCCACTCGGGGACCTGTGGTCACCATGCATCCTCTCGGACCATTGTGGCCAAAGCATACCGAGCGGGATTTTATTGGCCACGAGCGAATGAAATGGCAAAAGACATAGTCAACAAATGTGAAGGTTGCCAATTCTACTCCAACATGTCTCACAAGCCTGCATCAGCCCTGAAGACCATTCCACTCGTCTGGCCCTTTGCTGTCTGGGGATTAGATATGGTTGGACCTCTGAGGACTGGCAGGAGCGGCTTCACCCATGTGCTTGTAGCAGCCGACAAGTTCACCAAATGGATTAAAGCCAAGCCTATCAAAAACCTCGAAGCCAGTACTGTTGTCAGCTTCATCAGAGAGTTAACATTCAGATATGGTGTTCCGCACAGCATCATCACTGATAATGGGTCGAACTTCGATTCTGATGAGTTCAGAGCCTTCTGTTCTTCCCAAGGCACTCGGGTCGATTATGCTACAGTCGCCCATCCCCAGTCGAATGGGCAAGCTGAAAGAGCAAACAGATTGATTCTCAAAGGACTAAAACCCCGATTGATGCGTGATCTCAAGCATGCGGCAGGCGCTTTGGTCGATGAACTTCCATCAGTGCTTTGGGGATTGAGGACAAACTCCTAATCGGTCGACTGGTCGAACTCCATTCTTCTTAGTCTATGGAGTCGAAGCTGTGCTTCCAAGTGACTTGCTTCACAATGCACCCCGAGTCAAAATTTTCTCAGAAGATGAAGCTGAACAGGCTCGGCAAGATGTAGTTGATCTCCTGGAAGAGGAAAGAGAGATGGCCTTGATCCGGTCGACCATTTATCAGCAAGACCTATGTCGATTCCATGCCAGAAACATGAGGGGTCGAGCATTTCAAGAGGGGGACTTGGTTCTTCAAGTGGATCTGCAGAAACCACACAAGCTCGCTCCTGCTTGGGAAGGCCCCTTCATCGTCACCAAAGTTCTCCACAACTGAGCATATCTCCTCTACAATGTTGAGCATAATAAAGATGAGGCACACACTTGGAATGCGGAGCTGCTCCGCCCCTTTTATACTTAAGCATTCAGACTATTGAGATGTAATAAGAAATACCTCCTAGTTTGATTATCAAAGACACAGTTTTACACTCTCCTAAATGATTGTTGTTCCTTTTTTATGTGTTCTAAAATCCCCCAGTGGGTGTCTTAGCTGTGAATCCGCGTCGCCTAAGTTCCAAAAAAGAAAATTCTGCCGAGCGAAGAGCAAGCCTCTCACTTGGGGGCTTAGCTGCGAATCCGTTTCGCCTAAGTTTAAAAAAACCCTACCGAGTGGTGAGCAAGCCTCTCACTCGGGGGCTTAGCTGCAGTCCAAGACTACCTAAGTTTAAAAAATCCCACCGAGTGGTGAGCATGCCTCTCACTTGGGGGCTTAGCTGCAGTCCAGTACTCGCCTAAGTTTAAAAAGTTCCACCGACTGGTGAGCAAGCCTCTCACTCGGGGGCTTAGCTGCAGTCCAATACTCGCCTAAGTTGAAAAGTGTCAGGAACCCGATTCCAAGTCACATCGACCTAGCCGGTAACACCTCATATCACTTTGCGGCCTCACGCACGGTATTCCCACGGGTGTCGCCTTACCATGGCCCGGGACCGTTTGCGTCTTTTGGCTCACGTATATGACAAAGTGTCGCTAGCATCCACATGACAAAGAACCCGGGCCGACATGGCTAGTCGTGAACCCAAAGCGGCGCTTAACCTATGGGGCATGCATACATGAATCACATCGAGCATGTCGGTCATCAACGTATGAATTCGGGCTGTAGCACTTTGGGCTAACAGGACTCCGTATCCCGGCTGTAGCAGGCTAAGGCAGGACTCGAATATCACCACGTGACATTTCCCGAAGGGATGACATATAGGAACGAAGTGAAACACATGCCGCCAGTCAAGTGTCCAAGCAGTAGTGCTTTGGGCTAGCTGGACTCCGGTGAACCGGCTGTAGCGGACTACTATCGCTCAGAAGCACGAGACTACATTTCCCCATATGAGAGGCTGCCAAGGATAAACAACTAGTTTGTCGGATCCCACTCATACCAAGCATTTCAATCATACACGCAACATGCCCGATATGAGTACATACAACAAGGCATCACAACAAAACTCTACAACTCAAAGTACTTTATTTAAGAGGCTCCGAGGAGCCATACATAACATATCCATACGGGTAGGGGTCACATGACCCAACACTCAAGTCATACAAACACACAAGCACATGCGGAAGCAAACTAGTCTGAGTACAGACTCTAGAAAGAAAGAAAGCTTGTCGAAGCCCTTCTATCTACAAAGGGCCCTTCACAAGCCTTGGATCACCACCAGGTGGCTAGTTCACTACGTCGATGTCAAGGTCTACATAGAACCCATCGGAGGCGGTGTTTTCGTCTGAAAACATTAATTAAGCAAACATGAGTACGGAGGTACTCAGCAAGTCTTACAAATGTAATCCTATCATACATGCACATTCTCAAGAAGGTGGTGGAGTTATTTGCAAAGAAGCTTTGACTCTTGGCTAAGCTATCCCTCGTGACACCACTTGAAAAGCATTTCTCGCATTTGCAGTCCACTAATCACCATCACAATACTCCACCATGGATCCTCTCTCGTCAACCCACGAGAGGGTCATCCATGCACTCACACTTATCTTGAGGCTTTTAGTAGTATCCATTTACTTTTCTATGAACTGTATAGGTGACCAAGTAGTCCTTTATCATGGACGCTGCTATTCGAATAGTTTATACCCTGCAGGGTGTACTTCTTCACACACGCTCACCACTTACCGCCGTTTACGACATGTACTCGGCATCCTTCAGCGGAAGCCCAACGTGGGTGTCGGCCACGACTGACTAAACACACGAGTCCCGAGTCCAGTTTATCGCCTATTCGGATTCCGTCCGCGGAGTCCGCCGAGGTTTCCACTAACGGCCCCGAGCGATGTGTGCAGGGTTCCCGAGACACCAAGCAGGCGAATCGGTACACCGGGCCACGTGCCTACCGCAACACAACCCACCCCTATGGTCAGCGTTAAATGCGGCCCCAAAGATGCTACAAACACCGAAACTACTTGCAACTCCTGACTGAGGACAAGAGTGGTTAATAAGTCGAGAGGGTCAATTAAGGATCCCAATGCGTGGTAGTAGCTAAGTCTTAAATCACACACACAGATCTCAGTTCTTAGGGACGGCTTCAATGAAACAACCCACCATATACTCCTACATGGCCTCTCATCGATACCTTTACCAAAACGTGTTCAACACTTTCACTCTCGAACCCGACACAACCTTTCACTCCGGTTCATCATCCCGATGAGCCGGACTGACACAACTCTAAGCATAGCAAGCATAGCATGGTAGGAATCACAAACATGGCTCAATCAACTCCTACACATACTAGTGGGTTTCATCTAGTTATCGTGGGCAATGACAGGTCATGCAAAGGAAGTGGGTTCAACTCGCAAAGACACAACAGTTTGAATCGCGTTGTCTTAAATGCAGTAAAACAAGAGCAGAAGCGAGAACATGGGTTTGTATCGGAATGATCAATGGGTTGCTTGCCTGATGTAGTGGTGGTAGGATACTGCCCTTCAGACGGATATTCGGAATTATCCTCGGAGGCAGAACCTATCACGAAAGACATACCGAAAATAAACACACATGGCAATATGTAACAATATAATGCATGCTATGACATGGCAATATGGATGTGTGTTGGCCTAATGCAAGCTGGAACAAAAAGGGATGAACTCATTTGAATCAAGGATTCAAATGTTAGCTCATTTAAAATAGCCCTAAAGGTGTATTTTCTTAATCTGCTTAAACAGCAAGGTTAACTTGTTCTATCATGTATGAAACCTGTACCAATGGATAGAATGGATTTTTCTGATCATTTTTCATATATAAATCTTTGCATTTGGAGTTACAGATTAATTTCTATGAATTTTTGAAGTTTGAACTATATTCTGGAATTTCCTATAATAGAATAAATCCAGTAATTAATTTACTACGTCAACAATGCGTCAGGGTGACGTCAGGGTCAACGGAGACGTCCAGGTCAAACCTGACTGATGGGTCCTGCATGTCAGCATAATTAGATTACCTAAAATTTAATTAAAACTAATCCTAATTAGTTAACAGGGCTGGGCCCCACCTGTCATTGACTCAACAGAATCAACCAGGGCCCACCCGTGGTCAAAGTCAACGTCGGCTGCACCGGCGGTTAGCCGCCAGCGAGCCCGGCCAAGGTGGAAGTGGATTTGCCATTCCGCCACCAAATGGGTCATGGAGGGCATCTAGGTGGAGCTGAGGACAAACCGCAGCTCTTGGTGGAGTTAGCTGAGCTCGGGCGGCCGGAATCGGCGCCCGGCGGCGACCTAGGCGGCAGCCGAGTTCGGCCAAGGCGAACTCGAGGCTAGGGTGTGCGGTGAGGTGCGGGGAGTGTATGGTTGGACCCTACGCAATGTGGTGAGTGCGATGGACACCGAGAGGTGGCCGGAGGATGGCCGGGAGCACGTCGGCGACGAGCTACGCGGCGGCGGTGCGGGTGATCTTCGTGCGGTCGCTACAAAGCTTGAGAGCGAGAGAGGAAGGGAAGGGGGGGGGGGTAGCTAGGCTCACAGGGCACTCGTGGAGGCAACCGGCGTGGCCGGGGACGGACTGGTGCGACGGCGGCGTTGAAGGGGATCTCCGGCGACGGCGGGATCGGGCGAGGTCGGTACAATGGCCTCGGGCTACTCGAGCACGCGGGGCTCGGCTAGCTCGACGTAGAGGAGGGCGGCGGAGCTCCTAGACACGGCGGGGAGGAGCACGGACGGCGGGGAGTGCGTCTACGGCGACGGCGTGGCTGCGGTGGCGTCGGCCATGGCTGGGGAGCGCGAGGGGGAGGAGCCGGGGAGGAGAGGAGATGTCCGAGGGGTTCGGGGGAGAGAGGGGGAGCGATCCACGTCGCGGCTCGATGAGGGGAGCGGCGAGGCGGCGACCAGGTGCGTGGCATGCATGCGGTGCTCGCCGCCGAACACCTGCCTGCCTGCCTGGCCAAGCCAAGCAGCTGTGGCCAGCTGAAATTTGGGCAGTAGGTGGGCAGTTAGTAGGCGCCAGTAAGTATTTCCTTTCTGTTTTCTTTTTCTATTTTTCTCAGAACTTTGTGGAGTTTTTAAAAATACTTAGATAGCTTCAAAAATCACCAAACTGGACCAGGTCCATAATTGGAATATTTCCAACATGAAACATTTTAGTTTGGGAATATTTGGGCATTTGCAATATTTTATATAATTTTAAATGCCCAAACTCAAATACTTATGATTTAATTCAAAGACCTTAGGATGACCTAGAAAATTTTGCACCACTTTTGGCAGAGGCTCTGAACCAAGGCAAAGGTGATGAGCATTTTAGAAGGGCATTTCAGGTTCATTGAAAATAATTTTAGTAAATCCTAGTTGGATTCAAAAGGGGTTCTGGGGTTTCTGTCTTCCCCATTTCAAATTTCAGATGAAAGTTAAACATGATGCACACACTAATGCATGGACTAGCTAGGATGTGACAACTCACCCCCACTCCAAAGAATCTCGTCCCGAGATTTAGGATCCGTTGCGAAAAAGGTGGGATACTCAAGTCGAAGACGATCCTCCCTTTCCCAAGTTGCTTCTTGCTCGGAATGGTTTGACCATTGAACCTTTAGAAACTTGATATTCCGACGTCGAGTGGTACGCTCGGTTTGATCAAGAATACGAACGGGATATTCCCGATAGGTGAGGTTATCTTGGAGATCAAGCGGGTCGTGGTCCACTCCACGGATAGGATCCGAGAAGCAACGCCTGAGTTGGGGAAACGTGGAAGACATCATGGACTACTGGAAAGATGTAGAGGTAGTTCCAATTGGTAAGCAACTTCTCCTCGTTTGGCAAGAATGCGAAAGGGTCCAATGTAACGAGGAGCCAACTTGCCTTTGATATCGAATCGATGGGTTCCCTTCAAAGGAGTAACCCGAAGGTAAGCCTTCTCGCCAATTTCATAAGCCATAGGCTTATGCTTGCGGTCATATTGGCTCTTTTGACGAGATTGGGCTGTTTTCAATTTATCACGAATAACGCTTGAACTCGCTTTCTCGCTTCATGGATCATATCCGGGCCAAAGAGTTGTCTCTCCCCGGTTTCTGACCAGTTAAGAGGCGTTCGACATTTCCGTCCATAAAGAACTTCAAAAGGAGCTTTTCCCAAGCTAGCTTGATAGCTATTGTTATAAGCGAACTCGGCGAATGGAAGGCATTTCTCCCAATTCATGCCGAAAGAGATGACAGAAGCTCGAAGCATATCCTCTAGGATTTGATTGACTCGTTCTACTTGACCACTTGATTGAGGATGGAAGGCGGTACTAAAGGAGAGACGAGTTCCCATAGCATTTTGGAAACTTTCCCAAAATCGAGAGGTGAAGAGACTTCCACGGTCTGAGTTAATCTCCAATGGAACACCATGAAGAGACACTATTCGAGAGATGTACAAATCAGCTAGCTGGCTAACGGTTATACTCTCACGAACGGGTAGGAAGTGGGCTACTTTGGAAACACGATCGACGGCAACGAAGATAGCATTGTTCCCTCTCTTGGTCCTAGGAAACCCGGTAATGAAATCCATACCGATTTTATCCCATTTCCATTCGGGAATAGCCAAAGGTTGAAGGGTACCAGCAGGCCGTTGATGTTCTGCTTTAACTCGACGACAGACGTTGCAATTAGCAATGTATTGAGCAATTTCTCTCTTCATCCTAGTCCACCAAAACCTCTGGCGTAGGTCTTGATACATTTTAGTACTACCGGGATGAATAGTGAGAGGAGATTCATGAGCTTCCTTAAGTATCGCTGTCAGAGCTGTTGTTTCTTGGGAACGACCAAGCGGTTCTCAAAGAAGACAACACCTCGCTCATCTATGGAGAAACACTTAGCAGCTCCGCTAGCAATGTTCTCCTTGATCCGAGATATTCCTCTATCATACTGCTGAGCAGTTATGATT
This sequence comes from Aegilops bicornis, assembly GCA_021605145.1. Lineage (NCBI taxonomy): Eukaryota > Viridiplantae > Streptophyta > Magnoliopsida > Poales > Poaceae > Aegilops > Aegilops bicornis. The sequence goes on from CM038671.1 coordinate 46,234,726, forward strand.
CGTTCCGTAAGGTTAGGTTTCGCCACCAGGGTGGAAAGGAATCCTCGAGGAACAATGTGAAGATTAAGCTTACGAAATTCCTCGTGGAGAAATGGTTGACTTTGTTGTAACATTAGATTGTTACAATAAGATTTGCGACTTAGTGCGTCACCCATGACATTGGCTTTGCCTGGGGTGTAAGATATTCCTAAGTCGTAATCTGTAATCAACTCGACCCAACGTCTTTGCCTGAGATTCAAATCCGGTTGGGTGAAGATGTATTTCAGACTTTGGTGATCAGTGTAAATTTCATAGCGATTACCAAGAAGGTAATGTCGCCAGTTTTGAGTGCATGAACCACTGCCGCAAGCTCTAGATCGTGTGTGGGATAGTTATCCTCATGTGGACGCAATCACGAGAAGCGTAGGCAATCACATGACGATCTTGCATGAGTATGCAACCTAGTCCTTGTCGCGAGGCGTCGCAATAGATAATAAAGTCCTTAGAAAAATCTGGTGGAACAAGTACGGAGCGGATGTCGAGCGTCTTTTCAGTTCTGAAAGCTGAACTCGCCTTTGTGGCGTGCATTCGAACTTCTTATCTTTCTTGAGGAGTTTGGTTAGAGGTTTAGCAACTTTAGAGAAATTCTCACTTAAGCGGCGGCAATAGCTCGCTAAACCGAGGAAACTCGAACTTGCTTGACCGATTCTGTGGAGTCCAAATCAAGGACGGCTTGAACTTGCTCGGGATTGACAGCAATGCCCTTACCAGAGAATACATGGCCTAGATAGGTCACTTCTGGTAACCAGAATTCACACTTAGAGAATTTGGCATAAAGGTGGTGCTCTCGAAGTTTCATCAATACTAGCCTTAGATGTTCGGCATGTTCTTCCTCATTCTTGGAGTAGATGAGTATATCATCGAGGTATACCACGGCAATTTATCCAAATACTCCATGAAGATTGAGTTCATTAACCGAGAGAAGGTGGTGGAGCATTGGTTAACCCGAAGGACATGACGGTGTACTCGTATTGGCCATAACGAGTAACAAAGGCCGTTTTAGGAATGTCCCGTTCTTGATTTTGATTTGATGGTAGCCCAACCTCAAATCCATCTTGAAAAGATCGAGGATCCAATGAGCTGATCATACAGATCGTTGATCCCGGGAGCGGATACTTGTTCTTGATAGTGACCAAATTGATGTGTCGGTAATCCACGACCATCCGATCCGTTCCATCCTTCTTCTTGACGAAGAGGACGGGCAAGCCCATGGGGATGAACTAGGACGGATGAAACCCTTTTGCAAGGACTCATCGAGTTGTTTCAAGCTTCGGCTAGTTCTAGGGGTGCCATCTTATAAGGTCTTCTAGAGATTGGGACGGTTCCGGGAACAAGATCTATCACGAACTCGACATCCCTGTCAGGTGGAACACCTGGCAGTTCTTCTGGAAAGACATCCGGAAAATCATGGACTACCGGAATATCTTCGAGGTCTGGAAGGGGGTTGGCATTTAAGGAGTAAAGCTGGCGCTTAGACACTCGGGTTAAAACATTAATTGTCTTGCCCGAAGGATGGGTGAGTTGAACAGTTCTAGTAGAGAAATCAATCTTAGCATAATGGGCTGACATCCAGTCCATACCCAAGATGATGTTTATGTCCGAGGACTTGAGAGCTATTAGACATGCAAGAAAGACTAATCTGTCGACAAGGATTTCATTCCCATGACTTATTCTAGAGGTTTGCCATCTAGAACCAGGAGTTTGAATTTCCATGGAGGTGTGCATGTCACAGAATGTGGTGTTGTGCAATCGAGCATAGCTCTCAGAAATAAATGAATGAGATGCTCCAGTATCAAAAAGAACGATTGCGGATGACAATTAACAAGGAGCGCATCTGAGAACGACATTGGGATCCTCATAGGTTTCCTCAATTTGAAACATAGTTGACGTGGCCACGGCAGTGGCAACCGGTTTAAGCGTGAGAGCACCTTTCCTGCTGGCTTACCACGGCCAACAGACTTTCCGATCTGACTGGGGTTGTTCTAGGGACACTCACGGATGTAGTGGCCCGTCTCTCCACACTTGAAGCAAGTTATCATATTCGGGCGTGGAGCAGCATTAGCAGTGGGGCCTCCATAAGTCTTGGGCGGTACATATCTTTGCTGGTTGGGGCGGCGCCTCAAAGGATGGCCTCGGGGTGAACACAGGTGGCGAGCGATTTGGAATCCAAACCCGGCGCTTCCGAGATCGAGCGGATGAAGAACCAAAGTCACGGAGTGCTTGCGTGAAGCTTCAAAGTCGACCGTCCGGTTCAAAGACCGATAGCCTTGTTGACTAACTTCGAAAGAAGTGCACTCGTCTGAGCGAAGATCACGGCGAAGCTTCGGGCTAAGTCCCTTGCGGAACCTTGCACGCTTCTTGGCGTCGGTAGAAACCTCTTGAGGAGCATAACGTGCTAGATTTCCAAACTCACGGCCGGTATGTATCCACGGTCGGTCTACCACAGGTGAAATTGCAGAATTCTTCCCTCTTACGATCCATGAGACCTTCCGGATGTGATGCTCACGGAAAGCGGCACTAAATTCAGCCCAAGTAGTAATTTGTCCAACCGGACGCATAGCCTCATAATTCTCCCACCAAAGGCTAGCGGGGCCTTCGAGGTGATATGCAAAAGGTAACCTTATCGCCTTCAGCCACGTTGGCGTAACGTAGCTTGTGGGTGATCTTTGCGAAGCCGATCATCCGCATCAAGAGGCTCAACGGAATATTTGAACTTCGGTGGATACAAATTTTGACAAAGTCATTGAGTAACACCAGATCATTTCTTGGCTGGCGTGCGGTATTTTGCTCAATCCGCTCCAGCAAGCGATTGGTCTCACGCTTATTGCATTCTGCCTCCAGCATAACCTCGGCCAAAGATGGCGGTTGAGGCAGATTTATATTCCTAGCTGCGCTGGCGTCTCCTTGCTCCGGAGCAGCAGGATTGTTGCGGGTGTTGACCATCCTAGGGAACAAAACAATGGTTTAAACCAGGATGGCAGAATTTAGCAAGGAAGTGCGGAATGTAATGGATAACACGGAATGCGGAGTTGTTCATCCGTATGACATGGTAATATAAAAACTGCCATATATATATATACCAACGATCATACACACCATTCATAGTTTAGTACAAACCCGACGGAGTACAACTAGAGTGAAAGGCGTTACATCTCATCGGAAGCATTCCAACTCCTATACATTATTTTTCTACACTTCCGGAATGATACACACTAAGCCATATTCCACAAGTCACGCAGGACGGTGGAGATACAACTATTACAATACTAGGGATACTACTACAAACTCAGACAACTCCGTAGTAGTCCTCATAGAAGTCACCACCCAAGCCTGGAAGTGGAACATGATCATCCGGAAACAGACGATCATGTGGAGCTTGCGGACCATAGGGACTCGGATGTGGCCGTGTTCCAACAAACGGCGGCAGACGAGGTCCACGAGGAGGGGTGATGCCTCCTACCTCACGCCACTCCATAAAATCTGGCAGACCAGCCCGCACAGGGTACAAGTCCCTCATGTCCATTTATCCGGCTTGCACACAGTGCAAACCGAGTCAGAGTGGCCCAGTGATCAGAACGGGCATTAAAGAGCTCCATACGCAAGGCCCGGTTTTCACGGTCCTTGTCTTCCAGCATCTCTGTAGTGGTGCGAAGAAGTGAGTCCTCATGGGATGCATCGCTGTACATACCCTGAAGGTAACCATGCGCCCCAGGGAGGGATGCTGGCATGTAGCGGAAATCGGTGTTGCACAGCAAGGCAATTCTGGCTCGAATAATAGTCATCATTGAGTAGGCTGCATCCTGCACGGACATCCCAATAGTGATCCCAAGTCCATAAGAACAGTGGAGCGGTTCAAGAGCTCCGGGATAAGATGGATATATCCCGACTGCGTACGATATTGGCTTTGATTAAAATCTCTAAACTGCTCCTCGACGGTATATTCAGATACCATCGGTAACCGGTCTCGACCATCACCGAACCAACATTGCCGTGTGACCACACACATCAATGCAACGGGTCGCACGAACCACTTGGTTCTCGGGGACGGTGGCCATCCAAAGCACAACCACAATGCAAAGACATTAGATTTTCTAGGGAAAATCGGCAAAGATAAGATCTGTAAATGCTCAAAAACAGATTTGAGACATTCATAATCAGATTGCAAAGCCACTCAACAACATCATATCAAGGTTCTGGTTCAACTGATAGCATACTAAAAAGTAGTAGAAATCGAACCGAGGTCAGAACCAACAATCCTATAAGTTACTACAGATTAGTAACACGTGAACCTGATAGAGAGAAGAGAGCCTAGTCCTATACCCACATAGAATGAGAAGAGGATGACTCAGATCAGAGGCCATAAGGTAAAGGAGTAAAAGAGCCTTACGTTCCCTCCCACAATCAATTCCCCTACATATAACTAAAGCATTTCTAGACTCAACATCGACCAGTTTGGCTTAGAGGACCTATAGGCAGCCCTGCTCTGATGCCAACGCTATCAGGACCCCGATTCCAAGTCACATCGACCTAGCCGGTAACACCTCATATCACTTTGCGGCCTCACGCACGGTATTCCCACGGGTGTCGCCTTACCATGGCCGGGACCGCTTATGCCTTTTGGCTCACGTATATGACAAAGTGTCGCTAGCATCCACATGACAAAGAACCCGGGCCGACATGGCTAGTCGTGAACCTAAAGCGGCGCTAACCTATGGGGACAGGCATACATGAATCACATCGAGCATGTCGGTCATCAACGTATGAATTGGGCTGTAACCTTTGGGCTAACAGACTCCGGTATCCCGGGCTGTAGCAGGCTAAGCGGGACTCGAATATCACCGCGTGACATTTCCCGAAGGGATGTATATAGGAACGAAGTGAAACACATGCCGCCAGTCAAGTGTCCAAGCGGTAGTCTTTGGGCTAGCAGGACTCCGGTGAACCGGGCTGTAGCGGACTACTATCACTCGTAGCACGAGACTACATTTCCCCATATGAGAGGCTGCCAAGGATAAACAACTAGTTTGTCGGATCCCACTCATACCAAGCATTTCAATCATACACGCAATATGCCCGATATGAGTACATACAACAAGGCATCACAACAAAGCTCTACAACTCAAAGTACTTTATTTAAGAGGCTCCGAGGAGCCATACATAACATATCCATACGGGTAGGGGTCACATGACCCAACACTCAAGTCATACAAACATACAAGCACATGCGGAAGCAAACTAGTCTCGAGTACGAGACTCTAGAAAGAAAAGAAAGCTTGTCGAAGCCCTTCTATCTACAAAGGGCCCTTCACAAGCCTTGGATCACCACACAGGTGGCTAGTTCACTGCGTCGATGTCAAGGTCTACATAGAACCCATCGGAGGGGGCAGCGTTGTCGTCTGAAAACATTAATTAAGCAAACATGAGTACGGAGGTACTCATAAGTCTTACAACAGAATCCTATCATACATGCACATTCTCAAGAAGGTGGTGGAGTTATTTGCAGCAAGCCAGCTTTGACTCTTGGCTAAGCTATCCTACGTGACACCACTTGAAAAGCATTTGTCGCACACGAGTCCACTAATCACCATCACAATACTCCACCATGGATCCTCTCTCTTCAACCCACGAGAGGGTCATCCGCGGCACTCACACTTATCTTGAGGCTTTTAGTAGTATCCATTTACTTTTCTATGAACTGTATAGGTGACCAAGTAGTCCTTTACCGCGGACGCGGCTATTTGAATAGTTTATACCCTGCAGGGGTGTACTTCTTCACACACGCTCTCACCACTTACCGCCGTTTACACGACATGTACTCGGCATCCTTCAAGCGGAAGCCCAACGTGGGTGTCGGCCACGACCTGACTAAACACACGAGTCCCGAGTCCAGGTTTATCGCCTATTCGGGTTCCATCCGCAGGGAGTCCGGCCGAGGTTTCCACTAACGGCCCCGAACGATGTGTGCAGGGTTCCCGAGACACCAAACAGGCGAACCGGTACACCGACACGTGCCTACCGCAACACAACCCACCCCTATGGTCAGCGTTATGCGGCCCCCAAAGATGCTACAAACACCGAAACTACTTGCAACTCCCTTGACCGAGGACAAGAGTGGTTAATAAGTCGAGAGGGTCACTTCAGGATCCCAATGCGTGGTAGTAGCTAAGTCTTAAATCACACACACAGATCTCGGTTCTTAGGGACTGCTTCAATGAAACAACCCACCATGGACTCCTACATGGCCTCTCATCGATACCTTTACCAAAACGTGTTCAACACTTTCACTCGAACCCGACACAACCTTTCACTCCAGTTCATCATCCCGATGAGCCGACACTGACACAACTCTAAGCATAGCAAGCATAGCATGGTAGGAATCACAAACATGGCTCAATCAACTCCTACACATACTAGTGGGTTTCATCTAGTTACTGTGGCAATGACAGGTCATGCAAAGGAAGTGGGTTCAACTACTGCAGCACACAACAGTTTGAATCGCGTTGTCTTAAATGCAGTAAAACAAGAGCAGAAGCGAGAACATGGGTTTGTATCGGAATGATCAATGGGTTGCTTGCCTGATGTAGTGGTGGTAGGATACTGCCCTTCAGACGGATATTCGGAATTATCCTCGGAGGCAGAACCTATCACGAAAGACATACCGAAAATAAACACACATGGCAATATGCAACAATATGATGCATGCTATGACATGGCAATATGGATGTGTGTTGGCCTAATGCAAGCTGGAACAAAAGGATGAACTCATTTGAATCAAGGATTCAAATGTTAGCTCATTTAAAATAGCCCTAAAGGTGTATTTTCTTAATCTGCTTAAACAGCAAGGTTAACTTGTTCTATCATGCATGAAACCTGTACCAATGGATAGAATGGATTTTTCTGATCGTTTTTCATATATAAATCTTTGCATTTGGAGTTACAGATTAATTTCTATGAATTTTTGAAGTTTGAACTATATTCTGGGATTTCCTATAATAGAATAAATCCACTAATTAATTTACTGCGTCAGCAATGCGTCAGAGTGACGTCAGGGTCAACGGAGACGTCCAGGGTCAAACCTGACTGATGGGTCCCGCATGTCAGCATAATTAGATTAGCTAAAATTTAATTAAAACTAATCCTAATTAGTTAACAGGGCTGGGCCCCACCTGTCATTGACTAAACAGAGTCAACCAGGCCCACCCGTGGTCAAAGTCAACGTCAGGCTGCAGCGTTTAGCCGCCGAGCCCGACGCCAAGCGGTGGAAGTGGATTTGCCATTCCGGCGACCAAATGGGTCGCGGAGGGCATCTAGGTGGAGCCGGGGACAAACCGCAGCTCTTGGTGGAGTTAGCCGAGCTCGGGCGGCCGGAATCGGTGCAGCGACGACCTAGGCGGGCCGCCGGAGTTCGCCAAAGGCGAACTTCGAGGCTAGGGTGTGCGGTGAGGTGCGGGAGTGTATGGTTGGACCCTACGCAATGTGGTGAGTGCGATGGACACCGAGAGGTGGCGAGCATGGCCGGAGCACGTCGGTGACGAAGCTCACAGCGGTGCGGGTGATCTTCGTGCGGTCGCTACAAAGCTCGAGAGCGAGAGAGGAAGGGAAGGGGGGGTAGATAGGCTCACGGGGCACTCGTGGAGGCAACCGGCGTGGCCGGGGACGGACTGGTGCGACGGCGGGATCGGGCGAGGTCGGTGCAGTGGCCTCGGGCTACTCGAGCACGCGGGGCTCGGCTAGCTCGACGTAGAGGAGGGCGGCGGAGCTCCTAGACACGGCGGGGAGGAGCACGGACGGCGGGGAGCGCGTCTACGGCGACGGCATGGCTGCGGTGGCGTCGGCCATGGCTGGGGAGCGCGAGGGGGAGGAGCCGGGGAGGAGAGGAGATGTCCGAGGGGTTCAGGGAGAGAGGGGGAGCGATCCACGTCACGGCTCGGTGTGGGGAGCGGGGAGGCGGCGTTCAGGTGCGTGGCATGCATGCGTTGCTCGCCCGCCCGAAAGACGTGCCTGCTACTGGCCAAGCCAAGCAGCTGTTGGCCTTGGCATTTGGGCTGGGCAGGTGGGCAGTTAGTAGGCGCCAGTAAGTATTTCCTTTCTGCTTTTCTATTTCTATTTTTCTGTAACTTTGTGGAGTTTTTAAAATACTTAGATAGCTTCAAAATCACCCAACGGGACCCGGTCCATAATTGGAATATTTCCAACATGAAACATTTTAGTTTGGGAATATTTGGGCATTTGCAATATTTTATATAATTTTAAATGCCCAAACTCAAATACTTATGATTTAATTCAAAGACCTTAGGATGACCTAGAAAATTGTGCACCACTTTTGGCAGAGGCTCGAACCAAGGCAAAGGTGATGAGCATTTTAGAAGGGCATTTCAGGTTCATTGAAAATAATTTTAGTAAACCCTAGTTGGATTCAAAAGGGGTTCTGGGGTTTCTGTCTTCCCCATTTCAAATTTCAGATGAAAGTTAAACATGATGCACACACTAATGCATGGACTAGCTAGGATGTGACAAAAAGATCCTACCGAGTGGTGAGCAAGCCTCTCACTCTGGGGCTTAGCTGCAGTCCAGTACTCGCCTAAGTTTAAAAAATCCCACCGAGTGGTGAGCAAGTGTAGGATCGAAAGTATGTCTAGGGGGGGTGATTTGACTACTTGACCAAATAAAAACTTATCCTTTTTCCCAATTTTTGTCTTTGGCAAATTTTAGCTATCTTAGGACAAGTCAAGCAATCTTAAAACAATTCAAGCAAGCATGCAAAGAGTATATGAGCAGCGGAAAGTAAAGCATGCAACTTGCAAGAATGTAAAGGGAAGGGTTTGGAGAATTCAAACGCAATTGGAGACACGGATGTTTTGGTCGGGGTTCCGATAGGTGGTCCTATCGTACATCCACGTTGATGGAGACTTCAACCCACGAAGGGTAACAGTTGCACGAGTCCACGGAGGGCTCCACCCACGAAGGGTCCACGAAGAAGCAACCTTGTCTATCCCGCCATGGCCGTCGCCCACGAAGGACTTGCCTCACTAGCGGTAGATCTTCACGAAGTAGGTGATCTCCTTGCCCTTAAAAACTCCTTGGTTCAACTCCACAATCTTGTCGGAGGCTCCCAAGTGACACCTAGCCAATCTAGGAGACACCACTCAGCAAGAAGTAACAAATGGTGTGTTGATGATGAACTCCTTGCTGTTGTGCTTCAAATGATAGTCTCCGCAACACTCAACTCCCTCTCACAGGATTTGGATTTGGTGGAAAGAAGATTTGAGTGGAAAGCAACTTGGGGAAGGCTAGAGATCAAGATTCATATGGTAGGAATGGAATATCTTGTCTCAACACAAGGGTAGGTGGTTCTCTCTCAGAAAATGTGTATTGGAAGTGTATGTTCGTTCTGATGTCTCTCTCTCCTTAATGAAGAGTGGGTGGAGGGGTATATATAGCCTCCACACAAAATCTAACCGTTACACACAACTTACCAATCTCGGTGGGACCGAATTTAGAAACTCGGTCGGACCGATTCAACAAATCTAGTGACCGTTAGGATTTTCGGTGGGATCGACATGCAACTCGGTAGGACCTATATGGTTAAGGTTAGGGCATAACGTAATCTCGGTGAGACCGGTTACACAAACTCGATGGGACCGATTTTGGTAATAAGCTAACCAGAGAGTTGGTCAGGTAAACTCGGTGGGACCGATTCGCTCATTTCGGTGAGACCGAAATGTTACAAAAAGGAAACAGAGAGTTTACATTGCAATCTCGGTGGGATCAATCGCTCATCTCGGTGGGACCGAAACGTTACGAAGGGAGAAAGAGAGATTACAATCCCATCTCGGTGAGACCAAGATCCCTATCGATGAGACCGATTTGCCTAGGGTTTGTGGCAGTGGCTATGACATCTGAACTCGGTGGCGCCGGATATAAAGAATCGGTGGGGCCGAGTTTGACTTTTGGTTTAGGTCATATGTGGATGTGGGAAAGTAGTTGAGAGTTTTGGAGCATATCACTAAGCACTTTGAGCAAGCAAGCCATTAAGCAACACCTCATCCCTCCTTGATAGTATTGGCTTTTCCTATAGACTCAATGTGATCTTGGATCACCAAAATATAAAATGTAGAGTCTTGAGCTTTGAGCTTGAGCCAATCATTTTATCCTTAGTATTTTGAGGGGTCCACTTTCCTCATCCATGCCATGCCATTCATTGAGCTTTTCCTGAAATGTTTATCTTGGAATAATGTTAGCTCAATGAGCTATATGTTGTTAGGAATTGCCAAAACCACCTAGGGATAGTTGCACTTTCAGTCTCCCCCTTTTTGGTAATTGATGACAACATATAGATCAAAGCTTCGACAAATGATAATAAGAGTGAAAAACATTGTCGGTTTGAGAAGTATGTGAAAAGCAAGAGCTCCCCCTAAATTTGTGCATAATTTAAGATTTGCTTTGGACTGCAAATGCACAAAGAGTTAGGCTCATGGGTTACTCTTCCATGTCACATACATCTTGGTGGAGCGCTCAAAAGGATAACAATAGAATACATGCACTCATCACCACGCAAAGTGAATGATCATATAGAGATAAAAGGATAATGTCATCCAACAAGCATTAATGTAGCATATGATCAAACACATGATCATCCAAGTATCACACAAAATGTAAAGTATCTCAATCAAGCAAATAAAGTTTAACCACCAAAGCAAGAGAGAATAAAAAGCAACGCTCTCTCTCGAAGCCTATGATCTATACATTTTTCTCCCCCTTTGGCAACAAGTTACCAAAAGGTTCATAGAAAATGCATAGCACTAAATCGTCTCTCAGGCTTGATCTTCAGGTGGTGGTGTAGACAGAATGCCAAGGACGAAGGCATCAGTTGATGTAGATGGAGCTGGTGGAGTAGGTGCTGGAGTTGTAGCTGGTGCAGATGAAGTGGATATGGTGTCTGTCACTGGCACTGCAGCTGACCTCTGAGCTCTAGGCACTCTGGCAAAAGCCTTAGTGGTTGACTTGCCCTTCCTCTCCTGCATATCATCCTGAAGTTGCTCAACAACAGACTGGATCTCAGTTACCTTCACATCCATGTCATAGAACTTCTGCTACATGAACCTCTCTAGGCTCTCCTGGTTTTGAGTCAAGGTGGCCAGCCCCTTCTCAATCCTCAGAGTGGATGCAATCAAGTAGCCAAGTTGATCCTGTTTGCTCTTCAAGAAGTACTGAGATGCCTCTTCCATTGTTGGCATCTTGGCAGCCTTCTCGATCCTTGCCTTCTCCTTTTCGCTTGAGCTTGCACAGAAGATGGTTCATCTTCATTCATAACCACTTGGTTGTCCTCAAAGTCTGGATAGATAGGCATGTGCTCCTTGTCCAACAAGTATGTGCCAGTGCCCATCTTGGAGTTAATCAGCTCCTGGATCTGTGGGGCATAACCACAACTTCTCTTTTGGTCAGCAACTGTCCTCTTGATAGTTTCAACTATAAGACTCATGACCTTGAACTTTTGTGGCACATCAAATAAGTGTAGCAGATTTATTGCATGGCCTCTGATCATGTTGTGGTCACCTGACTTGGGCAAGAGAGTGTGCCTGAGGATCCAGTTAATGGTTGGTAGTCCTGACAGAAGGTAATGTACTGATCCAAACTTGTGTGATTCTATAGCAGCATCTGGGATCTCCTTGTACATATGTGCCATAGTGTTGTCATCCATCTTCTTCTTGGCATAGACATCCAAGTCATGCTCTTCCTCCTTAGGTGCATTGATCAGATTAGCCCATTCTTCAATTGAAGATTGGTACCTAGTACCTTCAGACATCCATACTATCCTGCCATCTGGATAGAAGTGTGTTGTGGAGTAGAATTGCATTATTAGCTCATCATTCCACTTTGTGAGCTTCTGCCCAACAAAGTCTGGCACTCCACAAACATTGAAGCTGTCATACACACCAGGATAGTGTTCTTCATTTTCCTTGATATATTCCCAGTTGACCCATCTCATGTCAAACACTATTGGCTTCTTGTCCAGCAGGATTGTCTCATAGAAGTCATGTTGTTCCTTTATGTGGAACCTGTAGTCTACAACAGTTCTCCTTCTGGTGTCATATGGATCTGACTCTCTCCATAGCCTCAATCCTGAGTCCTTCCTGATCTTCATGTTCTCATCTACAGGATGGGCATCATTATGATCTGGAATTTTAGGCTTCAATTTTCTCAAAACATGTGTCTCATCATCTTCTTCTTCAAAGAATGATTTTGCACCTTTGGGGCCTTGTTCTTCTTAGCAGCTGGAATGTTCCTGCTACTCCTCTTGGGTGCAGTCTTGGGTTTGGAGGCAGCTTTGGGTGCTACTTTGGGCTTTGATGAAGCAGCCCCTGACTTAATGACATCACCTATAAGCTTCAAAGCTTTGGGTGCAGGTGCAGCATCCTCTTCTTCTTCCTCCTCTTCCATCATGGAAGGCTTTCCAATTACTCTGGCCATGGTCTTCTTGACCCTTTCCTTCCTCTTCTTCCCTTCTGCAGCATCCTCTTTGGGTTCAGCTTCCAGAGATGCTTGAGTGGAGGTTCTGGCTTTAGACATGGGCTGTCTTCCTGCTGGCCTTTTGGTCTTCAGACCTGGCTTAGTTGCTGCAGCTGAGCCATATTCTTTCTTGAGCACTTTCTTCTTGGAAGTGGCCTCATCCTCAACTGCCACATAGTCTTCATCCTCAGATTCTGAGGTTTTCTTCTTTCTGGCCCAGGTGGCAGCTCTGGGTAGGCTGCTTGGGCTGCTCCTGCTGCCCTCATCATAGCTACTAGAGGGACTAGTTCCCTCACTCATGTGAACCTGCACTACTAGGGAAAACCTTATACACAGAAATTTAACAACAGCGCGGGTCAAAAAAGGGCGCTAGTGCTAGATAGCAGTAGCGGTTCAGAAAAAAAACCGCGCTGCAGATACAATTGTAGCAGTAGCGCGTGTGGCCGTAAAAGTGCTACTACTAATATTCCCATTGGTGGAACGATAGGCTACGCATAGCAGTAGTGGGCTTGGAGGAAGCGCGCTACCGCTAGGGCATGAGTAGCAGCGCGTTTCCTAAGAAGAGCGCTACTGCTAATGGAAATAAAATAAATTGTAAAACAAATAGAAAAGTAAATGAAAATGAAAGAAACAGAAAAAGGAGAAAGAAAAAATAAAATGTAAAGCAAAATAAATGAAAAAGCGAAAAAACAGAGAAATGCATTGCTGTAGCGTGTGTTTGTAAGAGGCGCTATAGCTAACGTAGCTGCAGCTGCTTCCTAGACCCCGCTATAGAAGCGTAAAGGAAATCAAAAAGGAGAAAATTACATAGCTATACCAAGATGCTGCGTTTTGTAAAAAGCGCTATAGCTACCTTAGCTATAGAGCGTTTTATAAACGAGCTACCGCTTAATTTTGACTTAACCAAAAACCGTTTCCCTCACCACCACTTGCCCTCAAATCTCTCGATCCACCGCCATTGCCGTCTCCCGATTCGCTGTCGCCCCACTTCGCCGACGCCGACGCCTCGAGCCACCAGAGCTGCAGGCGCCACGATGCCACCGAGCCTCTCCCCAACGCCACGGAGCCGCGCGGCCTCATCAATGCCACCAGAGCCGCCGTCGACGCCACCGAATCCTCCCTCGCCACAACTGCCTCCCTCGCCGTCACCGGAGACGCCCCTGCCTCCCTCGCCACCACTGCCTCCCTCGACACCACCATAGCCATCCTCTGTAAGCCCCCACCCCTCCTCTCTCTCTCTCGTGCATAGGTTAGCTAGTTTAATTATGTTAATTATCTAGGTTAGGGAAAAATTTAGTTAGGGCTTTGACAGAGAAGTAATTAGCTTAACTAGTTTAATTAGGTTAATTATCTAGGTTAGTGCAAAAATTTAGTTAGGGCTTTGACAGAGAACTAGTCAGGTTAACTAGTTTAATTAGGTTAATTATCTAGGTTATTTAAGCAAGTTTTATTTTAAAGATGATCCCTTCCTAGACTTTTATTGTTGTTTATATCTTTTCATTGAAGTGGTCATGTTATATGTTTTCATTGAAGTGGTTCGATTGTGCCCAAGTAGCTTTGTTGTTTCAATGAAGCTAAGTGGCCTATATATGTTTTGCCGGAATGTTGATTCATTTCCGTTCCGGCAAATTTTAGGTTCCGACTTGTCCACCTTTTAGCAATGGTCATGCTGAAATTTTCCGTGAATTTCGGCATGACTTGTGCTACAAACTAGGACATATCGAGTGCCCAGCATTTGCCGCACCAGGAAGGAGTCAACGTTCCTGCAAAACAACAGGCCTTTTTATGTCATTATTCATTTTATTAGGTCTAGAATTAATCGACTAGATTTAATCATAGGAAACATGGCTAGCAACGATGAAGGACATGGTTCTGGTGATTGCGACGACGTCTACTGGGCGGCAGACGAATTTTTTATCCTTGCCGAGGATCAACCGATGTTGTTGCTGGGCCCACCGGTGGCATCGGGATCGAGACCGACACGCCATCGGTCTTTGAGATCGAGACCAAGGCCGAGACTCGCACCGCATCGAGACCGTCTTGAGATCGAGACCGGCGCTGCCTCGGGAGCGGAGCCGGTGTAGAACCGAAAGCAAAGAGGCAACGGCTTCCTAACAAACTCAGGACTACTAGACTGGTGGTCACGGAGGTGGACGACAGCAATTTTGAGCCAAAGGCGCCCGAGGAAGCGCGCTCGTGCTACGTCAATCAATTAGGCTGCATCGTACGGACAACCACCACCATCAACGATGAGAAACTACAGAAGATAGAAAATATGAGGAGCTCCCTCCTAAAGAAGTTTCACTAGATATTCTTTTTCCCGGGCCGGAATAAGAAGGATTATGAAGATCCAGATGAGGACCTGACAATGAAGAAGATAAACAAACACGCCATGACCAAGTTTAGCGACGCGTTGGCCGCCTGGAAAAATCGAGTGAAAGCAAAGATCATCTACAAGAAGGAACCCTACTCCGAGATTGTAAAGGATAATCTGACAATCACGGAAGAGCAGTTTCAAATATTCAAGGAGGCTTGCGAGGCCGAAGCTGCCAAAAAAAGTC